>CM023537.1:31055046-31501908 GCA_013350335.1 Chimonanthus salicifolius
TTAAGTGGTTTAAGAGAAGATGATGAACCGTAGGGTTCGGCCACGATGTATGGCCGAACCCCCATGGAAGAACATTGGTTATATTTAATGGATAGTGTTGTTAAATTTATTGATTTTGAAGATGTAAATGATGATTCAAAAAGATGAACCTAAATGTATGGTTAAACCCCCATGGAGGGACTTTGAATATGGACCTAAGAGTGGTAAACCATTTTAAGGAGAAAATGAGCAAAAATAAGACATCATGGGTTCGGCCATGGAGTATGGCCGAACCCCATGAACCAATTTTATGGATCATTTATGGATCTAATATGTCCTAAATGAATGAAGGATCAAGTTAAAGAATGGAGGGATCTATTAGGGTATTTTATGTTAAGCGTGATTAAATAAATGAATGGACCTATGTTTGGAACCTAAACATAAGGTGATGGAGGAAATGGTAAAAAAATGTAAATAGGTGAAAATGATGGACATGGGTTCGGCCATGGTGTATGGCTGAACCCCATGAACTATTTGATGGATCATTTTAAAGGGTTATTTGGAGTGTTATGCATGTTTAAATGAATGGAGGATTAAGCTAAGTAATTAGCCATGATAGGATAATGGCAAGGATGTAAATAAGTGAAAATAATGGACCATGGGTTCGGCCATGGTGTATGGCCAAACCCCATGGGGAATATTTTTATGGACTTAGGTTATTATCAATGATAAATAATTGTTGTATAAGTGGTGAGATTAGTGAATCAAAAGACTTGTAGGAGGGACCACAACCAAGATGGTGAGGTTTGACCATGTTGTATGGCCGAACCCCACTAAGGAATTTTATGGACTTAGGGTTTGTGAAATGATTTACTTGGATGTAAGTGATTAAATCAAAAGAGGGAGAAATTCAAGTGGGTGAGGTTCGGCCATGTTGTATGGCCGAACCCCACAAGGTTGTGTTTATGGACTTAGACCTAATGTTAAAGCAAATGGAACATGGGATTGACTTGTTGATATGTGATAAGGTGACGGGACCTCACAAACGGTATGCGATCGTGAGCGGTTGCCAGTTTAAGAAACAATGACACTTTAATGGTCTTTGGTAGGATTCTACCGCTTTGAAACCATGGTTATATAATATGGTTTAACTTCTTATTTTGATGGTTTATGTTGTAAAAATGTTATGTTTCAAATATGAGATTTTAAATGCTATAATTTGTGTAATTGCATAGCATGTGGACATTTGCATCTCATGCATGGCATGGGAGGGATGATATGTAACCGGAGATCCACACTCCGTCGGGGCATCCATAATACAATCGTGGGGGATACCTTGATGGGGAGTTTTCCATCAAGAGGTAACCGGAGACCACACTCCGTCGGGGCGTCCGTAAGACAACTGTGGGGATACCTTGACGACGAGTTTTCCATCAAGAGGATACTATGTTTGTTTGATACCTTGATGAGGAGTTTTCCATCAAGAGGATGTTTTGTATGGCTGATGGGTGGGACTCATTGCATATGATAACATGGAATGGCATTGAATCAGCATGATTATGATCTTTATTATCATGCAAGGTTTCTGGTTTTTATCTGTATGATTGGATCTCTATTATCATACATGATTTTGGATACGATGTTTTATAAGTATGGTATGATTTATTATATCTAGATTTGATATATATTATATCTGGATTTTTTGTACTAACCTATGTGTTAGCCTTACTCGGAATACCTACTCGGCGCATTGTCTAACGCCCTACTTCTACCCTAGTTGATGATACAGGGAATGAACGGAACGAGGACGTGATTGGAGCCAAGCTTAGGAGCTTGGATGATTAAGTTATACTTTGTTTAAGTTATTCATGGACTATGTATTTGAATAGCTAGCATTCAGAATTGTAATAACGTAGATATATTTGCTATGGATTGGATGATTAATATTGGATATTTAACTTAAGGTAATTACTATTGAGTGATGGATGTCCTTGCTATCTAAAATGGAATAGGATTGTTATCCTATTGTAATTCCGCATTTATGATTTATTCCGCAAGTTAACTTGAGTACGTGTGAACCATTTTAGTGGACTTGGTCGACGCACACGTATGGTTGGCCAGTTAAGGGTCGGGCTTTAGAAGCTCGGACTTAACTCGGGTCGTGACGTCCCGCTCTCTATCACTCTTTATTCTAAAAAACAAAAAATAGACATTGATTTTCGGAAAGCGAGTGAAAAAGGGCGGGGCATTACAGGTAGTGCGACAGGTTTGTCAAGATGGGGCTGAGGTTGTGTATGACAGTTTATTCAAATTACTCCAGATGATCGTGTTTACAGTCAGATTGGTCAGAGAGAACGGTTAGCTCTTGGTACAATGGCAGTGAGATGATTTTTCTTGAGTGGAGACAAACAACCATTATAGTGATGATCGTACTGGAGGTAGAGAAAAGGTCGTGGGCGTGCAGCTTATTGTGATGTTTTCGAGGATGGTAATGGTTGTGTGCTGATACAGGATGGTTAACTGGTAGCTTCTAATTCGAGACAGCTTGATACTGATGAGTATAACTTTTCACTAATAGCTCGGGAAGGATGTTGATGGTGTTGTGCTCGGGTTGGAGATATCCATTGTTGAGAGAGATTCTGAGTATCCCCCGTCACTGTGGTTTCACTTGTTTGTTCAGGAAGAATTGGACATGAAGCGGACGTGATGGGTGAAGTTCATGGAGTTATTGTTGATCAGGTGCGGAGACTATAGCAGCTAGTCTATGCAACACAGTGGTTCAACCAGCGTTGAGTGACAGAGCCCCGGAGAACCAGCGTTCAAGTGCAGAGACAGTCAGACTATGGAGTTTTGTGATGTGTGGTGGTGGACCAGACATCTAGGCTGTGAGACCTGATGGCGACTTGACTCTCCAAAGCAGGTTGGTGGTAGTGATGTAGGCTAAGACAAATCTTCACAAAATAGTCCTTCGTTTTGCACTTGAATCTTCACAAAACAGTCATTCGTTTTGCACTTCAATATTCACAAAACAGTCATTCGTTTTGCTAAACAAAATAACAATTTTATTGACCAAATAATCTCCTCTCAAAACTGGCTATTATAACTCCTTAAATAAAAACACCTACTAAATAAGAGTCTTATCTAATTAGGAACTCCTAATAATAAACACATACTAAAAAAGAGTCCTATCTAATTAGGAACTCCTAATAATAAACACCTACTAAATAAGAGTCCTATCTAATTAGGAACTCTTAATAATAAACACCTACTAAATAAGAGTCCTATATCCGCATCATTCTCTCCGTCCTGGAAAGAACTCGTCCTCGAGTTTAGGAGGTGCAAAGATGAAGGGTGCGGTCGCATCATAATTTGTGTCTCGCGCCACCACGAATGTTCATCTTGATACTTCGTTTTGCACTTGAATCTTATCAAAACAGTCCTTCATTTTGCACTTCAATATTCACAAAATAGTCCTTCGTTTAGCTAAACAAAATAACAATTTTATTTATCAAAATAATCTCCTCTCAAAACTGGCTATTACAACAATAAGAGTCCTATCTAATTAGGAACTCCTAATAATAAACACCTACTAAAAAAGAGTCCTATCTAATTAGGAACTCCTAATAATAAACACCTACTAAATAAGAGTCCTATCAATTAAGTAGTCCTAATAATAAACACCTACTAAATAACAGTCCTATGTCCGCATCAGGTAGCCCAGCTTGAGTGGTGCCATGTGGAGATGCTTCAACTCCTTCTTCATCATGGATTAATGGTACAGATGGCAGTGGATGGATTGACAGAACTCACCTATCTCCTTGGAGTAAGGATGCCCGACTTCTTGAACTTTTCGGACCGGTTTGGGTTGAGCAGAGAGTTAGTCTATGCGAGATGCCAAGCGAATGTGATTAGTCAAGTAGAGGTTGTTGGGTTTGAGGGTGGTGCAAACCATTGTCCAGGTTATTCAGTTGTTTATGGTGGCTCATGGTAGAGCGTTGCATAAGGTCAAGTGTTGTGGCATCTTTTGTGGTGAGAAGTTTGACTTGATGGTGAGTTTCAATTGTGCAGAAGTAGTTTTACCACGGTTCTTTCTTGCGAATTTCGAACCATAGGTGAATTTCGAGGGCGAAGTTTCTAAAAAGGGGTAGTATTGTAATGACTCGACCCGATTTTTCAGAGTTTTAGGGTCTTGGTAGCGGTGGGGTGAGTGCGGGCCCCGTGGTGGGTCCTGGTTTGCCGGGTTTTGAGTTCGAAAACTCAAACGGCACTTAGTAATTTTGAATTATTGAACATTCTGTCATACTAAAAGTTTGAAAATCATACGTTTTCCCCCGACGTTTGTCATTTGATTTCTTCGGGCTTTTTAAAATATTTTGAAAATTGGAGATTTTTATTTTATAAAAAAAGAAGAAGAAGAAGAAGAAAACCCTAACCCTAACCCCCTCCCTTAAAACCTCATTTTCGGCAACACTGTAGCGCATAGCTATAGTGCCGCCGCAGCAACTCCTTTCTCTCATCTTCGTTCCTTCCCTTCTCTAACCCTAACAACCGCCATCGCCGCTTCATCTCTCTCCCCTCCCTGCGATTCCCTCTCCCTCAGTCTTGCCTTGAGCTCCGACCGGACTCCATTGCCACTCTGCTCGGATTCCTCTGCGTGTAGCTGTCGGATTCTTCTCCAACCGAGCCCAGGTACCCTGTGACCCCTCTTCTCTTCTTCTCTTCGAATCTCCTTCTCCTTTTCCATTTTTTCGTTAATTTTCTCTGATTTACTTTGATTTTCCATGGTTTCCTCGATTTCCTCGATTTTCCATTGTTTTCCCCTTTTCTTTTCTTGTTTTCCTACTCTTCTTCCTTTTTCTTCTCTTTTCCTTTCTCCTTCTCCTTTTCACCTTCCTTCTTCCCCTCTTTCTTGCCCAGATCATCGAGCCAACTCACTAGCTACCGAGTTGACTCGGTTGGGTCCGATTCTGGACCTTGGTGACCCAAGCCCATCGAGGCCCATTTTCCCGAGCCCAGTGTGCAAGCCCCGCTGCCAGGCCTGGTAGCTAGGTCCAGGCCTAGTTCGGCCAGTCAAGCCCAATCCTGGTCCAGCCCACCTTCGGCCCGGCCCGATTTCAGGCCAGACCCAATTCGGCCCGGGCCGATTTCAGGCCCAGCCTGTTTAGACCCAGTTTCAGGCCCGACCCAATTTCAAACCCAATTTCCAGATTTGGGCTCAGTTTCGAGCCCGACCCAATTTTGATCCAATTTTCAGTTTCCAGCCTACTTCAGTTCGGTCTGGGCCCAACTCGCTTTCGGGCCCGTTTGCAGTCCAGACTTGGTTTAACCTGTTTTGTCCAGTTACTTATCCTTGTGTTCTTGTTTCACCAAATTGAGCCCCTTCAACCCCTGGACTCGTTTTCTCGCATTGGATTTCAAGAACACACAGAGGTGACGGAACTTATCACCACTTTTAGCATGCATCTATGCATCTTACTCCTCTATCAAATGTGCGGGTACGAAATGCGGCGAATGGGGGTCATCTGTATTATGAGCCACTCGGCAAGGGAACTGTTGATACCATTATGTGGCGGGCCTCCATCCGAGTGTATTTGTATCCGAAGTCCCCAGAGTCCTATATAAGTTGATGATCTGATGTCACGATTGATTGGTTGTGTGGTGACACGGTTATGGTTTATTTTTATTGATAATATCTTAAGATGCCAACATGCGAATATTAGATATGTGGTATTATATGCTTGATTATGGTGTGATATGTTGTGTTGATAATATGCTATATGATTATGTGATAGTTAACTTGAACTGCTAGACATTATAACATGTTTGGATGTTAATATGCCAACCCGTGATAGATAGTGATGTATATACCTGATTGTTATGTGATGAACTATGTTAATAACATGTTAGCGTAGAGGTAATTGTGCATACATATAACTAACGTATGCGGGATGCCGGTGGGCCATGGGTACTAGGCCACATCAGGGTCTAGTGACTCCCCCTAGCTTGTCTAGTAGTTAGAGTGGGGATGTTATGTGGGACTGCGCAGTCGAAGTGTGGTTGGGATGCGGACTCTCTTATGATTGGAAATGGGTAGTTGTACCCTCGCATGGATCGAATGGCCGGTCCGTCATGTGTTTCTCATACATACCTATGAGAGGGTTTAATCTAATTTCGAGAACAATGTACCTAAGAGTCCCAGATAAGGACTAATTGGGAGGTAGTTATATTAGCCCTAGAGAGTGACCATCAGGTTGAATGTTGGTTCACTCAGGGTAGTCTTGGAAGCCCCTACAGCCACTGTACCTGAGTACGGGGTGGACGAGGCATCCCCGGATGACCGAGTAGGCTGAGGAGGTGCTCGCCCGCTCTTTGGTCGAAGGGATGAGGCAGTGAGGGACAGCACCCGCCAGTATGAATTGTGATCGCCGGATGACCGAGTAGGCTAGGAGGTGCTCGCCTGTTCATTGGTCGAGGGACGATGCGGTGAGGGACAACTCCCGCTAGTATGGTTTGTGATTCCTCGGATGACCGAGTAGGCTGAGGATGTGCTCGTCCGCTCATTGGTCGAGGGACTGTAGCACCCCGAATTTTCAAGTTATTAATATATATGAAATTTGCCCATTTAATTTGTGAATTATTAGATATGGACCTTAGATGGGTAAAGTGTTGGGTCAATTGCCCAATTAAGACCCAACGGATTGTGGATATGGTTGTAATTGAAATAAACGGGTAAGATGTATTCAATTGCGTCAAGATTGTTAATTGGGTCAAAATTGTTAATTAGGTCAAAATGCCCAATTGGGACCCAATGTGTAACGCCCGCCCCTTTTCACCTAAATCAGAGTGTATTTTTTTTTTTTTTTGAAATAACAAGTGACAAAGGGCGCGGACGTCACGACCCGAGTTAAGTCCTAGTTTCTAAAGCCCGGCCCTTAACTGGCCAGCCCTACGTGTGCGTGGAACGAAGGCCATGAGAATGGTTCACATGTAGACGTAAGCTCGAGAGATATTAAACTGAGTGCGGAATTAAAAATAGAGTCTTTCCTACAAATTTGTAGATAGCAGGGAAGATTACATCATTTAAATTACTGAATTACTTCAAAATGATAATGTCCAAAATAAAATCCAAACCACAGTAAGTAATCTAAATTATTATATTCCGATGAGCTAAGCCACTCAATTACATATTCCAAAATAAATTTAAATAAACTAAGTAGCCCGCTTTCCAAAGCTCCTACGCTTGGCTCCCGGCTCGTCCTTCGTGTCCGCCATCTCCTGCGTCATCAGTTAGGGTAGAAGTAGGGCGTTAGACAACGCGCCCAGTAGGACTCCGAGTAGGGCTAACACATGGATTAGTGATAACAAGCACATATAGATAATATCATATCCAAACCATGCAATTTGGTGCAATGTCATGCAATGGGTGTCCTATGTCATGAATCTCAACCATCATCCATACCATCATGCTGCCATATCCCCCTTGACGGAAAAACCTCGTCAAGTTATAAACAATCACAAGTCAACCCCCTTGACGGCAAAACCTTGTCAAGGTGTAAACAATCACAAATCATCCCCCTTGACGGCAAAGCCTCGTCAAGGTGTCCCCATGCTTGCTTCTCGGTCGCCCAACGGAGCATGGACTCCGGTTATATCTCATAATATCCCTCATGATGGATGAAACACATCAAGATATCCCCATGCTTGCTTCTCGGTCGCCCCGACGGAGCATCGGCTCCGGTTTCATTTCATCCTTCCCATACCATATCCCTCCCATGTCATGCATGAGATGTAGATGCCATATGCCATGTAATATATATGATCATAGTCATAAAACCCATCTTAAAACCATTACATGATTACCAAAATATATCAAAGGAAAACCATCACATAATACTTAAGCCATGACCAAAATAAATCAAAGGAAAGACCATCACATAATACTTAATCCATGACCAAAATAAATCAAAGGAAAGACCATCACATAATACCTAATCGATGACCAAAATAAATCAAAGGAAAAACCATCACATAATCCATGGCTTACAAAAAGGTAGGAATCCTACCGAATACCGACTTGTACTCCTTAGCGTTTCCGTCCAATAATCCGATCGCCGATCGCGCACCTCTTACGATGTCCGGTACCTTATTATATATCAATAATTATTCCGTGTTTTTAACCATTAGTAAGCCCCTAATTCATGCCTTAGTGGGGTTCGGTCATCCATCATGGCCGAACCTCACTATGCAGTTTTGTGGGTCCCATTTAATCTATTAAATATTTAAATCACATGAATCTAAAAATCAGCCACCCTAGGCTTTATTTAACCATACATAAGTTTATTACTTAGAGCCCCTAAGTCCATGATCATCTTCCATGGGTTCTTGAATTTGGCCATTAATTACGGTTTTGCCACTACTTTTCCCATGGTTAGACATTCACTTAACCATATACATTTCTTTGTCCATAATTGATCCATAGACTTGGATCCTTAATGACTCCTTAGCCATGGCACAACATCATAAAAAATCAGCCACTACCCCCATGTCGTGGTCCGCACTTTGAATCTGGCCATTACTCCCATTTCAAGGCCTATCATCACTCGTTCATAATCTACACTACACATTGGGAGAATGCAATTGCATTATAAATACAAGATTTTTATACCACATATTAGTCTTTGCAAGTTAGAGCCTTCACCCCTCCTCATAGTGTCGTCATCTCACGAGTTTCATGCGGCAAGTTAACCCATGCATTCCGGTCTCTTTCAAGTACATTGTTTATCTAACATCTCTCCAATGGGCACTTTGTTCCTATGAGAACCTCTTATACCCCCTCACAAAGTGTTTACATCATCACCCATTATATGTCATAACATAAATCTTTTCACTTGGGTCATGACAAATTGTCAAGCCATGAGTCATCACCAATATAAAAGCCATTTCTAAAAACCATTGTACCATCCCCTATGTATACCCATATATCACATTATCAAACACTCCCCACCCTTTTTATTCACATTTATCTCACTCATAAACATATGCAACACATAACCTGTGATAGCCCGGAATTTTTAAATCAATATATTTGTGGATATTATTTATTTTAATGGTGGAAATTGGGGAATTTGATGGAGTAGATGGTAAATGGATCAAAATATGGACAAAGGCCTAAATATGGCCCAATGGACCATGGATTGGATTTAAATTCATTTAAAAGGTCAATGATGGTCAATTGGGCCAAGGGTGGTCAAATTGGGCCCAATACCCATGTGGGACCCAATGGATCAAGATGATGTAAGCTCTAAGGTAAATGGGTAAGAGGAAAATGTAATTGGGCCATGGCCCAATGGTGATCCAATAAGAGGAATGGATTGAATTGGAAATTAAATCATCTAAGTAAATGTTAATTGGACCTAAGTGACGTGGCCGAATGGGACCCACCTCCACCTCACCAAGTGAGGTGGCGTGTGGACCCAGAGATTGGCGGGGCTGGCCACTATGGTTGAATTGGTCAACCATGGGTGGAATAATGGGATTAGGTTAAGTAAGAATTAATTAACCTAAGTTAATTATCTAGCTAATTAATTAAATAAATTATTCAAATGAGGGTCAAAGGTGGTCAAATGGTCAAAGGACCAAAAGCCATGTTATCTTTAAAGACACCAAAACGTTGGCTTGGTGGTGGTTATCCCAACCACCACCATAAAGCATGGAAAATATCTTTGGTATGGTAGGTGGAGGAATTAATTACTTAACCAATGAGATAAGCCTTATTTTTTCCCCATTTCTTATTCCATTCTCATTTTTACTCTTTCCATCTTTCACTCTCCCTCATTGCCGTCCTACACCTAAGGAGAAGAAAGAACAAGAGAAACCATGGAGGAAAGAAGAAAAGAAAGCTAAAAAGAGAAGAAAAAAAAATTCAAAGCAAAGGCCCACCACTCCAAGATCAAAGGTTGGGATCTTCTTTCTCACCATCTCCTCCTCTCCCTCTCTCAAGCACACCCCATCTTGGCCAAACCCAAGCCTTGAGGTTTTCACCATGGATCAAGCATATTAGAAGATCAAACAAGGAGAAGAAGAAAAAATAAAAAGGCCAAGGAGTCCGACGGGAGCAAAGAAAGTCGGAGGAGACGACGGATTGTAAGTATTTTTTTAAAACAAGAGATTTGGATTTTTTTTTTAGGGTTTAAGATTTGGGATCCATTCTTGTTAAATTTGATGGTGGCCAAATGATCATAGGCCTTGGATCTCAAATCCATCAAATGGAAGGATGGAAAGATGGGCAAACCCTAAATGGGTAAATTAGGGTTAAGGAAAAATAAATGGATTAAGGATGTAATGTATTTAAATTATTTAAGCATGGAATTATGTAAATTTGGAAGAAAATTATGGGCCATAGGGTTCGGCCATGTAGTATGGCCGAACCCCATGGTGGGTGATAGTTATGTATGATTTTTTTAGGGTTTTAAGGAATGGAGGATGATTTAAGGTTTGTATGTGTTTATTGATTAAATGTGGTAATTCTTTCTAAAGGGATATTGAATGAAAATCATGGAAAGATGGTTTATGTTTTTTTTTAAGGTGCTAATGATTAAATATGGTGATTTGTAAAGGGTTGTTAAATGAAGAAATTCATGGAAGGAATGATTAGGATTATTAGGGTTTCTAGTGATTAAATGTAGGAATTTTTTAAAGGGGCTTAAATGAGGAAACGCATGGGAGGTGCCAATGGTGTTGGTAGCCTTAAAAGGCATGGGGAAACTTTGATGAATTAAGTGTTTTGGAAACCATGAAAAGAATGGGAAGTATGGCATGACTAAATGAGTCATTAATGGACTCAAGAAAATGCGCCAAAATGATGAATCATGAACCATGGGTTCGGCCACGGTGAATGGCCGAACCCTATGGTGATGAAATGGTAGGTGATTAGGTGATTTATGAGGGTTTTAAAGAATGGAAGCTATAGAGGATAATTTATGATTTTTAGGGTTATGTGGTTGTAAATTTGAAGGGTGTAAAAATAGGGAGGAATGGTTGAAAATGGGATAGTTTAAAATGGATTTTTAAGTGTGGGAAATAATGTTTTAAAAATAAAACCATGGAGAGATTTTAGGGATGGAATGTTTTTAAATCCTATGGTAATGTAATGGTGGTTTTTAAATGGGTTTAAAAGGATAGAAAATGTGGAGTAAGGTGTTAATGTATTGGAGGCTTAAAGAGGGTCAAGTGTTTGTAAGTTTTAAAGGGATGTTAGTGAAGAAAAGCATGGAAGGTGGTTAAGTGATTTCAATGGGGAAGGTTGGTAATGTTGATGAACTCAAAATGATAAACATAATGTTGATCAAAGGGGTTAATGATTTTGAAGGTTTTGAATGAAAGAATAATGGTAATTTTAAAAGGGGTTTTTAAATGAGGGAATCCATGGATGAAGGTTAATTTTTTTTTTTTTTGGTCTTAAATGTCACCAATGAATGATGAACCCATGACCCATTTTTATGAGCCACTTGATGGGCTAGGTATGGGATTATGAATGTGTTTAAATGGATGGAGAGCAGGTTAATTAAATGGCTGATTTCTAATGTGGTTATGTCATGGTTAATGAGACATCAATGGATCCATTTTGTGAACCAATTGATGGACTAAGATTAAGGTATATGCATATGGATTAATTAATGGGGATTAGGGTAATCAAGTCGCTAATTTGTGATGATGTTATGGCCAAGGAGTCATTAAGGGATCCAAGTCTATGGATCAATTGATGGGCTAAGTATGGGGTTATATATGTATTGAATGAATAAAGGTTAAATTAATTAAATGGTTGATTTCAATGATCTTATGACATGGTTAAGGGGTCATTAACGGACCTAATTTATGGATCATTAATGTGTCTAAGGTATGGATCAATTATGGACCATAATGTACATGGATAAATGAGTGATTAGTCATGGAAAAAGGGTAGTGGCAAAACTGTAAATATTGGCAAAAATGAAGAAACCCATGGGAGATGATCATGGACCTAGGGGATCTAAGTAATAACCTTATATATGACTAATAAAGCCTAGGGTGGCTGGTTTTTAAACTCATGAGATTAAAATATTGAATGGATTAAACGGGACCCACAAAACTACATAGTGAGGTTCGGCCATGGTGTATGGCCGAACCCCACTAAGGTATGATTAATGGACTTAAAAGGTTAAAAACGTGGACTAATTGATATCTATAATAAGGTACCAGACATCGCAAGCGGTGCGTGATCGGCGACCGGATTATCGGAAGAAAGCGGACGCTAGTCGGTATTCGGTAGGATTCCTACCTTTTTGTAAGCCATGGATTATGTGTTATGTATGGGTTTTTCCTTGATTTATTTTGGTAAGCATATGATTGTTTTAAGATGGGTTTTAAGGCTATGATGTGTATATTGATGCTTTGCTTGATCTATTTGTTGATAATCAAATTATATGTTTTATTGATGGGATTTTAAATGCCATGGTTTGTGCTATCATATATATTACATGGCATATGGCATCTACATCTCATGCATGACATGGGAGGGATATGGCATGGGAAGGATGAGATATAACCGGAGTCCATGCTCCGTCGAGGTGACCGAGAAGCAAACTTGGGGACACCTTGATGAGGACTTGCCGTCAAGGGGGATGATTTGTGATTGTTTATATCTTGACGAGGTTTTTGCCGTCAAGGGGATGATTTGTGATTATTTATACCTTGACGAGGTTTTGCCGTCAAGGGGGATGATTTGTGACTGTTTATATCTTGACGAGGTTTTTACCGGCAAGGGGGATGACTTGTGATTGTTTATATCTTGACGAGATTTTTCCGTCAAGGGGGATATGGCAGCATGATGGTATGGATGATGGGTGGAACTCATGACATAAGAACCCATTACATGACATTGCACCAAATTGCATGGTTTTGGATATGATATTATCTATATGTTTTGTTATCACTAATCCATGTGTTAGCCCTACTCGGAGTCCTACTGGGCGCGTTGTCTAACGCCCTACTTCTACCCTAGCTGATGACACAGGAGATGCCGGAAACAGAGGACGAGCCAGAAGCCAAGCTTAGGAGCTTGGGAAAGCGAGCGGCTTAGTTTACTTAGTTTATTTTGAAAAAAAATGTAATTTGAGTAGCTTAGCTTGTCGGAATGTAATAAATTTAGATTTCTTGCTATGTTTTGGATTTTATTTCGGACATTGTCATTTTGAGGTAATTTAGTAATTTAAATGATGTAATCTTCCCTTCTATCTAAAAATTGGTAGGATAGGCTCTATTATATTTCCGCACTTAATTTAGTATTCCGCAAGCTTGCTTTCTACATGTGAATCATTCTCTGTGGAATTCGTTCCACGCACACGTAGGGTTGGCCAGTTAAGGGCCGGGCTTTGGAAGCTCGGACTTAACTCGCGTCGTGACGTCCGCGCCCTTTGTCACTCTGCATTTTTTTTAAAAAAATAGACTCTGTTTTCGGTGAAAAGGGGCGGGCGTTACATAACCCACATCAAACGTTCATGCATCTTATCATCATTTGATGCATGTAGTTCACCATTGTACATTTTTACATACTCTTTCCTCACTTAATTAGTATGATCATAACTATTAGTCTTTCCTCATTTCACCACCTCATACACTCAACAATAAGAATTCAATACATGTATATACACATGCACTCACAATACAAGTATGCTTGTACAATTTAATATCACATAATATCATCAATAATAACAAAATCCCGTTCAACCATGCCTCCATTCTCTAAATCTATTAAAATTCTAACACCATCACCATAGGGTTCAAAAACCATTCCATCCCTAAAATCTCTCCATGGTTTTATTATTATTAATTTTTTTTTAAAAACATTATTTCCCACACTTAAAAATCCATTTTAAACTATCACCATTCTCAACCATTTTTCCCTATTTTTACACCCTTCAAATTTACAAACACATAACCCTAAAAAAATAATGATCATTCCTTCCATGATTTTCTCCACTAAGCTCCCTTTATAATTTACAAACATTTGACCCTTTTTAAACCTCCAAATTATTAATGCATTACTCCATCTCTTCCATCCTTCTAAACCCATCTAAAACCACCATTACATCACCATAGGATTTAAAAACATTCCCTCCATAAAATTATGAATACATTACCATAGGGTTCATCAACACCACCAACATTCCCCATTTATTTTTCCATTATTTTACATCCATCATCATTCCACATTCAAACCCCTTTTAAAATTTACCAACATTTAATCATTTAAAACCCTAACATCATTAATCATTCTTTCATGATGCTAACCCTAAAAAATCCATTAAAGATCCTTAATTACCTACATTGAACCATTAAAATCTTAAAACCCTAACTCATCCTCCGTGACTTCGATTCTTTAAAACCCTAATTCATCACTTAATTATCTACCATGGTTCCTTCCAAAATTTCCATACATCCAATGCTTAAATAATTTAAATACATAATGTCCTTAATCCATTTGTGTTTTTTCTTTTTCTTAATCTATCTCTCCCATGTTTGTATAAAATTTAAATACATAAAACCCTTAAAGCATCCTTTATTTTTTCTTAATCCATCTCTCCCACTTTATCCATTTATCATCTTTCCATTGGATGGATTTGAGATCCAAGGCCTATGATCATTTGGCCACCATCAAATCTAATAAGAATGGATCCCAAATCTTAAACCCTAAAAATTCAAATCTCTTGTTTAAGAATTACTTACAATCCGACGTCTCCTCGGCTTTTCTTTCTCCTCTTGATTTCCTTAGCCTCCTTTCTCCTTCTTCTTAATCTTTGGTCGGCCAAGATGCTTGATCAATGGAAAAACATCAAGGCTTAGGTCGGCTAAGATAGAGTTAGATTTGAGAGAGGGAAGGTAGGAGAAGATGGAGATAACTAACCCAAGGTCTTGATCTTGGAGTGATGGGCCCAAGCTTGCACTTCTCCTCTCTTTTCTTAATTTTTTTCTTCTCTTCTCCTTGGATGTAGGGGACGGTGGTGGAGAGCAAGAGAGGGAGAGAGTAAAAGAGTTGACGGAAAAAGATGGAGAAAATGAGATAAGGTTTATCTCATTTGGTTGCTTACATCATACCCCACCATTAAGTCTCCCACCAACCAAGCATTAGATATTTTTTATGCTTTATGGTGGTGGTTGGGATAACCACCACCAAGCCAATGTTGGTGTGTTTGGAGATAAGATGGCTTTTGGTCTTCCCATTTGACCATTTGACCATCTTTTGAATAATTTAATCATTTAATTAATTAGTTAATTATCTTAGGTTAATCAATTCCCACTTAAACTAATTCCATTATTCCACCCATGGTTGATCAAGTCAACCATGGTGGCCGGCCCCACCAATCCTTGGTCCACACACCACCTCACTTGGTGAGGTGGAGGTGGGTCCCAATCGGCCACATCATCTTGGTCTAATTAGAATTAGCTTAGGTGATTTTCACATCAACTAATCCAATCCATTCACTCTTATTGGATCACCATTGGGCCCATGGCCCAATTAAAATTTACTTGTTACCTATTTACCTTAGAGCTTACATTATCTTGACCCATTGGTCCCAAATGGGTATTGGGCCCAATTTGACCATTCTTGGCCCAATTGACCATCATTGACCCCTTAAATGAATTTAAATCCACTCCATAGTCCATTAGGCCATACTTGGGCCTTTGTCCAACTTTTTATCCATTTACCATCTACTCCATCAAATTTTCCAATTTCCATCATTAAAATAAATAATAGCCACATTTTTATTGATTTGAAAATTCTGGGCTATTACACAATGGGTCGTGTTTTACTTGGTTCACCACCAAGTGAGTCCAAGCTTAATTAGGTTGGGGCTGATTTGAGTTGGAAATGGAATCAAATAATTGAGTTGATTCAGGTGAATTAAATGAGTTTAATTAAAGAGGTGAGTTGAGTTAAATGGATGAGTTGAGTTAAATGAGTTGGATGGGAAGTTATGGGGATATTCATCTCAAGTGAGTGGAGTGTGAAGATGAAGGTGGATTGTTGTTTCAAAATTCAAACAATGGCATACACGTTGGAGCCTTGGAGTTTCATCTCATGGATGAAACTCCCAAATGGAGAATCAATGGGAGGTGGACGGTTACACAATTCAAAACCAAGCATACCGTTGGGCACATAGGAGTTTCACCCCATGGATGAAACCCCCAAATGGGCCATTAAAGAAAAGGTGGCCGTTTTGTGTGGTTACACAAGCCAACCAAGGCTGCACCGTTGGAGCCTTGGGAGTTTCATTTCATGGATGAAACCCCCAAGTGGAGCACTAAGGAGGGAAGTAATGAAAATGGGAGTTACAAAGGGTGTCACCAAAGGACACCACCCTTGGCTAAATTGCATTAACCAAGAAAAGAGTGGAGTTTCATCTCACTCTCTCTTTCTCTCTCCCTTGGCCGTTCCCACCTCTTAAGACAAGAAACATTTGGTGTTTCCTCATCTCACTCTCTTCCTCTCTCTCTTGGCCGACCACTCCTCATGACAAAAGACTTAGATAAGTGTTCGATCACAAGCTATCACTCAAGGCCGAACTCTCCCTCTCACTCTCAAGTCTCACTCTCGGCCAAAGATCAAGAAGGAAGGAAGGAGAGGCTAAGGAAGGAAAGGAGCAAGAAGGAGTGAAAGAAATCGGAGGAGATGCGGAAGCGGTAAGTGTTCGATAAATTGCAAAAATAAGAAAAAGTAGTTAAGGACATGGTATGGCCATTGCATGGCCGAACCCAAATTTTATTATAGATAAAACACCCAATGATAAACCACATGGCCGAACCCCATGGAAAAGTAATAAGGAATTTATATGGGTTTAAGTGGTTTAAGAGAAGATGATGAGCAGCAGGGTTCGGCCATGGTGTATGGCCGAACCCCATGGAAGAACATTGGTTATGTTTAATGGATAGTGTTGTTAAATTTAATTGATTTTGAAGATGTAAATGATGATTCAAAAAGATGAACCTAAATGTATGGTTAAACCCCCATGGAGGGACTTTGAATATGGACCTAAGAGTGTAAACCATTTTAAGGAGAACATGGGAAAAATAAGACATCATGGGTTCGGCCATACGAACCAATTTTATGGGTCATTTATGGATCTAATATGTCTAAATGAATGAAGGATCAAGTTAACGAATGGAGGGATCTGTTAGGGTTTTTATGTTATGCATGATTAAATAAATGAATGGACCTATGTTTTGGAACCGAAGCATAAGGTGAAAATGATGGACATGGGTTCGGGCATACCATGGCCGAACCCCATGAACTATTTGATGGTTCATTTTAAAGGGTTATTTGGAGTGTTATGCTTGTCTAAATGAATGGAGGAT
Source organism: Chimonanthus salicifolius (assembly GCA_013350335.1). Taxonomy (NCBI): domain Eukaryota; kingdom Viridiplantae; phylum Streptophyta; class Magnoliopsida; order Laurales; family Calycanthaceae; genus Chimonanthus; species Chimonanthus salicifolius. The sequence continues at coordinate 31,072,417 of CM023537.1, forward strand.
TAAGCTAAGTAATTAGCCATGATAGGATAATGGCAAGGATGTAAATAAGTGAAAATATTGGACCATGGGTTCGGCCATGGTGTATGGCCGAACCCCATGGGGAATATTTTTATGGACTTAGGTTATTATCAATGATAAATAATTGTTGTATAAGTGATGAGATTAGTGAATCAAAGGACTTGAAGGAGGGACCAAAACCAAGATGATGAGGTTCGGCCATGTTGTATGACTGAACCCCACTAAGGAATTTTATGGACTAAGGGTTTGTGAAATGATTTACTTGGATGTAAGTGATTAAATCAAAAGAGGGACAAATTCAAGTGGGTGAGGTTCAGCCATGTTATATGGCCGAACCCCACAAGGTTATGTTTATGGACTTAGACCTAATGTTAAAGCAAATGGAACATGGGATTGACTTGTTGATATGTAACAAGGTGACGGGACCTCACAAACGGTGCGCGATCATGAGTGGTTGCCGGTTTAAGAAGCAAGGACATTTTAGTGGTCTTTGGTAGGATTCTACCTCTTTGAAACCGTGGATATGTAATATGGCTTAACTTCTTATTTTGATGGTTTATGTTGTAAATATATTATGTTTCAAATATAAGTTTTAAATGCTATGATTTGTATAATTGCATAACATGTGGACATTTGCATCTCATGCATGGCATGGGAGGGATGATATGTAACCGGAGGCCACACTCCGACGGGGCGTCCGTAAGACCACTGTGGGGATACTTTGATGTGCATGATCCCATCAAGAGGTAACCGGAGGCCATACTCTGACGGGGCATCCGTAAGACCACTGTGGGGATACCTTGATGAGGAGCTTTCCATCAAGAGTATATATGTGATTTGTTTTGGGTGAGACTCATTGCATAAGACATATGGCATGGCATTGTTTTACATAGTTTTATGATTATGTTATATATATGATTTTTGTACTAACCATGTGTTAGCCGTACTTGGAATACCTACTGGGCGCGTTGTTCTAACGCCCTACTTCTACCCTAGTGAATGACACAGGAAATGAAGGAAATGATGATCGTGAACGGAGCCAAGCATAGGAGCTTGGATATGCTTGATGTTATTTCATTTAAGTTACTCATGGACTTGTAATTTGAGTAGCTAGAATTCGGCATGTAATAACTTAGATAATGTTGTTATGGCTTGAATGGTTTATTTTGGATAATTAATTTAAGGTAATTTGGTTAAAATGGAATAGATTTAGGTTCTATTATAATCCGAAGTTTAGGATTTAATCCGCATGTATATATTATTTTGTGTGGACCGTATTCATGGACTTAGTCCATGCACACATAGGGCTGACCAGTTAAGGGTCGGACTTTAGAAGTTCGGACTTAGCTCATGTCGTGACGTCCCGCTCTCTATCACTCTTTGTTTATTTAAAAAAAAAATACTATGATTTTCGGAAAGCGAGTGAAAAAGGGCGGGGCGTTATAGTTGGTATCAGAGCTAAACGGGAAGGTTGAATCTTTCGAACTAAGATTAAGACTGTTTCATGTGTCACTGACAGATAAGAATCCCAACTGACCGACTCTTCGGCGTCCACTGCACGGGGGCTTGATTAATTTACTTCGTTAGACTCAGACTGAAACATTCAATCTGAGAACAACAATGAATATTAGCAAAGGAAGTACAATCAAAATAATTGGATATATCAAACATAGCAAAATAGAATATATTTCGCCGATATCCCCAAATTGAGAAACAAACAGTAGATACTTAGGAAATTTCCCCGTAAACAAAGAAAAACCAAGAGTGCTTATTTGGAAATTTCTCCAGAATTATGAAAATGCAAACTGTACGAGGAAACTAAGTCAATGATGTTTTCAATGACTTAGGAAAAAATGGCTCCAAAGAGAAAGACTCGACAAAACCAGAAAGGGGAAGAAAAAGAGGTACAAACCTCTCAACATGAAAAGGAGGTACAAAAATCTCAATATGAAAATGAGGTAGAAAAATCTCAACATGAAGAGGAGGTATAAAAATCTCGACATGAAGAGGAAAAACAACCATCTCAACATGATGAACAACCATCCCACCAAGAAGAGGAGGAACAAAGCAGCGTGAATATACCGGTTGGTGCCTCCTGAACTACAAAGCTTGGTTCAAGCAGTAGTTACAAAAATCTTGACATGATGAGGAAAAACAACCATCTCAACATGATGAACAACCATCCCACCAAGAAGAGGAGGAACAAAGCAGCGTGAATATACAGGTGGTGCCTCCTGAACTACAAAGCTTGGTTCAAGCAGTAGTTACTTCTGTTCTTCAACAACATCTGAACGGAAATGGAAACACCAGTGACGCCAATGACCGGAGCATGGTCCGGGATTTCCAACAACAGCGCCCTCCTTACTTCAAAGGGAAAGAAGGGGCTGTCGGAGCGGAAAAATGGTTGAAGAAGATCACTCAGATCCTGAACCTACTCAAGATCTCGAGTCATCATGACAAGATTTTGTTGGCTACATCACAACTGATCGATGATGCCGGTAAATGGTTGGAGGTGTTAGAGAAACAGCGAGCTGTAACACCCCGGATTTTTAAGATATCAATTTACATGAATTTTGTCTATTTAAATTATGAATTAATGGACATGGACCTTAGATGGGTAAGATGTTGGGTAATGGCTCAATTTAAGACCCAACGGGTATCAAATGAGTGTTCAATGTAGGGTAAATGGGTAAGTTACATTTAATTGGGTCAAGGTGGCTATTTGTGTCAAAAGGCCCAATTGGGATCCAATGGATCATGTTTGACTTGGTTGACCACCAAGTGAATCCAAGATTAATTAAGTTGGGACTGATTTAAGTTGGAAAGGAAATCAAATAATTAAGTTGAGTCAAGTGAATTTAAATGGATGAGTTAAGAAAGTGAGTTGAGTTAAAATGAGTTGAAATGAGAGTTTCATCTCATGGACCCCACTTGAATCATAAATGGAGAAGTGGGGGGTGTTGCTCATTGCAAATTCAAACCATACCACACGTTGGAAGGGAGGGGGAAAGTTTCATCTCAAAGATGAAACCCCCACATGGGTTATTAATGGAGAGGAGGATGCTTGAGGAAGGTTACACCAAGATTTCAAATTCAAACCATACCACACGTTGGAGAGGGGGGAAGTTTCATCTTAAAGATGAAACCCCCACATGAAACGTTAATGGGAGGGGAGGGGGAGGAGGTTACACCAAGGAAACCTATGGGAACCGTTGGATGCCTTGGAAGTTTCATCCCATACATGAAAGCCCAAGAGAACATTAAGGAGAATCGGTAATGAAAATGGGAGTTACAAGTGGTGCCACCAAGAGACACCACCTTGGGGCTGAATTTGATTAACCAAATGAGGAGTTTCATTTCCATTCACTCTCTCCCTCTCTCCCTCTCTTAGCCGACCAACACTCTAAGGAAAGAAGACCAAACACTTTGAGAATTCTATCTCATTTTCTCCCTCTATCTCAAGGCCGGTTCTCCTCTCAAAGAGCAAAAAGGACTTAGCATGATTTGATCTCAAGTTTCTCTCTTAAACTACCCCTTTTGGCCGAACCACTCCAACGGGTTTCCAGCAAGGTTAGTCTTGGCTAAAGATCAAGAAGGAAGGAAAGAAGGACTAAGGAAGGAGAAGATCAAGAAGGAGTGAAAGAACCGGAGGAGTCGTGGGATTGGTAAGTGCTCAATAAACTCTTGTTAAATAAGATGGTCAAGGAAACATGATTCGGCCATTGTATGGCCGAACCTATCAAGGGTTAAAATCATGGCTATTGAATTTAAAAGTGGAGATAAGGAACCATAGGGTTCGGCCATGATGTATGGCCAAACCCCATGGAAAGAGTCAAGGAAGTTTTATGGGTTTAAAATGATGTTTAAAAGAGAAGAACATGGACCATAGGGTTCGGCCACTTTGTATGGCCGAACCCCAGGAAAAGATATTGGTTCGATTTTATTGAATTTGATGGAAGGAAATCATAAGTGTATGTGTTTGATTTTATTAAAGTTTTAAAAGGATTTAAACGGATGGAAGTATGAGGACCAATCATAGATGTATAATAGGTTTTAATGGAAATAAGGAGCCATAGGGTTCGGCCATGCATATGGCTGAACCCCATGGAGAGACAATGATGGATAATGTTCTTAGGTTTAATTGATGGAAGATGGGTGGTACTTTAGAAAGGCTTTAATGATTGCTTGGATCAAAAGAAGAGATGAGATTCGGCCATGGTGCATGGCCGAACCCCACCAAATAACATGTATGGATTTAAGGTTGCTTGGTTATTGAATTTAATGGACTGTTTTAATAAAGTTAATGGGTGGAAATAATAGATCAAGGATTAAAAGAGGACCCAAGTTAAATGAGTGAGGTTCGGCCATGGAGTATGGCCGAACCCGACTAGGGTTTGTTTTATTGAAAATGATAATGGATACCATGCCATGGAAGGACTTGATGGGGAACTTATGTATGCTTAAATGAGGAATGTTTGGTTATGGATTTGTACCAATGGCAAAACCGTAAATACAAGCTAGAATGTAAATATGAGAAATTGATGAATCATGAGTTCGGCCATGATGTATGGCCGAACCCCATGGGTAATATTTTTATGGACCTAGGTTATTATAAATGATAAATGATTGATGTATAAGTAATGAGATTAATGGACTTGAAGAAGGGATTAAAACCAAGATAGTGAGGTTCGGCCATGTAGTATGGCCGAACCCACTAAGGTGTGTCTGGTGGATTTGGACTTAATGTTAAATCAAAAGGAATATGGGTTTGACTTGTTGATATGTAACAAGGTGATGAGACCTCTTAAACGGTGCGCGATCGTGAGCGGTCGATGGTTTAAGAAGCAAGGACAATCTAGTGGTCTTGGGTAGGATTCTACCTTATTTGAAACTATGGTTATGTATGTTGGTTTTATCTTATTTTCATGAGTTATGTTTTAAAATATTATGTTGCAAGTATGAGGATTTAATGCTAGATTTATCATATAAAATAGCATGGAATTCATTACCATCTCATGCATGGCATGGGGTGAAGGTTAAGTGACCGGAGGGGCCACACTCCTTCGGGGCGTCCGAAGAACCTATGTGGGGGAAACCTTGATGATGAGAATCCCATCAAGAGATAACCGGAGGGACCACACTCCGTCGAGGTTTCCGAATAACCTATGTGGGGGTACCTTGGTGATGAGAATTCCATCAAGAGTATATATTTGATTGTGATGGGTGGGACTCATTGCATGCATGGCATGGCATGATTTTACAAGGTTTTGATGTTATATTATTTATATGCATGTTTTATACTAACCATGTGTTCATACTTAGAATTCCTATTGAGCGTGTTGTTCTAACACCCTACTTCTATCCTAGCGAATGAAAGAGGAAATGAAGGAAATGAGGATCGTGATCGGAGCCAAGCATAAGAACTTTGGAATGCTTTATTGATTATTTTGTTAAGTACTCAAGGACATGTAATTTTGAGTAATTAGACTTCGGCATGTAATAATTAGATATTTGTTATGGTTTGTAAATGGTTTAGGTATGGATATTTATTTTAAATTAATTTGGTTAAATGACTAAGTACTTTGCTATCTAAAATGGAGTAGCCTTAGGTTCTATTATAATCCGCAATCAGTTTATGTTATATTCCGCAATTTTCAACCTAATATGTGTGAACCATCTCAGTGGACTTAGTCCACGCACTTGTATGGTTGGCTAGTTAAGGGTCAGGCTTTAGAAGCTTGGACTTAACTCGCGTCGTGACGTCCCGCTCTCTATCATTTTTTTTAAAATAAAAAATAGACTCTGATTTTCTTAAAGCGAGTGAAAAAGGGCGGGGCGTTACACGAGCACTCCTTCTAGAAGGAGAGGAGACTGCAATGACTTGGGATCAGTTCTCATCTACCTTCTTGGACCATTATTTTCCCGAGGAGGAGAAGAAGCGCCACACTCAAGCTTTTCTATCTTTGGTACAAGGTACCATGACGGTGGCAGAGTACCACCAGGAGTTTCTCAGTTTGTCTTGCTATGCACTCTATATGGTGGATACTAGGTATCGAAGGGCACGCAAGTTTGAGTGGGGTCTACAGCCAAGCATTAGGGCCAAGGTAACCATATTCAAGGCAGCTACACTGGCAGAGGTGGTCAGCAGGGCCACTATAACAGAGCAAGAGATGGCTAAGATAGTGCGGTTTGACAACCACCGAGCTCAGAGTGGGAGGGGTACATTTCAGCCCAACAAGAAGTTCCGTTCGAACTTTAGCAGACCCTCACTATCCACTGGGTCAATAGGGGCTTTCGTCTCAATCATCCCTCTCCATCTGCATCAGTCACACAGGCTCCCAGAGGGGTGAACAATTGTTTTCATTGTGATCAGCCGGGCCATTTCAAGAGGGACCCACAGCTCAGCAAACCCTCTTATTCCAGAGGTTCATTTCGCCCACCTACTAGACCAGCTAATTCACGAGGAGGCAGGACATATAATCAGGCGGGACGAGCGCCTAACCCTACCGGATCTGGACGGTTGTTTACTCTAGCTCCTCCAGCAGTAGTGGATCACTCCATGATTCAAGGTATGGCTGTAGTCAGTAGTTGCTACGCCTTTGCTTTATTTGATTCTGGAGCATCCCACTCCTTCATATCTACTGCATTCATAACGGCTACTGGCACCTTAGTACAAAAACTGTCCACATCACTCACCATTGTATCCCCCGTCGAAGACACGTCATTGGGGCTTATATGCACAGCAGTGAATACTGAACTCTTTGGACTTAGATTTGAGTTCAATTATCTGGTACTCGATATGACTGAGTACGATATTATCTTTCCCATGGATTGGCTGGCTATCTTTCAGGCCAACATTGATTGCTATCACCGCAGGGTGACATTTTGGTCACCCGAGGGAAAGCAATATGTGGTGCGTATTGACAAACAAAGTAGATTGCAAGAAGGGTTGAATCATCTGGTATTAAACAGTATCAGAATAAACAAGGCACCGATGGCTGAACTTCCGGTGATAGTGAAAGAATATGCGGATGTGTTCCCAAAAGAACTCCTTAGCTTACCACCCATGAGGGAGATAATTTTGAAATCAAGTTGTACCCTGGCACTTCACCAGTGTCATTACCACACTACCGGATGGCACCAGCAGAGGTGTCTGAGCTAAAGAAGCAGATTGATGAACTGCTCAGACTGGGTTGCATCAGGAACAGCACATCATCTTGGGGAGCTCCGGTATTATTTGTTAAGAAGAAGGACGGTACACTCCGAATGTTTGTGGATTACCGAAAACTGAACCAGCTAACGGTCTGGAACAAGTATCCTCTATCCAGGATCGATGATCTATTTGATCAACTTAGAGGTTCTAGCCACTTCTCTAAGAATGATCTAATGTCCGGATACCATCAAATCTGGGTTAAGGAAGAGGACATAGATAAGACAACCTTAAGAACGCGGTATGGACTTTATGAGTTTGTAGTCATGCCGTTTGGACTCACCAATGCACTGGCTGTGTTCATGGATTTAATTCCGTCCTCACTTGGATCAGTTTGTCATTGTATTTATTGATGACATCCTGATCTATTCCAAAAGTAAGGAAGAACATGCTGAGCACCTGAGGATAGTTCTGGACACTTTGAAGAAGAACAAGTTATATGCCAAAGCAAGCAAATGTGAATTTTGGCTATCTGAGGTCAACTTTTTGGGGCATGTTATATCAGTAAAAGGTATAACCGTGGATCAAGGCAAGGTGGCAGTAGTCAGAGATTGGAAAGCACCGAAAAATGTGACTAAGATCCGTAGCTTTCTGGGATTGGCTGGCTACTATCGGAAGTTTATCATGGACTTCTCAAAAATTGCATCTCCACTTACTCGACTCACTCAAAAAGGAGTCAAATATGAGTGGTCAGATCTGTGCAACCGGAGATTTGAGGAGCTGAAAGATAAACTTACAACTGTTCCTATCTTAATTTTGCCGGAAAGAGGCAAGGGTTATGAGGTACATTGCGATGCTTTAGGAGAGGGACTGGGTTGTGCTCTCAGTCAAAGTCATCGTGTGGTGGCATACGGTTCAAGACAATTGAAAATACATGAACGCCTCTATCCCACGCATGATCTGGAACTAGCCGCAGTGGTCTTCTCTCTCAAAAACTGGAGACACTATCTATATGGCGAGAAGTTTGAAGTGTTTTCAGATCATAAGAGCTTGAAGTACTTGTTTGATCAAAAAGAGCTCAACCTGAGGCACGCAGATGGATGGAATATCTGCAGGATTATGAGTTCGCGCTTCGTTATCACCCTGGCAAGGCGAACAAGGTGGCAGATGCCCTCAACCGCATATCACAAGCATCAGTGGCATGTTTGATCTGGACAGAATGGGAGATGTTGAATACCATTCGCGAGTTCAATCTATATACCAGCAACCATGGGAATATGTACAATTTGATCATACGGTCCAACATGGTCTCCAAGATTGAACAGAAGCAGCGAGCAGATCCAAAAATGGAGGAGATGTGGGCCAAGATGTCTACTGGCGTGGTCAAACCGGAATGGGAATTATGACCAGGACAGGGTCTTGTATTCTGGGGTAGGATATATGTGCCTAAAAGCTGCAGAAGAGAGTTGTTGATTGAGGCATATCAGACCAAACTCTCTATTCATCCGGGCAGCACCAAGATGTATCACGATCTGAAGAGACATTACTGGTGGCACGGACTCAAGAGGGATGTGGCAGAATTTGTGGCTCATTGCTTAACTTGTCAGTAGGGCGACCAGGGTTACTCAAACCCTTACCAGTGCCAGAATGGAAATGGGAGCACATCTCCATGGATTTTGTGACGGGGTTGCCAAGGTCTTCAAAGGGCAACAATGCGATATGGGTCATGGTAGACCGACTGACCAAGTCTATACATTTTCTTCCGATTAAGATGACAGACTCATCTGAGACTTTGGGTTGGCGGTATATCAAGGATATCATCCGATTACATGGTATTCCCAGGACTATAGTGTTCGACAGAGTTGGCCGATTCACCGGCAGAGTATGGCAGAGTATGCAATCGGCCATGGGGACAGATCTACTGACTAGCACAGCATTCCATCCATAGATTGATGGGTAGTCTGAGAGGACAATACAGACATTGGAGGATATGCTAAGTGCATGTATGCCAGATTTCAAGGCTGAATGGGAGGATCACTTGCCGTTGGTAGAATTCTCATACAACAACAGTTACCAGGCAAGCCTCCAGATGGCTCCATCTGAGGCTTTGTATGGTAGACCATGTAGATCACTCGTGTACTGGACAGAGGCTGGTGAGCCTGCACTGATTGGACCTGAGTCGATTGCAGAGACTACAACGCAGATACAGTTGACACAACAACATCTATTGGCTGCGCAGATTCGTCAGAAGAGCTATGTTGACAAGAGGAGGAGGTTCCTTGAATTGGAAGTGGGGGACATGGTGTTCTTGAAGATCTCGCGACACATGAGATTTGGAAAGAAAGGGAAACTGTCGCCTAGATATGTGGGGCCGTTTTCAATCATAAGGAGGATGGGGGAGGTAGCTTATCAATTGGCACTTCCTTTACAATTGGCATCTTTGTACGATGTGTTCCATATATCGATGTTGAGGAAGTACAATCTTGATCCCTCTCATGTACTGAATATACAAGATATAGAGGTGCAAAGCGACATGAGATATGTCGAGAAGCTTGTAAGAGTGGTGGAGACAGAGCAAAGGGTATTACGAAACTGAGTGATTCAGTTCGTCAAGGTGGTATGGGATCGACATGGTATTGAGGAAGTGTATTGAGGAAGTATAATGCCCCGCCCTTTTTCACCCGTTTTCCGAAAATCAGAGTCTATTTTTTTTTTGAAATAGAAGAGTGAGAGAGGGCGCGGACGCCACGATGCGAGTTAAGTCCGAGCTTCTAAAGCCCGACCCTTAACTGGCCAACCCCACGCGTGCGCGGAGCTAAGTCCACGAGAACGGTTCACGCGTAAGAAGTAAGCTCGTGGATTATGATTATTGCGGAACATGATAATAGAGTCTATCCTACCGGTTTTTAGATAGAAGGGAAGATACAACATTGAATTACCAAAATGCCCCCATGTTCATATTTATATCACAAAATATAATCGTCCATAAGTAACGTCCAAACCATCGCAAGAAATGTAAACTTTACAACCCGACAAGCTAAGTTACTTTAAAATTACATCTCCAAAATGTAAACGTAAATAAACTAAGACTGCGCTGCCCAAGCTCCTAAGCTTGGCTCCTGTCATGTCCACCGCTTCCGCCATCCCCTGCGTCATCAGCTAGGGTAGAAGTAGGGCGTTAGTCAACGCGCCCAGTAGGACTCCGAGTAGGGCTAGCACATGGATTAGTGATAACACATATACCGATAAACTAACATATAACAAAATAATTATGTAATGAATGCTATGCCATAGGTGCTTATGTCATGTGTCCCACCCATCATCCGTATGATCATACAATGTATTATCCCCATGTTTGCTTCTCGGTCGCCCCGACGGAGCATGGACTCCGGTTATAGCATAAGAGCTATCCCCATGTTTGATTCTCGGTCGCCCCGACGGAGCATGGACTCCAGTTATGACCCCTCAGCTGTCCCCATGTTTGCTTATCGGGCGCCCCTACGGAGCATGGACTCCGGTTTGTTTATTTTTTTTGCCCATGCCATGCATGAGATGTACGTGCATTATGCTATGTAGTATATAAATAAACCATAATTTTGATATCCCATACATAGCCATATAATGCGTACTATAAAAATATAATCCATATGATTCATAACTTAAAACTCATCATAAGATAAATCATAATCATAAATCCATCATAAACCAAATCAAAATAATTTAAAACACCATCACATATCCATCGCTTACAAAGAGGTAGGAATCCTACCGAATACCGCGTCGCGTTCCGTTACGCTTCCCGTTCGATAATCCGGTCGCCGATCGCGTACCGTTTGTGACGTCCGATACCTTATTACATTTACCGAATTAGTCCCTACGTTATCCATGATTAAGTTCATAATTGATCCATCTACTTAGACTCCTTAATGGCCAATTTAGATATTTCCAATTTGCGGCCTAAAACGCAGCAACTAATCTCATCACTTAACCATTCACAAAATATCCGATTTTTATGTCTAATCCCTATAGGGCTCGGCCATGTACCATGGCCGAACCCATGGTTCTTCAATGTGGTTACTTATTACGGTTTTGCCACTCTTCTTCCATGGTAAATCATCCATTCATTTATGTGCATTCTAAGTCCAAGATTCATTCATACTTAGGTCCATTCAATCATGACCTAGCATCATAAAATCAGCCACCTAATATTTAATTTTGAAAAACATTTACTCCCACACCTAATTCCACATTTTGGCCTAAGGTGTGGTCCACATATCATGGCCTCCAAATGGGTCATGGGTTCGGCCATACACCATGGCCGAACCCATGGTGCCTACCTTCCATTCCCTTGGGTCCATTTTACTCCCTTTAATCCAATCTCAAATGAATTTAATTTATCCATTCAAGTCCCCATTTTCATTCCATTTAAAACCTCACATATCATTTTTTATAAATCCATTAAAATCTAGCATTCTTCTACATCATTTTCCATTTATTAAAAATCCACTAATCACTACCCTAAGGTTCACCATTTTCAAAGACTAGGTTTTGTCCCAAAATAATCCAATTTTAAAATCACAAATCTTCATTCTTTTTGGCCCTTTAAAACAAACTCCTAGGCATTGATACATGCATTAACCTTAGCCTAAAATTGATCAAAATTTGGGTCATGGGTTCGGCCATACACCATGGCCGAACCCATGATGTTTCTTTCCCCATTTTTCTTGGTTTCATTTACCCATTTAAACATACCTCTAATGAAAATTAAATCATCCATTTAAATCACCAACATCACATATCATACTTGAAACATCCATACAATCTATCCATTTTTCTTAACCAATTTCTATACTTTCCCATCATAAAAAAATTTATTAAATACCACCAATCATTTCCTCATTACCTCCATAATTCAAACTTATTTACTCCACCACTTCCATCTTTTAGCACCCATTTGAAAATCACATACCATACTCAAAATTTTCAAATTTTAGAAAACATCGACCATTGAGCATCTAAGGGTCCTAATCCTCATAGATCACTAAATCATCACCATTTAAATCACTTGAAAACTAAATATCATAAATCCTTCTCCACCATTTTAAAGTTTCAAACCTTAATTAAATTACCCATCATTCACCATGGGTTTCGGCCATGCTACATGGCCGAACCCTATGGTCATCCATTCATTTAATCTATCTCTCTCTAAGTTTATCCATTTCTTAATCTTCCATTGATGGATCTTAGATCCAAGGCCCATGATGTTTTTGGCCATTATCTAATAAATGGATTCCCTTTTTAACCATAAACAAAAATCTAAACTCTTGTTTAGAAATACTTACGGATCTGACAGCTCCTCCGGTCTTTGTCGCTCCCATCAACTTCCTTGGCCTCCCTTCTCCCTCTTCTTGATCTTTGATCGGCTAGATGTGCTTGATCAATGGTGGGACATGTTTGGATCGGCTAAGGTAGGGCTAGGTTTGGGAGAGGGGAAGATGATGGGAAACAAGATCTTAGCCTTTGATCTTGAGGGGATGGACCAAGATTTGCTCTCTCCTTCTCTTTTCTTCTCTTCTTCTTCTAAGTTCTTTTCTCTTTTCTTTTGCAAGGTGGAGGGACGTTTTTTGTGTGTGTGAGGAGGGATGGAGAGAGAGAAAATGGAAATGGAGACAATGAGATGAAGTCTCATCTTTTGGTTACCTAAGTCAAACTTCACATTAACTCCTCACCAACCAATATGCATTAATGGTGGTGGTTGGGATAAAACCACCCCCTTTAGCCCATGGTTTCATTTTGTGTTTTCTTGAAGTGGTTTGTGTTTGTTGGAGTGGTTTTGACCATTTGACCATTTAATTTTAGTTTAATTAACTTAGATCAATTTGATCCCTAGGTTAATTTAATTAATCACTTCCCATTAATTTAATCTCATTAAATTCCCTCTAAGATCCACCCATGGTTGACTTGGTCAACCATGGTGGTCGGCCCCACTATTCTTGGGTCCACACGCTACCTCACTTGGTGAGGTGGTGGTGGGCCCCATTGGCCATGTTACCTTGGTCAATTTATTACCTAACTTGGGTGATTTAAATTTTTTAAATGTATCCCTCTTATTGGATCACCATTGGGCCCATGGCCCAATTAAATTTTGTCTTACCCATTTACCTTAGGGCTTAGCTACCTTGGCCCATTGGGTCCCATATGGCTCTTTGACCCAAATTGACTACCATTGACCCAATTACTTACCATTGACCACTTAAATGAATTAATTTCAATTCATGGTCTATTGGGTAACCATTGGGCCCATGGCCCAATTAAATTCCCTCCTTACCTTAGGCTTACCTCAATTGGGTCCATTGGGTCCCAAATGAGTATTGGGCCCAATTTGACCATCCTTGACCCGATTAGTCCTCATTGACCCATTAAATGGATTTCATCCAATCCATGGCCCAACTGGGCCATTCTTGGACCCTTGTCTCAATTTTTGATCCATTTGGTATTCCCTCATGTCAAAATTCAAATTAAAATCAATAAATGCCAAATATAGATTGATTTAAAATTTCGGGCTATTACAGGAAGCCACTTGGGAACTCGAGTCGGAAATGGGAACAGCTCACCCTGAGTTATTTATGTAATTTATTTTGGAACCCTACTTCGCTCAATTTTCGGGACGAAAATTTTAAAAAGAGGGTTGTATTGTAACACCCCGGATTTTCAAGTTATTAATATATATGAAATTTACCCATTTAATTTGTGAATTATTAGATATGGACCTTAGATGGGTAAAGTGTTGGGTCAATTGCCCAATTAAGACCCAACGGATTGTGGATATGGTTGCAATTGAAATAAATGGATAAGATGTATTCAATTGGGTCAAGATTGTTAATTGGGTCAAAATTGTTAATTGGGTCAAAATGCCCAAATGGGACCCAATGGGTCGTATTTGACTTGGTTGACCACCAAGTGAGTCCAAGCTTAATTAGGTTGGGGCTGATTTGAGTTGGAAATGGAATCAAATAATTGAGTTGATTCAGGTGAATTAAATGAGTTTAATTAAAGAGGTGAGTTGAGTTAAATGGATGAGTTGAGTTAAATGAGTTGGATGGGAAGTTTTGGGGATATTCATGTAACGCCCCGCCCTTTCCGAGAATTTCAGAGTCTAATTTTTTCTTTTAAGTTATAATAAAACATCGAAGAGAGCGGGCGGCGTCACGACACGAGTTAAGTTCAGACTACCCAAGTCTGAACCTTAACTGGCCACCCATGTGTACATGGACTAGACCATGATTACGAATCACACATGGAACTAACATCAACATGCGGAATAACTTAGATTAATTGCGGAATAGAAAGACTAGATAGCAACTAACAGTCTTAAACATTATTTAACATAGATCAACCATCCAAATGTTATCAACCTAATCAAACCATAGCAAGTAGTGAATTACTACATGTCCCACAAAAGTATTCAAAAGACAGTAATATAAAGTAGTTCAGTCCTTCATTCAAGCACTTAGGCTTGGCTCCCCTCCCGGTCAACGACCTTTCCTTTCCCTTTGCTTGTACCTACAATCTCCTCTGAGGATAGAATTAGGGCGTTAGATCAACGCGCCCAGTAGGTTCCCGAATCAGGGCTACCACATGTTAGCATATAAAACATGCATATATATCATATTACATGATCATTAAAAATAGGTAAAACAATGCTATGAAATATGCACATGCAATGAGCATCCCCCATCATGTACTTTCATAGCCATCACTTGACGTGCCTTGCACCAACAAGGTAAATTACAACACACTTTCATCTCTTCTATAAAATATGTACATGCAATGAGCAACCCCCATCATGTACATTCGTAGCCACCACTGTAAAACTTCATTCATTATCCCATAACTATGCATGAGATGTCAATGCCTGTATGCCATTTGTCAATGCATAATATATCATTTGAAACCACATAAAATAAACAAGAATCTCATAAAGAAAACCAGGGTAAAAACTGTGGTTACAAGTAGGTAGGAAACCTACTGAAGAATCACTTCAACGTCCGTTCTTTCTTAAGCTTGATCCGGTCACCGCTCGCAGTCGTGCACCGTCACAGATGTCCGTCACCTTATTCACATAAATCATGGACCAACTTTTAATCCCTTACTTTATTTGATTCCCATTTTTGAGTATAAGTCCACAAATACCAACTCATGGTTGTGACCCTTATTTACAAACATGCCATTGCCACCAATACCTTGATTAAACTCTACAACCTTAACCGTAACCTTAACATGGTTCAGTCATGTTTCGGACGGCCAAAACAGCAAGCCTAATTCCATTTTTAATCACACATACATCCATAAAATGGCCCATGAAAACAGTCCATGGGGTTCGACCATACTCATGGCCGAACCCTTATGGTTCTTTGCTCAATGATGTCCTTTGTTTAAATACTAATTGGCTCTACCCCTTAGCCATATTAAACCCATGGTTTAGCCATCCCATGGACAACCCAAAATCAGTAACCTTATCACATAAAAATCTCCCAAAAACAGTCCACAAAGGTCTATGGTTTCCATGTTTTCCAACATGAACACCAACCCTCTTTTACATGGGGTTCGGCCCTACATGGTGACCGAACCCAATGGTCATTCTTACTGTTTTTAAACCTCTAATAATCATGTATAAACAGTATATTAATATCAGGTTTTAACTTTCAAAAACCATACAAAAACAGTCCATAAAAAGTCTATGGTTTACATGTTTTTCCAACATGAAACCAACATTCTTTTACATGGGGTTCGGCCCTCCATGGTGGCCGAACCCAATGGTTATGTTTACTGTTTTTAAACCTCAGATAATCATGTATAAACAGTATATTAATATCAGGTTTTAACTCTCAAAGAAACCATGCAAAACAGTCCGTAAAAATTCTATGGTTTACGTGAAAACCAACATTCTTTTGCATGGGGTTCGGCCCTCCATGGTGGCCGAATCCAATGGCTATATTTACTGTTTTTAAACCTCAGATAATCATATAATAACAGTATACAGTATATTAAAATCAGATTTTAACTTTCAAAGAAACCATCCAAAAATTAGCCCATTTTCATAGGGTTTTAATTTCCAAAAACTATCAAAAACAGTCCACAAAATCCATGGTTTTCATGTTTCAAAACATGAAAACCAAGCCATCTCTTACATGGTTTAGACCCTTGTCAAATTCGGCCATAGCATGGCCAAATTATGACATTCAAATCCATGCTTTCAATCTTTCCAAAGTATGTATCTTAAACCTCCAAAATCAGTCCTATACTTGCATGGTTTAAATCTTACAAAACCATCAAGATTAACCATAATATTTCATGGGGTTCGGCCATCCAAAGTGGCCGAACCCTATGTCCATGTTTTCCATCTAATTGGGCATAAAAAATCATACTTTAATCCTTTGATAGATTTGACCATCACATGGCCGAATCATGTCTTATTTTACCCATTTTATTAAACATAAATTAATGGGAAAAACTTACCACTTTCCTTTGCCTTTTGCTCTTGACTTTTAATCCTTGCTTCCTTAATTCGTTGCTGGTTGTATGCTTGAATATTTGGTACCAAAAGCCTCTGCTGTTCCAGCCGAGAACACCAATTGGAGAGAGGGAGAAAGAGATAGGATTATAAGGCTTTCACAATGATTAAAATCGGCCAACCATGGGTGCTTATTGTTTTTGTAATTCAGCCCCAAAAACCTCTCAATTCCCTCATAACTTCTTGCACAAAATGGTGGGCATTGGGTGCCATCCAAGGCACCCCTTGGCAGTTACCCATGCAGCCATACAGCTTCCCAAGCAACTCACCTCAAACCCATGTATTTACATTTAATATTCACCATGGAACTCACCAAAACAAGTCCCCAACGTGTGGGACTTGTTTTGGTTGGTTTGAGACCAGCCAACCTCTTCCAATTCCCATTAGACTCACTGATTTACAGCCCGTTCAATTTCCCTTTTGACTCACCCAACTCAAGATCATTTAAATTTCCATTTCAACTCACCCAACTCACATACTTAATGCATTTCATTTAATGCACATGAGTTGACTCTTAACTTGATTTAATTCCAACTCACCTCAGTCCCATTCAACTGATTTGACTCGTGTTTTAGCTCCCTTGAGGGTTCACATGGTCAACAATAGTCAACTCGACCCGTTGGGTCCACTTTTAGCTCCTTGACCCGTTTTTGTCTCCATGACCCAATTATGGTATTTTGGTCATTTGTAAATGATTTTCACATATGGATCAAGCCTACCCATTTCTTCTCCACTTGATTTCCAATCAAATAGGCTTAACCCCATTTAATTTAAGTTTACAGAATGGTCAAATAATCCAATAAGACCCGATGGGTCCCATTTGGCCCTTTGATCCATTTAGCCATTTTTGACCCAAATGATGAAAATTACCCATCCAATCAAGCTTAACACTCATAATGTGCTCATATGATTTTAATTTGAGCAATGGGCCCCACTATTTCCTTACTTATCATCACAAAATAATTAATTTAACAACTCAGGTGCATTTTGGTAATTTTCCACTTCATTGAGAAATTGGGGTGTTACAATATAACCCTCTTTTTAAAATTTTCGTCCCGAAAATCGAGTGAAGTAGGGTTCTCAAATTAAATTACACAAATAATTCGGGGTGAGCTGCTCTCATCTCCGACTCAAGTTCCCACGTGGCCTCTTCATCACCATGACGGTCCCATACCACTTTTACGAACTGAATCGCTCTGTTTCGCAACACCTTTTGTTCGGTCTCCACTATCCTGACCGGCTTCTCGACGTACGTCACGTCGCTTTGTACTTCAATATCCTGAACATTCAAGACATGGGACGGATCCGGATTGTATTTCCTTAGCATCGACACGTGAAACACATCGTGTAAAGATGCTAATTGTGATGGGAGTGCTATCTGATAAGCCACCTCCCCCACTCTTCTCATGATGGAAAACGGTCCCACAAATCTTGGTGACAGTTTTCCTTTCTTTCCGAACCTCATATGTCCCTTCCGTGGCGAGACCTTTAGGAATACCAAGTCTCCCACTTCAAATTCCAGAAACCGTCTCCTTTTATCAGCATAACTTTTCTGCCGACTCTGTGCAGTCAGTAAGTGTTGACGTATCAACTTTATTTGCGCAGTAGTCTCCGCGACTAGTTCTGGTCCAATCAATGCAGGCTCTCCAGCCTCTGTCCAACATACCGGCGACCTACACGGTCTACCATATAAAGCCTCATAAGGAGCCATTTGAAGGCTTGCCTAATAGCTGTTATTATAGGAGAACTCCACCAGTGGTAAGTGGTCCTCCCATCCACCCTTGAAATCTAACATGCATGCTCTCAACATGTCTTCCAAGGTTTGTATTGTCCTTTTAGACTGTCCATCAGTCTGTGGATGGAAAACTGTGCTAGTCAATAAGTCTGTCCCCATGGCTGACTGCATGCTTTGCCATACCCTGCAGGTAAAACGACCATCTCTGTCCGATACTATTGTTCGAGGAATGCCATGTAGTCGAATGATTTCTTTAATGTACCACCGACCCAACGTTTCAGACGAATCCGTCATCTTGATAGGAATGAAATGTGCAGATTTGGTCAGTCGGTCGACTACGACCCATATGGCGTCATTGCCCCTTGAAGACCTAGGCAACCCCGATACAAAGTCCATGGAAATGTGTTCCCATTTCCATTCTGGTATTGCTAAGGGTTTGAGTAACCCTGGTGGCTTTTGGTGTTCAGTCTTGACTTGCTGACAAGTTAGATAATGTGCCACGAATTCTGCCACATCCCTTTTCAGTCCATGCCACCAATAATGCCTCTTTCAATCATGGTACATTTTGGTGCTTCCCGGATGGATAGAGAGCTTGGATTGATGTGCCTCAACCAGTATCTCTTTCCTGCAACTCTTTGGCACAAACGTTCTTCCCCGGAATACAAGACCCTGTCCTGGTCGTAGTTCCCATTCCGATACAACGGTGCTAGTAGACATCTTGGCCCAAATATCCTCCACTTCCGGATCCATACTTTGTTCTTGTTCAATCTTGGTGACTATGTTGGATTGTATCACCAGATTGTATATGGTCCCACGGTTGTTATAGTAGAGTTTAAACTCTCGGATGGTATTCAACATCTCCCATTTCGATCTGATCAAACATGCCACGGATGCATGTGGTATACGGCTGAGGGCATCCGCTACCTTGTTTGCCTTGCCTGGATGATATCTAAGCGTAAACTCATAATCCGCCAGATACTCCATCCATCTTCGCTGCCTGAGGTTGAGTTCTTTCTGATCGAAAAGATATTTTAAGCTCTTATGATGAGAAAATACCTCGAATCTCTCGCCATAAAGATAGTGTCTCCAACTCTTGAGAGCGAAAACCACTGCAGCTAATTCCAAATCATCTGTGGGGTAAAGGCATTCATGTATTTTTAACTGCCTTCAACCATACGCCACCACACAATTACTTTGACTGAGTGTACAACCCAGTCCCTCTCCCGAGGCATCGCAATAGACCTCGTAACACTTGCCACTTACCGGCAAAACTAAAATAGGGGCAGTGGTAAGTCTTGTCTTCAGCTCTTCAAACCTTTGATTGCATAGATTTGTCCACTCGTACTTGACTCCCTTCTGAGTGAGTTGAGTCAATGGAGATGCAATTTTGGAAAAATCCATGATAAATCTTCTATAATAACCAGCCAATCCCAAGAAGCTACGAATTTCAGTTACATTCTTGGGTGCTTTCCATTCTTTTACGGCTGCCACCTTAGCCGGGTCCACGGCTATACCTCCCTCAGATATCACATGTCCCAAAAAATTGACCTTGGATAGCCAGAATTCACATTTACTGGCCTTGGCATATAATTTATTCTGCCTCAAAATATTCAAAACTATCCGTAAATGCTCTCCATGTTCTTTCTGACTCTTGGAATATATCAGAATGTCGTCAATGAATACAATTACAAATTGATCCAGATAGGGACGGAAGATTCTGTTCATCAAATCCATGAAAACCGCCGGCGCATTAGTGAGTCCGAATGGCATGACTACAAACTCGTATAGTCCATACCGCGTCCGGAAGGCCGTCTTCTCTATATCTTCCTCCCTAACCCGTATTTGATGGTACCCAAACATCAGATCTATCTTCGAAAAATGGCTAGAACCCTTCAATTGATCGAATAAATCATCGATCCTGGGCAGAGGGTACTTGTTCCGAACTGTTAGTTGATTCAGCTTCCAGTAGTCCACGCACATTCGTAATGAATCATCCTTCTTCTTCACAAACAGCACTGGTGCTCCCTATGATGATGTACTGTTCCAGATGCAACCCAGCCTAAGCAGTTCGTCAATCTGCTTCTTTAGCTCCGACATTTCTTCTGGGGCCATCCGATAGTGTGGTAACGACACTGGTGCGGTGCCAGGGTACAGCTTGATCTCGAAGTTAATCTCCCTCATAGGTGGTAAACCAGGGAGTTCTTTTGGAAATACATCAGCAAATTCTTGTACAATTGCTGGAAGTTTAGTAACTGGAGCTTTATTTATGGTGATATTTTTCAATACCACATGGTTTAACCCTTCCTGCAATCCACTTTGCTTATCTGCACGGACTACATATTGCTTGCCCTCGGGTGACTTAAATGTCACTCTTCGACGATAACAGTCGATGTTGGCATGAAACTTCGCCAACCAATCCATACCGAATATAATATCATATTCAGACATGTCCAGTACTAGATAATTGAATTCAAATCTAAATCCAGCTAACTCAGTGTTAATCGCCGTACATATAAGTCCCAATGCCGAATCTCCGACAGGGGATACAAAAGTAAGTGCTATGGCTAATCTTTGAACTAATGTACCGGTAGCAGTAATAAATGATGCAGCTATGAAGGAGTGTGATGCTCCAGAATCAAATAGTGCATATGCATAAGAGCTACTCACTACCGCCATACCTTGTATCACAGGATGATCCTCTTACTCTTCCTCTTGAGAAGTTAGTGTAAATAATAGTCCCGCTCCAGCAGGGTTAGACCTTCGACCTCCTCGGCCTTGCATTCTGCCTCCTTTGGAGTTTGCCGGTCTAACTGGCGGACGAGATGATCCTCTGGAGTAAGACAACCTGTTAAGTTTTGGGCAGTCCTTTTTGTAGTGACCTGGTTGATCACAATGAAAGCAGGTGTTCATTCCTCAAGAAGCTTGTGTGACTGCCACAGATTGAGTGGGCTGGTTGGGGCGAAAGCCCCCACTTGATCCAACAGATGGCGAAGGTCTGCTGAAGTTCGTCTTGAACCTCTTGTTGGGTTGGTACGTACCCCTCCCACTCGGAGCTCAGCGGTTGTCCACTTTTGTAAATTCCGCCATTTCTTGTTCCACAATACTTGCCCTGCTGACTACCTCCGCCAGTGTGGCTGCTTTGAACACGGTTACCCTGGCCCTTATGTTTGGCCGTAAACCACGCTCGAATTGCGAGCCTTTCGGTATTCCGTGTCCACAATATAGTATGCATAGATTGACAGGCTGAGGTATTCTTGGTGATACTCAGCCACCGTCATTGAACCTTGTACCAACGTCATAAAGGCCTGAATTTGACGTTCTCTTTCTTCCTCCGGAAAGTAGCGCTCTAGAAATGTCCCTGAGAATTGCTCCCAGGTCATAGCAACTCTTTCTCTTCTTGGCACAAGTGTCTGCTGTTTCTCCACCACCTTCCACCATTTGGCAACGTCATCTACCAGCTGTGACGTGGCCAATAGTATTTTATGAGCATGACTCTTGATGTTCAAAAGAGTCAATATGTGAGAAATCTTCTCCAACCAATTCTCGGCTCCGACAGGCCCTTATCTTCCCTTGAAGTAGGGTGGGCGCTGCTGTTGAAAATCTCTGACCATGTTACGGTCATTATTTTCACTCGTGCTTCCTCCTCCGCTCATGTGTTGTTGGAGGACAGATGTTACTACAGCTTGCACCAAGCTGTGCAGTTCAGGAGGCACATAGGGTACAGTCAGATTGCTGTTTTCTTCCTTCTCTCGTTGATATGACGAGTCATATTCCTCCTCGTCCCGTTGATATGAGGGTCACTATCCCCCTCCTCTCGTCGGGAATGTTGTGACTCTTCCTCATCGAGCGAACGTTCATGAACTGATCTCTCTTCGTCATGAACGGACAGCTCCTCGTCATGGACCGATGGCACCTTCTCATGTACCACCTTCCGGCGTTGGGGTACCACCTTCCCTTGTGGTGTGATTATAAGTACCTCATCTTTCTTCTTATCGTCCTGACGGGTCATTCTCTTTGATGCCCCCTCACCTAGTCCGATTTGTAAAACTTTTCCTTTCCCTTTCGGATCTTTTACCACTTTTTCCTGTGGCGCCATTTATTCCTAATTCATGGAAACATCATAGACTTAGTTTCCATTATCAATATGCATCAAATGCCATAAATCCTCATAAATCATAAAATCACATATTTTATATAAATTCAAACTTCATCTTTGTACAAAGGTGGGTAGGGTGAACAAAACCCTATGTATAACAAAATATGCACGCTTACAAAATAACCCTCTTTTTTAATACCCCTACTATTTCTTCCTAGCCTAGTCTTCCGTAGAAGACTCCGCATCAAAAGCGAACTTGAAAC
The DNA here is from genome assembly GCA_013350335.1 of Chimonanthus salicifolius. NCBI lineage: Eukaryota > Viridiplantae > Streptophyta > Magnoliopsida > Laurales > Calycanthaceae > Chimonanthus > Chimonanthus salicifolius. The sequence goes on from CM023537.1 coordinate 31,095,253, forward strand.
GGTTATCAGGACACGTCATTGCCATGTGCCCCAATACCTCACAAGTTGTGCAGGGTATTAAACCAGGTCCTCCAATAAATGGACAATTAGTCCTCGCCTCCCCATGCCCATGTAGTCCACAGCACGGGCAGACAACACTTAGCGGGTGAGGACAATACCGGCAGTGGTGCCCATCTTGATTGCACAGTTCACATGTGTCATAGGGATCTATCTCCCCAAGTGATTCCAATATAATAGGTACACCAGCCATGGGATCCTCTAATAAATGTGCTAGATCATCCTCCTTTTCCTCAGGAGGTTCCACAATCTCAGGAATATCATCCATCAGATCCTCTGGAAGAAGCGCTAAGTCCACATCAGCTTCTTCAGGAGGTCCCTCCTGAAGATCCACATTAACTTCCATACTGATACTGTCGGAAGTTGATACCAAATCTACCGGACAACTTGGTGTCCCTTTATCCCATAACTCAGTGTATTCTTCATTGCTCGACATATCTGTGCCACAACATTTAAAACACAATAATATTCAACCATAATTCTAAATAAACCACTCTTGGTTTCCAGGGAATTTGATCATGCATAACATCATGTACTTTCTTTGGGGAAGATTACCAAATCATCACTCTTTGTGTTCTTTTGTTTCTGGGGAAATCTCTAATTTCCTATTGTTTGTTTCTCAGTGTGGGAGTTTCAGGGAAGTACATCCTACTTTGCTATGTTTGATATGTCCAGTTATGATGACTGTACTTTACTTTGCTATCTTTCATTGTCGTTTTCAGATAGATTGTTCAGTCCGAGTCACTCGAAGTAAATTAATCCGGCCCCCAGTCAGCGGACATCGAAGAGTCGGTCAGTTGGGATTCTTATCCGTCAGTGAGACATGAAACCGTCTTAATCTTACTTCGATGATTCAACTTCCCGTTTCGCTCTGATACCAACTGCAATGCCCCGCCCTTTCCGAGAATTTCAGAGTCTAATTTTTTCTTTTAAGTTATAGTAAAACATTGAAAGAGAGCGGGCGGCGTCACGACGCGAGTTAAGTTCAGACTACCCAAGTCTGAACCTTAACTGGCCACCCATGTGTACATGGACTAGACCATGATTACGAATCACACATGGAACTAACATCAACATGCGGAATAACCTAGATTAATTGCGGAATAGAAAGACCAGATAGCAAGTAACAGTCTTAAACATTATTTAACATAGATCAACCATCCAAATCTTATCTGTAACACCCCGATTTCTCAATAAGATGAATATTTACGAAAATGCCCCTAGATTGGTGAATTCAATAAATATGATTGTAAATAAGGAAATGGTGGGGCCCATTGCTCAAATTAAGGTCATATGAGCACATTATAAATGTCAAGTTTGATTGGTTGGGTAATTTCTCAATGAAGTGGAAAATTACCAAAATGCCCTTAAGTTGTTAAATTAATTATTTTGTGATGTTAAGTAAGGAAATAGTGGGGCCCATTGCTCAAAATAAAATCATATGAGCACATTATGAATGTTAAGTTTGATTGGTTGGGTAATTTTCATCATTTGGGTAAAAAATGGCTAAATGGGTCAAAGGGCCCAAATGGGGCCCATCGGGTCTTGCTGGGTTATTTGACCGTTTTGTGATTTTAAATTAAAAGGGGTTAAGCCTATTTGATTGGAAATCAAGTGGAGGAAAAATGGGTAGGCTTGATCCATATGTAAAAACCAATTAGAAATGACCAAAATACCATAAATGGGTCATGTTGTCAAAACGGGTCAAGGAGCTAAAAGTGGACCCAACGGGTCGAGTTGACTATTGTTGACCATGTGAACCCTCAAGGGAGCTCAAACACGATTCAAATCAGTTGAGTGGGATTGAGGTGACTTGGAATTAAATCAAAAGGTGAGTTAACTCATGTGCATTAAATGAAATGCATTAAATGTGATGAGTTGGGTTGGAATAAACATACCTTGAGTTGGGTGAGTTGAAATGGAAATTCAAGGGACTGTAAATCAGTGAGTTTAAGGGTAAGTTGAAGAGGTTGGCTGGCCTCAACCCAACCAAAACAAGTCCCACACGTTGGGGACTTGTTTTGGTGAGTTCCATGGTAGAAATTAAATGCAAATGCATGGATTTGAGGTGAGTTGGTTGGGAAGCTGTATGGCTGCATTGGTAGCTGCCAAGGGGTGCCTTGGATGGCACCCAATACCCACCGTTTTGAGCAAGAAGTTATGAGGGAATTGAGAGGTTTTTGGGGCTGAACTACAAAAACAATAAGCACACAAGGTTGGCCATTTTTCACATTGGAAATCCTAGAATTTCCATCTCTCTCTCTCCCTCTCTCAAATTCGTTTTTTCCTAGCTGGAATAGCAGAGGTGTTTGTACCAGTAGATCAAGCACAAACAGCAAAAGAAATGAAGAAATAAAAGGGAGAAACCAAGGATCAAAGTCAAGAAGAAAGGCTTGGGAAAATTGGTAAGTTTTTCATTGAGTTTTGTTGAAAAACATGGAACAAGTAGGGTGTGGATTGGGCCATGATCATGGCCGATTACACCAATGATTAACCTTGATTAAATGGAGTTTTAGAAATGATTAAGATGACCATTGGGTTCAGCCACCATAGAGGGCCGAACCCCATGTGAGAGATGGCTTGGTTTTCATGTTTTGAAACATGAAAACCATGGGTTTTATGAACTGTTTTTGGGTTTGATTTAAGATTCAAATGCATGTTTTAGAAAGGTTTAAAGCATGGATTCGGATGTCATGAATGGCTGAATGTATCATGGGTCTAAGACCTTGGGTATCAAATGATGAAAGGGTCCATTGGGTTCGGCCATCTTGGATGGCCGAACACCATGAATTGATGTTGAAATCTTGATGATTTTTGTAAGATAAAACCATGCAAATGTCTTACTGTTTTGGATGATTAGATTAGACATAAGATGACATGTTTAAGTGGTTCAAACCAAAGGCCATAGGGTTCAGCCAATGAGCATGGCCGAACCCCATGAAATGGTGTGATCATTTTATGGTTAATGGTGATGGTTTTGAGAGATAAAAACCATACATTACCATGGGGTTTTATGTGATTTACATGAAGATTATTTACTGATTTTGGTTGGCCAATATATGACTGAACCATGGTAATGTTATGGTTAAGTTACTGATCTAAAACAGTGGATTAAAACTGGAAAAATGGACCATGGGGATTGGCCATCTTGGATGGCCGAATCCCATGAGGTGTTATGGTTATTTGAACAAAATAATGAATTTATTAGATGGTTTTGAGAGGTTAAAGTGCAGCAATGATGTGCTGATTTTTATATGAATAAGTGACACCAAAAATATGTATGAAAGACCAAAACATGGACCAAGGTGGCCGAACCCCATGTAAGTCTTTCATGTTTTTGGTGAGTTAAAAACCATATGAAGATATGGTGTTTTTATGGTAATAAATGGATTAATATGTTACTGTTTTGGTGGGTTAATATGCGGTTGAACCATGTTTAATTCATGGTTGAGTTAGCATGATTAAACCATGAGTGATCATGGTGTTGATTGGATCAAGTGAACCCTAGGGTTCGGCTATGAGTATGGCCGAACCCCATGGGGCTGTTTTGATAATTAATGGGCTGTTTTAAATGGGAGCTTATGACTGTTTTAATTAGGGGATCATTCATGATAATTATGGACCATGGCATGGGTTAAATAGGCTAAGCTTATGAGTCGTAATTGTTAATGGTTCCATGTTGAATTAAAAGGTTTAAAAAGATCCTAATGGAGAACCATATGGTAATGGGTAATAGAACCCCACTATGGTGGAATGGTTATGAATGTTGGTTTCAATATGGTTTAAGGTCAATGGCAAAAACTGTAAATACCAGTCGAATGATCAATGATGGAAATGATCATAGGGTTGGATGTACGGACACGAACCCCACATGATGTGGATGGCTCTATAATGTGATTAAATAAGTGAATGATGTTATGACTTATTGATTGATATATGGATAAGGTACCGGAAGTCGAACGACGTACGAGTCATGACCGGGTGACGGAAAAGAAAGATCAGTTACTGAAGGGATTCTTCAGTAGGTTTCCTACCTACTTGTAACCACGGTTTTACCCAGTATTTCTTATGATACTCTTGTTTTAATATATGTGTTTCAAATGATATATTATGCATTAACCAATGGCATACAGGCATTGGCATCTCATGCATAGTCATGGGATAATGAATGAAGTTCGACAGTGATGGCTACGATTGTACATGATGGGGGTTGCTCATTGCATGTACATATTGTATAGAAGAGATAAATGTTGTTGTAATTTACCTTGCCGGTGCAAGGCACGTCAAGTGATGGCTACGATGGTACATGATGGGGGTTGCTCATTACATGTACATCGCTTATAGAAGAGATGAAGGTGTGTTGTAATTTACCTTGTCGGTGCAAGGCACGTCAAGTGATGGCTATGAAAGTACATGATGGGGGATGCTCATTGCATGTGCATATTTCATAGCATTGTTTTACCTGTTTTGATGATCATGTATTATGATATGTATATGCATGTTTTATATGCTAACATGTGGTAGCCCTGATTCGGGAACCTACTGGGCGCGTTGATCTAACGCCCTAATTCTATCCTCAGAGGAGATTGCAGGTACAAGTAAAGGAAAAGAAAAGGTCATTGACCGGGAGGGGAGCTGAGCCTAAGTGCTTTAATGATGGATTTGGATTACGTTATATTACTGTCACTTGAATATTTTGTTGGACATGTAATAATTCGTTACTTGCTATGGTTTGATTAGGATAATAACCTTTGGATGGTTGATCTATGTTATTTAATGTTTAAAACTGTTACTTGCTATCTCGTCTTTCTATTCCGCAATTAATCTAGATTATTCCGCATGTTGATGTTAGTTCCATGTGTGATTCACTATCATGGTCTATTCCATGTACACATGGGTGGCCAGTTAAGGTTCAGACTTGGGTAGTGTGAACTTAACTCGCGTCGTGACGCCGCCCGCTCTCTTTCGATGTTTTATTATAACTTTAAAAAAAAAATTAGACTCTGAAATTCTCGGAAAGGGCGGGGCGTTACATTATCAACCTAATCAAACCATAGCAAGTAGTGAATTACTACATGTCCCACAAAAGTATTCAAAAGACAGTAATATAAAGTAGTTCAGTCCTTCATTCAAGCACTTAGGCTTGGCTCTCCTCCCGGTCAACGACCTTTCCTTTCCCTTTGCTTGTACCTACAATCTGCTCTGAGGATAGAATTAGGGCGTTAGATCAACGCGCCCAGTAGGTTCCCGAATCAGGGCTACCACATGTTAGCATATAAAACATGCATATATATCATATTACATGATCATTAAAAATAGGTAAAACAATGCTATGAAATATGCACATGCAATGAGCATCCCCCATCATGTACTTTCATAGCCATCACTTGACGTGCCTTGCACCGACAAGGTAAATTACAACACACTTTTATCTCTTCTATAAAATATGTACATGCAATGAGCAACCCCCATCATGTACATTCGTAGCCATCACTGTAAAACTTCATTCATTATCCCATAACTATGCATGAGATGTCAATGCCTGTATGCCATTTGTCAATGCATAATATATCATTTGAAACCACATAAAATAAACAAAAATCTCAGAAAGAAAACCAGGGTAAAAACTGTGGTTACAAGTAGGTAGGAAACCTACTGAAGAATCACTTCAGCGTCCGTTCTTTCTTAAGCTTTATCCAGTCACCGCTCGCAGTCGTGCCCCGTCACAGATGTCCGTCACCTTATTCACATAAATCATGGACCAACTTTTAATCCCTTACTTTATTTGATTCCCATTTTTGAGTCTAAGTCCACAAATACCAACTCATGGTTGTGACCCTTATTTACAAACATGCCATTGCCACCAATACCTTGATTAAACTCTACAACCTTAACCGTAACCTTAACGTGGTTCAGTCATGTTTCGGACGACCAAAACAGCAAGCATAATTCCATTTTTAATGACACATACATCCATAAAATGGCCCATGAAAACAATCCATGGGGTTCGGCCATACTCATGGCCGAACCCTTATGGTTCTTTGCTCAATGATATCCTTTGTTTAAATACTAATTGGCTCTACCCCTTAGCCATATTAAACCCATGGTTTAGCCATCCCATGGCCAACCCAAAATCAGTAACCTTATCACATAAAAATCTCCCAAAAACAGTCCACAAAGGTCTATGGTTTCCATGTTTTCCAACATGAACACCAACCCTCTTTTACATGGGGTTCGGCCCTACATGGTGACCGAACCCAATGGTCATTCTTACTGTTTTTAAACCTCCAATAATCATGTATAAACAATATATTAATATCAGGTTTTAACTTTCAAAAACCATACAAAAACAGTCCATAAAAAGTCTATGGTTTACATGTTTTTCCAACATGAAACCAACATTCTTTTACATGGGGTTCGGCCCTCCATGGTGGCCGAACCCAATGGTTACGTTTACTGTTTTTAAACCTCAGATAATCATGTCTAAACAGTATATTAATATCAGGTTTTAACTCTCAAAGAAACCATGCAAAACAGTCCGTAAAAATTCTATGGTTTACATGAAAACCAACATTCTTTTGCATGGGGTTCGGCCCTCCATGGTGGCCGAATCCAATGGCTATATTTACTGTTTTTAAACCTCAGATAATCATATAATAACAGTATATTAAAATCATATTTTAACTTTCAAAGAAACCATCCAAAAATTAGCCCATTTTCATAGGGTTTTAATTTCCAAAAACTATCAAAAACAGTCCACAAAATCCATGGTTTTCATGTTTCAAAACATGAAAACCAAGCCATCTCTTACATGGTTTAGACCCTTGTCAAATTCGGCCATAGCATGGCCAAATTATGACATTCAAATCCATGCTTTCAATCTTTCCAAAGTATGTATCTTAAACCTCCAAAATCAGTCCTATACTTGCATGGTTTAAATCTTACAAAACCATCAAGATTAACCATAATATTTCATGGGGTTCGGCCATCCAAAGTGGCCGAACCCTATGTCCATGTTTTCCATCTAATTGGGCAAAAAAAATCATACTTTAACCCTTTGATAGATTTGACCATCACATGGCCGAATCATGTCTTATTTTACCCATTTTATTAAACATAAATCAATGGGAAAAACTTACCACTTTCCTTTGCCTTTTGCTCTTGACTTTTTAATCCTTGCTTCCTTAATTCCTTGCTGGTTGTATGCTTGAATATTTGGTACCAAAAGCCTCTGCTGTTCCAGCCGAGAACACCAATTAGAGAGAGGGAGAAAGAGATAGGATTGCAAGGCTTTCACAATGATTAAAATCGGCCAACCATGGGTGCTTATTGTTTTTGTAATTCAGCCCCCAAACCTCTCAATTCCCTCATAACTTCTTGCACAAAATGGTGGGCATTGGGTGCCATCCAAGGCACCCCTTGGCAGCTACCCATGCAGCCATACAGCTTCCCAAGCAACTCACCTCAAACCCATATATTTACATTTAATATTCACCAAGGAACTCACCAAAACAAGTCCCCAACGTGTGGGACTTGTTTTGGTTGGTTTGAGACCAGCCAACCTCTTCCAATTCCCATTAGACTCACTGATTTACAGCCCTTTCAATTTCCCTTTTGACTCACCCAACTCAAGATCATTTAAATTTCCATTTCAACTCACCCAACTCACATGCTTAATGCATTTCATTTAATGCACATGAGTTGACTCATAACTTGATTTAATTCCAACTCACCTCAGTCCCATTCAACTGATTTGACTCGTGTTTTAGCTCCCTTGAGGGTTCACATGGTCAACAATAGTCAACTCGACCCGTTGGGTCCACTTTTAGCTCCTTGACCCGTTTTTGTCTCCATGACCCAATTATGGTATTTTGGTCATTTGTAAATGGTTTTCACATATGGATCAAGCCTACCCATTTCTTCTCCACTTGATTTCCAATCAAATAGGCTTAACCCCATTTAATTTAAGTTTACAGAACGGTCAAATAATCCAATAAGACCCGATGGGTCCCATTTGGCCCTTTGACCCATTTAGCCATTTTTGACCCAAATGATGAAAATTACCCATCCAATCAAGCTTAACACTCATAATGTGCTCATATGATTTTAATTTGAGCAATGGGCCCCATTATTTCCTTACTTATCATCACAAAATAATTAATTTAACAACTCAGGTGCATTTTGGTAATTTTCCACTTCATTGAGAAATTGGGGTGTTACAATTCATCTCAAGTGAGTGGAGTGTGAAGATGAAGGTGGATTGTTGTTTCAAAATTCAAACAATGGTATACACGTTGGAGCCTTGGAGTTTCATCTCATGGATGAAACTCCCAAATGGAGAATCAATGGGAGGTGGACGGTTACACAATTCAAAACCAAGCATACCGTTGGGCACATGGGAGTTTCACCCCATGGATGAAACCCCAAATGGGCCATTAAGGAAAAGGTGGCGGTTTTGTGTGGTTACACAAGCCAACCAAGGCTGCACCGTTGGAGCCTTGGGAGTTTCATTTTATGGATGCAACCCCCAAGTGGAGCACTAAGGAGGGAAGTAATGAAAATGGGAGTTACAAGGGGTGTCACCAAAGGACACCACCCTTCGTAAATTGCATTAACCAAGAAAAGAGTGGAGTTTCATCTCACTCTCTCTTTCTCTCTCCCTTGGCCGTTCCCACCTCTCAAGACAAGAAACATTTGGTGTTTCCTCATCTCACTCTCTCCCTCTCTCTCTTGGCCGACCACTCCTCAAGACAAATGACTTAACAAAGTGTTTGATCACAAACTATCACTCAAGGCCGAACTCTCCCTCTCTCTCTAAAGTCTCACTCTCGGCCAAAGATCAATAAGGAAGGAAGGAGAGGATAAGGAAGGAAAGGGGCAAGAAGGAGTGAAAGAAACCGGAGGAGACGCAGAATCGATAAGTGTTCGATAAATTGAAAAAATAAGAAAAAGTGGTGAAGGACATGCAATGGCCGAACCCTAATTTTATTATGGATAAAAGACCCAATGATGAACCATAGGGTTCGGCCATGTGGTATTGCCGAACCCCATGGAAAAGTAATAAGGAATTTATATGGGTTTAAGTGGTTTAAGAGAAGACGATGAGCCATAGGGTTCGGCCATGATGTATGGCCAAACCCCATGGAAGAACATTGGTTACGTTTAACGGATAGTGCTGTTAAATTTAATTGATTTTGAAGATGTAAATGATGATTCAAAAAGATGAACCTAAATGTATGGTTAAACCCCCATGGAAGGACTTTGAATATGGACCTAAGAGTGTAAAACATTTTAAGGAGAAAATGGGAAAAATAAGACATCATGGGTTCGGCCATGGAGTATGGCCGAACCCCATGAACCAATTTTATGGGTCATTTATGGATCTAATATGTCTAAATGAATGAAGGATCAAGTTAAAAAATGGAGGGATCTATTAGGGTTTTTATGTTATGCATGATTAAATAAATGAATGGACCTATGTTTTGGAACCAAAACGTAAGGTAATGGAGGAAATGGCAAAAAATGTAAATAGGTGAAAATTATGGACATGGGTTCGGCCATGGTGTATGACCGAACCCCATGAACTATTTGATGGATCATTTTAAAGGGTTATTTGGAGTGTTATGCATGTTTAAATGAATGGAGGATTAATCTAAGTAATTAGCCATGACAGGATAATGGCAAGGATGTAAATAACTGAAAATAATGGACCATGGGTTTGGCCATGGTGTGTAACACCCCGCCCTTTCTCACTATAAATCAGAGTCTATTTTTTTTTTTAAAATAAATAAACAAGTGATGAGAGCGGAGTGTCAAGACGCGAATTAAGTCCGGACTTAACTCGCGTCATGACACTTCGCTCTCATCACTTGTTTATTTATTTAAAAAAAAATAAACTCTGATTTATAGTGAGAAAGGGCGGGGTGTTACACACCATGGCTAAACCCCATGGGGAATATTTTTATGGACTTAGGTTATTATCAATGATAAATAATTGTTATATAAGTGATGAGATTAGTGAATCAAAGGACTCGAAGGAGGGACCAAAACCAAGATGTTGAGGTTCAGCCATGTTGTATAGCCGAACCCCACTAAGGAATTTTATGGACTTATGGGACTCATTGCATAAGACATATGGCATGGCATTGTTTTACATAGTTTTATGATTATGTTATATATATGATTTTATACTAACCATGTGTTAGCTGTACTTGGAATACCTACTGGCGTGTTGTTCTAACGCCCTACTTCTACCCTAGTGAATGACACAGGAAATGAAGGAAATGATGATTGTGAACGGAGCCAAGCATAGGAGCTTGGATATGTTTGATGTTATTTCATTTAAGTTATTCATGGACTTGTAATTTGAGTAGCTAGAATTCGACATGTAATAACTTTGATAATTTTGTTATGGTTTGAATGGTTTATTTTGGATAATTAATTTCAGGTAATTTGTTTAAATTACGAAGTACTTTGCTATCTAAAATGGAATAGATTTAGGTTCTATTATAATTCGCAGTTCATGATTTAATCCGCATGTATATATTATTTTGTGTGAACCGTATTCATGGACTTAGTCCATGCACATATAGGGTTGACCAGTTAAGGGTCGGACTTTAGAGGTTTTGACTTAGCTCGCGTCGTGACGTCCCGCTTTCAATCACTCTTTGTTTACTTAAAAAAAAATAGACTCTGATTTTTGGAAAATCGAGTGAAAAATGATGGGGCGTTACAGGGATGGTGTGATGAGATATTCCAGTCTAGGACACCTGTAGGGTGGGGATAGCCTGCGATGTGATGTGATGAGATATTCCAGGTTAGGACACCTGTAGGGTGGGGACAACCTGCAATGTGATGTGATGAGATATTCTAGGCTAGGACACCTGTAGGGTGGGGACATCCTGCGATGTGATGTGATGAGTTATTCCAAGATAGGACACCTGTAGGGTGGGGAAAGCCTTCGATGTGATGTGATGAGATATTCCAGGCTAAGGCACCTACAGGGTGGGTACAGTCTGAGGTATGGTATTCCAGGCTAGGACACCTGTATGGTGGGGACAGCCTGTGGTGTGATGTGGAAGTGTGTTTACCCGTGGTTATGACTTTGGGGTTCATTGTTAAGACTTGTGTTGTGGGTGTTGACTCACCAGGAATTTATGGGCACCTAACGAGTGAGTTCGGCCGGCTCACTCTGTAGAAAATCTATAGAATTCTGTGAGGGGTGGATACGCGAGTCGTGTGGAGACCAAAAGAGGGGGTCCAAGGTTATAGGTTTGATTATCAAGACTCTAGTGCTTGGTTGAGGAGAGCATAGATGAGGCTGGTTGGCAGTCCGTTGAGGACTGGTCAGGTGGTCACTCCCGTGTGGTTGTCAGTTTGGGACTCTAGTGAGTTCGACTCTTGGGTTGGTCATGGAATGCGTGCGGGTTGTCATGAGAGAGTCATAGGTCTGGCCAAGGAGTATGGATCCTGATCTGGTTGGAGATAAGTCTATATACCCAAGTGTGGGATTCAACTTCCCGTTTCGTTCTGATACCAACTGTAACACCCCGCCCTTTTCACTCTAATTTTCAGAATTTATTTTTTATTTTTAAATATAATAATCATGTGATCAGGACGGAGTGTCACAACGCGAGTTAAGTTCGGATATCTAAATCTGACCCTTAACTGGCCAAGCCCATGTGCGCATGAACTAAGTCCATAAAACTGATCTGCACATGGTACAAATACAACTTGCAGAATTAACTTAGTCTTAAACTAACTGAGGTTATAATAGATCCTAAGACTAATCCATTTTTAACTTAAGATAGCAAAGTACAAGATTTATTTTCCAAATTTACCAAATAACCTTAGTCTACCATTCATTCTAAACCATCCAAAATAAAGCAAACCATAGCATCTACCTAACTACTTATTACATGCCAACACATCTAATTACCAAATTACATTGTCCGAATAAATCAAATAACAAGTCCATAAATAGTCCATTCAAAGTTCATTCCAAATCATTCAAACCGCCCAAGTTTCCTTGCTTGGTCCCCTTCTCGATCATCAATCTTTGACTTTCCTACGCCATCCACTAAGGATATAGATAGGGCGTTAGATCAACGCACCCAGTAGTATTTCCGAATAGGGCTACCACATGGTTAGTCAAAAACATGCAAATAGTATAATAATAACACATGTGTGACAAAATTCCATAAAAACATGCTATGTATGAAATGAACATGTAATGAGTCCCACCCATCACCATTCAACGTAATCATCACTTGACGGGATTCTCATCGTCAAGGTAACCCACAGTGGTCTTTCGGACGCCCCGACGGAGTGTGGCCTCCGGATTCCTCCTTATGGGATTCTCATCATCAGGGTACCCACAGTGATCTTTCGGATGCCCCGACGGAGTGTGGCCTCCGGTTACAATGCCATTATCCCATGCGATGCATGAGATGTCTATGCAAACATTACATTTAGAAATATAACTTTACATTCAACCAAACTTATCAAAATCAACTTAAAACAGTAAATAGGAGTGTGGTTACAATAAAGGTAGGAAACCTAGTCTAGATTACTTTGTTTGACCCTTCCTTTGAGCCGTCTTCCGATCACGGCTTGTACACCGTTCTAGAAATCCAAATACCCTATGTACATAGCAGCAAGTTAATCATTTGACCATATGATTCTAATTTGATCTAAATTCCAAAAATCCACTTTGTGGGGTTCGGCCATACCCCATGGCCGAACCTCACCCATTTAAAACTTTGATCTCTTTTTATTTAATTAAAACCATCTAAGTATCCCAAACTTTCAAATGAACCTTGGTTGGGTTCGGCCATACTACATGGCCGAACCTTACCACCTTGGGTTTTGGCTCATATGCCCATTTCTATGATCTTTTCATATTGGATCATTTCATCATAATTACCATCATGCCATTTATCCTTTGATTTAATTTATCTTAACAAAAACCATCACCAAACCAGTTTAGTGGGGTTCGGCCATACATATGGCCGAACCTCACCACTTAACTTTTAATCCTTTAATCTTTCATTAATCCAATTCTAATTATAAACATAGCACTAAGTCCATCAAGTAACCCTTTAGTGGGGTTCGGCCATACTACATGGTCGAACCTCACCAAACCGATTTATCCATCTTTCCACCATCTTTGATGGCTGATTATATACCTATTGTAACGGCCCGCCCTTTTTCACCCGTTTTCCGAAAATTAGAGTCGATTTTTTTTTTTGAAATAGAAGAGTGAGAGAGGGCGCGGACGCCACGACGCGAGTTAAGTCCGAGCTTCTAAAGCCCGACCCTTAACTGGCCAACCCCACGCTTGCGCGGAACTAAGTCCACTAGAATGGTTCACGCGTGGGAAGTAAGCTCGCGGATTATAGTTATTGCGATACATGATAATAGAGTCTATCCTACCGGTTTTTAGATAGAAGGGAAGATATAACATTGAATTTACCAAAATGCCCCTATGTTCATGATTTCATCACAAAATGTATCGTCCATAAGTAACGTCCAAACCATCGCAGAAATGTAAATTTATACAACCCGACAAGCTAAGTTACTTTAAAATTACATCTCCAAAATTTAAACATAATATAAACTAGGACTGCGTTTTCCAAGCTCCTAAGCTTGGCCTCCGGTATTTCCACCGCTTCCTGCCTCTCCTGCGTCATCAGCTAGGGTAGAAGTAGGGCGTTAGTCAACGCGCCCAGTAGGACTCCGAGTAGGGCTAGCACATGGATTAGTGATACACACATATCGATAACATAAAATACAACAAAATAAGTATGTGATGAATGCTATGTCATGGGTGTTTATGTCATGTGTCCCACCCATTATCCGTATGATCATACAATATCCTGTTCCCCATGTTTGCTTCTCGGTCGCCCCGACGGAGCATGGACTCCGGTTATAGCCCTTAGGCTATCCCCATGTCTGATTCTCGGTCGCCCCGACGGAGCATGGACTCCGGTTATAACCCTCAGGCAATCCCCATGTCTGATCCTCGGTCGCCCCGACGGAGCATGGACTCCGGTTTATTTATTTTTTTCTGCCCATGCCATGCATGAGATGTAGTGCATTATGCTATGTAATATATATGTATCCCATATACTTGACATATCATACATAGTCATATAATGCATAATATTAAAATATAAACCATATGCTTCATCATTTAAAATTCATCATAAGATAAATCATACTCATAAATCCATCATAAGCCAAATCAAAATAATTTAAAACACCATCACATATCCATCGCTTACAAAGAGGTAGGAATCCTACCGAATACCGTGTCGCGTTCCGTTATGCTTCCCGTTCGATAATCCGGTCGCCGATCGCGTACCGTTTGCGACGCCCGATACCTTATTACATTTACCGAATTAGTCCATACATCGTCTATGATTAAGTCCCTAACTTAGCCCATTATCCATTGGTTCTAGACTCATACATAGGTCCAATTTTGGCCAAATTTAAAATTCCGATTTGCGAGCCTAAAACGCAGCAACTAATCGCTTTACTTAACCATTCATAATATTTCCATTTTCATGTCCAACCCCCATAGGGTTTGGCCATGTACCATGGTCAAACCCATGGTCCTTCAATGTGGCCACAAATTACGGTTTTGCCACTCTCCTTCCATGGTAAATCATCCATTCATTTATGTGCATTCTAAGTCCAAGATTCATTCATACTTAGGTCCTTTCAATCATGACCTTACATCATAAAATCAGCCACCTAATATTTAATTTTGAAAAATAATTACTCCCACACCTACTTCCACATTTTGGCCTAAGGTGTGGCCCACATATCATTTTTATAAATCCATCAAAATCTATTATTCTTCTACATTATTTTCCATTTATTAAAGCCACTAATCACTACCCTAAGGTTCACCTTTATGGATACCATTTTCAAAGACTAAGTTTTGTCCCAAAATAATCCAATTTAAAATCACAAAAACTTAAATCATTTTGGCCCTTTAAATCAAACTCCTAAGCATTGATACATGCATTTAACCTTAGCCTAAAATTGATCAAAATTTGGGGCATGGGTTCGGCCATACACCATGGCCGAACCCATGATGTTTCTTTCCCCATTTTTCTTGGTTTCAATTACCCATTTAAACATACCTCCAATGAAAATTAAATCATCCATTTAAATCACCAACATCACATATCATACTTGAACCATCCATACAATCCATCCATTTTTCTTAACCATTTTCAATACTTTTCCATCATAAAAAAAAAATTACCATATACCATACTTACCCATCTATTCAAATTCCCATTCCTCCACATTATTTTCCATGTCTAAAAATCCCATACCATTACCATAGGGTTCGGCCATGTACCATGGCCGAACCCATGGTTCATGGCCCACCTTTCTTAGAACCATTTAAGACCAAAGTTCTATGAATATTTGTCCATGATTTTTCTTTGTTAAAAAAATTCCATTTAAAATCAATAATATCATTCATTTGGTCCATTTAAACTTATATCATACACTTTGGGAATCCATTTGCAACTATTATTTCCTCCATAAATTTCTACCCTTTTTCATCCATTAAAATTACTATTTCTCACCAACTTTAAGATCTTCATAAAACCATTAATTTTTTTGTCCCAAAAATAATCCATTTTAAAATCACTAAATCATCACCATTTTCATTCCATCTAAACATCACATTCTATACTCAATAAGTCCATTTTGTCATAGATCATTCTCCACCATTTTAAACCTTCAACCCTAATTAAGAATCATCCAACATTGGCCATGGGGTTCGGCCATGCTACATGGCCGAACCTTATGGCCCATTACTCCATTAAAATCCCATTTTCCTATGCTTAATAAAGACTCAAAATTCCATTTTTCCATTTCCTCTTTTCTTAAATCCATTCCTCCATTTTTATCCATTTCTTAGCCTTCCATTTGATGGATTTTAGATCCATGGCCCACAACAGTTTTGGCCATGTTTAGTCTAAGAATGGATTCCATATCTTATCTTTAAAAATATAAACTCTTGTTTAAGAAATTCTTACCG
The DNA here is from genome assembly GCA_013350335.1 of Chimonanthus salicifolius. Lineage (NCBI taxonomy): Eukaryota > Viridiplantae > Streptophyta > Magnoliopsida > Laurales > Calycanthaceae > Chimonanthus > Chimonanthus salicifolius. Next base: position 31,111,376 of record CM023537.1, read on the forward strand.
CACCGACGACTCCTCCGGTCCTTCTTTCTTCTTTGTTTTCCTTAGCCCTTTCTCCTTCTTTCTCTTCTTGATGATCGGCTAGATGAGCTTGATCAATGGTGGGACATGCTTGGATTGGCTAAGATAGTGTTAGGTTTAGAGAGAGGGGAAGAGGGGGAGATGATGAAGAATGGTAATTCTTGATCTTCAAGAGTTGAATCCAAGATTCCACCTCTTTTCTTCTCTTCTTCTCTTCTTTTTTTCTTCTAAGTTTTCTTCACTTTCTCCTTGCAAGGTGAAAAACGAATTTCCTTGTGTGTGTGGAGGGCTAGAGTCAAATGGGTAGTTTGAAATGAGATGGAGGTGGTTGGAGTGGTCTTCACTCAAGCATTAACTTTCTCACCAACCAAGCATGGGTTGGCTTGACTTTGGTGGTGGTGGTTGAGATCCAACCACCATTCAAGCCCATGGTTTTAATTTGTGTTTTCTTGAGGTGGTTTGTGTTTGTAGGAGTGGTTTTGACCACTTAACCATTTGACCATTTTAATCTTAGGTTGATTAACTTAGATCACCTTGATCCCTTGATTAATTTAATTAATCACTTTCTATTTAATTTAATCCCATTAATTTCCCTCTATGATCCACCCATGGTTGACTAAGTCAACCATGGTGGTCGGCCCCACTACTCTTGGGTCCACACGCCACCTCAATGGGTGAGGTGGAGGTGGGCCCCATTGGCCATGTTGCATTGGTCCATTTATCACCTAATTTAGGTGATTTAAATTTTATTAATTATATCCTTTTTATTGGATCATCATTGGGCCCATGGCCCAATTTGATTCTTGTCTTACCCATTTATCTTAGGGCTTAGTTACCTTGGCCCATTGGGTCCCACATGGCTCTTTGACCCAAATTGACCAATTACATGTATCAATTTCAATTCAAGGTTTATTGGGTAACCATTGGGCCCATGGCCCAATTAGATTCCCTCATTTTCCACTTACCTTAGGATTTGAACCGATTTTGATCCATTGGGCCCCACATGGCTATCGGGCCCACTTTGACCATCGTTGACCCGATTAGTTCTCATTGACCCATTTAATGGATTTCATCCAACCCATGGCCCAATTGGGCCATCCTTGGGCCATTGTCCCAAAATTTGGTCCATTTGGCATTTTATTACATCAAACTTCAATTTAAAATGAATAAATGCCAATATATATATTTATCAAAAATTCGGGTTATTACACCTATATTAAATCCTTAGATAAACCTATCTTATTGTTAAATCAAAGCACATAATGATTACATAATATCCATCCTACACTTAACCCAAATAACCATCAAAACCAGTCCATGGGGTTAGGCCATACACATGGCCGAACCCCAAGGTTTCCTTGATGTAAACCCTCCAATATTTGTCCATAATTTTTGATTAGCACTTAGCTTAATAAACACATAATTCAGCCATGTATTAACTGGTCAAAATCAGTGACTTATCTCCCTTTAAAATCCTTTAAAAGAACTTCAATACATAATATGAATTTCATTTCTCAAACACCATAAAAATCACCAAGTTTTCCCATGGGGTTCGGCCATCCAAAGGGCCGAACCCTATGGTCCATATTTTATCACTTTTAAACATCATAATCCCATATTCAAACCATTGATGGATCTGGCCATACGATGGCCAGATCTCATTTTCTTAACCAATCTAATAAACAAGGGTTCAAAATGCACTTACTAATACCGCGTCTCCTTCGGTTCTTTTGTCTCCTTCTTTGACCCTTTATTTCCTTGACCTCTCCTTCTCTCTTACTGTTCTTTGGGCAAAGACTGATCTTGCTGCAAGCTCCTTGGGATAATTCAGCCAGATGATATGGATTTGAGGGAGAAAGAGAGAGAGAGAGAAAGAATTTTGGCTTTGGATGGGAAACCTTGACGCCAACTCCTTTGCTCAATGTATGCTTTTGTCTTGGTGAAATAAATCAATCAAGGATTGATTTCATATCAGTAACCAGCTACTGTTCTTGATCTTAGAGAGATGATAACAGTCCAAGGAAGAGAGAGATAGAGAGAGTAAAATGAGAGCCCTTTGTTTCACCAAAACCAGCCTAAGGTTAACCTTGTGTAACTCACCTCACCTTAATCAAAGTTCTTTATGTTACTTGGGGGTTTCATCTATGAAATGAAACACCCAAGCAACCAACGTCCCTTGTGGTTGGACTTGTGTAACCTCCCCTTTCCTTAAGGTCTCACATGGGAGTTTCATTTTGAAATGTAACTCCCATGTGCTGCACCGTCCTTCTATTGTTTGCCTCTATGTTTTGGCTTATGTAACAACCACCATTCTCATGTGTAACTCCACAAACAACAGCTCCATTCAGCTCCATTTGGCCCTCATCAACGTCCCATGTGAGAGTTCTATCATTGGAATAAAGCTCCCCTCCTCCAAGTGTGAACATACTTTGTAACTCCCATTGGTTTAATATCTATTTTGATTTTGAAATGGCATAATCTATTGTGTGTAACTCCTCCAATCAGCTACCCATTTATTCTCCAACCTTAGAGTTTCATGCATGAACTATCAATCCATGTATTGGCTGTCTTTTGAAGAACCAAAGCATGAATTCCAAACCATTTCCAACGTGCATATAATTTGCATTTGAAATAATCCTCTCACCCTTGTAACTCCCATAACGGCAACCCCAATTACTCTATGACTAAATTTTTTATGCTAGAAGTAAACCCCCATGCAACCAACGTGGGGTATTATTTGAATTTGAATCCCACAAACCTTTTATCTACTCACCTCACTCATTTTGATATTCCATCTATCCCATTCATTTAATTTAACTTAACTAATAACTTCAACTCATTCAAACTCCATTATTTACTTCAACTCAAACCCAACTCAAACATTTAATTCATGTTACCTAATTAAGCTTTAAGCTCACCAAATAGTCAAATATGTAAACTATGACCCATTGGGTCCCATTTTGGCCATTTTGACCCATTTGACCCAATTAACGAAATTTGACCCAATTATGATTCTTGACCCGTTTAAGTTCATCTTATCCATTTATTTGTTTTGTAAATAAAACTACCATCCTTTGGGTCTTGATTGAACCATTGACCCATTTAAATTCAAATCACATATATCACAATAGCAATTCTGTAAATATGAATAAATTCATATAAATTGTTATCTTTGAAATTCCAAGGTGTTATAACACATATGGAATCTGGATGTATTTCAGCCGACTGAATCTTGTGATTCAGTCAACTGAAAGTATCCTAGCCAAACACATATGGAATCTGGTTGTATTTCAGCCAACTGAATCTTACGATTCAATCGACTGAAAGTGTACTAGCCAAACACATAAGTGATCTGGTTGTGTTTCAGCAGACTGAAAGTATACTGGCCAAACACAGATTGAATTTAGTTGTATTATAGCTGACTGAATCTTATGATTCAGTCAACTAAAAGTATACTGGCCAAACACAGATGGGAACTGGTTGTGTTTCAACCGACTGAATATTATGATTCAGTTGATTGAAAGTGTACAAGTTAAGCACATATGGGATCTAGTTGTGTTTCAGTCAACTGAATTCCATGATTCAGTCAACTAAATTAGAAGGTTTTATTCTGGATTATCCTCCAGAGCCTCTACCTACTTTGTAGGATGGAAGCGAGGTAAAAAGGAAGAAAAATAGGGCCATACCCCATTGAGGTCGGACAACGGGCTATGATGCATAAATGCGTTGAGAAATGAACATGAAACCTAGATAGAAATAGGGATGATGAAATTAAAATGGAAAATCAAAGTAATATGTGTGTTTGAATTTGATGAGGTAAAGAGGTTCGCAAAGGGATTGCTATTCATCTCACGCGACCGTTAGCGTTCTCCTTGCAAGACAAAAAAGGATAGTATGACGGACATTTGTAGGATTCTTACCTCATTGAGAACACTATGGAGTATATTATGACACTTATTTTATATTCAAAATACGATAAATGCATTGACTAAATAAATTGTATATGATTATGAGTTGATTTTCAGTGATATTATGTATTTTAAATGAAATGGCATTCTTGCATACATTACCTCATGCATGGCATGGAAGTGAACACATATGACCAACAAACCAAGTTCTGAGCAGTTCGGACATAACTTGGGCTTGAGATTAGCTTATATGAAGCTATATGAACTGTTGAGATTTGGCTGCTTCAGGTTGATAGAAAAGTACGGCGTGATTGTGCAAAAGAGCTCCTGGGTAGTCAGTCCCGAAACCCTGCGCAGTGGGAGGAGTCCACACTCCATCGGTAATCCCGGTTAATTTACGGATGGGTATACAGTGCCCTGGTGGTTGCCGCCTCAAACACTGTGGACATAATTGGCAAAGTAAACCATTGATTGATTTATGATGTGATTGAGTATGGACATTGGGTGAGATTTCATTTGGCATTGACACCCATGACATGACACTTATGTTAACAAGATTATGATATGGACATCATGCATGGATTTATTACTTACAAGATATTTTACATATATGTCATTAATGATGTATAAACCCTTGATATATGATATTCTAATATTACTCTTATGTGTACCATAACCCTAATTGGAATACCTAGTGGGCATGTTGACTAATGCCCTACTTCTACCCTATAGATGATGGAACATGAAATGATAAAGAAAAGGACATGTGATTGGAAGGGAGCCAAGCGTAGGAGTTTGGTAAGATTTAAGTTTAAAATTACTTAGTTTTTATTTTGATGAGGTATTCGGAGGACTTATATTTTTTATTATAATAACTTAGAACTTATTTGCTATGGTTTGATAATCTTTAAGTTTATTTGGAATTTTATGGTGATTGGCTTTCCTTGCGAAATGATGTTAAGAAAATGAATAGCATCTTATTCATATAATTTATTTCGCAAGCAATAAGATAAGCGTGTGTAAATATTTTAGTGGACTTAATCCACGCACACGTAATGGTGGCCAGTCAAGGGCCGGGTTTTGGAAACTCGGACTTGACTCATGTCGTAACGACCCGTCCTCTCTAACTTATAAAATATATATATATATACTCTGATTTATGCAAGTGAAAAAGGGCGGGGCGTTACAGGTTCAATGCACACTTTTCGTTCATCATAGTTAGTTTCCCCTGCATAAACTAAGTTACAGCTTAGCTGATTTCTTCCATGAGTTAGGATAATGTCCTAGCTTCCCTAGAGTCTTCTCCCCATTCTCCAAGCTCTCCTTTGTAGCTTCTTTGACTCATCTGTCCCAGATGTGTCTCTATTTGAGAGACTCGATCCTCGATTTTGCAGATAAATCGAATCAAAGTTTGTGATTCAGGGGTGTCTGCATTTTCGACATTCGCTCCTCCTTATTCATCAGAGTTGTTATGCAAGGAGATTACTTCTGCTTTGGTTCTCAAGTTTTGTCCAGATTGAGACTTGAAAGAGTACCAACAGCTAGATGCGATCCTGGGGGAAGGGATAAACAAGATTAGTATTCGTTCTCCCCCATACACCAATGATTTCCTGCGAAGCAAACTCTATTGGCTTCTTCATATTCTTCCCTTTTGTGGTTCTATCTTCATAGAGGCCCAAGCACTTTGGCTTCTTCCTATCTCTTGATGTCTTATAGCTTCTACTAAACTCTCCCCCATTTTGTCATAATGAACAAAGTTTTAGTAAGCAGAAATTTGTAGTACTCCCCCACAAGAAGTGCTTCCCTTACCTAAAAAAATGAGATGTATGTAAAAGAAATGAAATGTGTGCATGTATGAGTATGAGGAGTTATGGTAATGTACATACTCCAATGGCCTTTCGTAGGGATATAAATCATGATGAATTTAAGGGTTTGGACATGATATATGCCAATTTGTTTTTCGTGCCGATGTACACAAACTCTATAGTTTTCTTCTTCACCAATTCTCTTATGAAATGGTGTCTTATGTCAATGTACTTGGTCCTGAAATGTTGTACTGGATTCTTGGAAATGTTGATTGTGCTAGTGTTGCCGCAGTATAGTTCCATGGATTTGTGCTTAAGTCCATAATCGACCAACATTTGTTTCATTTAGACCAGTTGGGTACAGCAGCTTGTAGCTGCAATGTACTCTGCTTCGGCTGTGGATAGAGCGATCTAGGATTGTTTACTGCTATGCCATGCCATTAAACAGTTTCCGATGTAAAAGCAGACTCCATTAGTAGATTTTTTGTTGCCAATATTTCCAGCCCAGTCTGTATCAGTGTATCCAGCTATCAAGGAGGAAGTATCAAATGGAAACCAAATTCCATACAATGTAGTACCGATAAATACTTTATAATTCTTTTAACAGATTTGAGATGTGACTCTTTAGGTTTGGATTGAAAAATGACACAAGCTCCTACACTAAACGAGATATCTAGTCTACTAGCAGTGAGTTACAAGAGACTTGGGTCGACATATGTCCCATTCTCATCTTTGAACATATTGATGGTTGTGCTCATAGGGGTGGTTGCATGTTTGCATCCTTCTAGTCCAAATTTCTTTACAAGTTCCTTTGCATATTTGGATTGGGATATAAAAAGTCCATCATGACTCTGCTTGATCCGAAGTCCAAGGAAATAGTTTAGTTCTCCCACCATACTCATTTCAAATTCAGATTTCATGAGGTTGGAAAAGTTCAGTGCAACCTTTTCACATGTAGATCCAAACACTATATCATCTACATATATTTGGGCGATAAAGATAGACTCTTTAGTCTTTTGGACAAGCAAAATTTTGTCTACACTCCCTTTTTGAAAATTGTGACTAAGTAGGAATTGGGCTAATCTCTCATACCAGGCTCTTGGCGCTTGTTTGAGGCTATATAGAGCTTTGTTCAGTTTGAACACATGGTTTGGAAATGTTGGATCAATGAATCCTTTGGGTTGTTCGACAAATACTTGCTCATTTAATAAACCATTCAACAAGGCACTTTTTACATTCATTTGGTAGAGTTTGAACTTGATATGGCATGCAATGGAGAGCAGAATTCTAATAGATTCTAATCTAGCTATGGGGGCAAAGGTTTTTTCAAAATCTAAACCTTCAATCTAAGTGTAACCTTGGGTTACCATTCTTTCTTTATTTCTCACAATAGTTCCATATTCATCCAGCTTGTTTTTGAAGATCTATTTTGTTACAATTATGTGTGTTTCATTGGGTCTAGGAACCAAATCCCATACATCATTCCTAGCAAATTATCCTCGTTCCTCTTGCATAGCATTAACCCAATCCTCATCAGCTATGACTTCTTCTATCCTTTTGGGTTACAGTTGTGAAGTAAAGCATGCATGATTAACAAAGTTCTCAAGTTGTTACTCAAGCAGTGGGTTCTCTTATGATTTGTTTGAAAGGGTGTTCTTTTATATTTTTTAGGGGTTTTGGTTCAGGTGGAGGATCTTGTGGTTCATCATTGTTTTCTAGATTTACTTATTCTTGAGCTAACCTGATGATTTCTTCTTCTTCTGACTCTTTATCTAGTGTACTTACTTGATTGTTTACTATTACATTTACTGATTCTTGGATGGCACCAGTTCTAAGATTCTTGACTCCATAAGCATGACTATTTGTGGAATACCGTAGGAGGATGCCATCATTGCTTTTGGATTCAAATTTTCCTAAATGCACTTTATCCCGTATAATGTGACATTTACTTCTAAAGCTTTGAAGTACTTGGAGTAGGGTTTCCTAACCGTCCAAAGTTCATAAGTAGTTTTGTTCAGTCCGGCTTTCAAGCACACTCGATTAATGATGTAGCATGCAGTGTTAACAGCTTCAGCCACATATTTTTGGAACATTCTTGCTTTCAAGTAAAGTGTTGGCCATTTCTTGAAGGACTCTATTTTTCCTCTCTGCAACTCCATTTTGTTGAGGTGTTTTGGGGGCAGAATATTCGTGATGGATGCCTCATTTTTCACAGAATGTGTTAAATGATTGGTTTTCAAATTCCCTCCCATGGTCAGTCCTTATTCTATGAATATTCGACTCCTTTGCATTCATAATTTGTTTTGAAATGATTTTGAATTCATGAAATGCATCAGATTTTTCCCTCAAGAATGATACCCAAGTGTATTTAGTATAGTCATCAACTATTACTAAGAAATATCTTTTTCCACCAGCACTTTCATGTTGAGTGGGTCCAAATAAGTCCATGTGAAGTAGTTCTAAGAGTCTAGAAGTTGCGATCAAATTTGTATGTTTATGTCCTGCTCTGATTTGTTTTCTCTTTTGACAGTCACCACAGATGGTTCCTTCAGATCGTATAACTTTAGGTAACCCTTTAATATGTTCACTCAGTTTGGACAAGTCCTTGAAGTTCACATGGCCGAGCCTTTGATGCCAAAGTTCAGCTTCACTAATTTTGGACAAGAGGCACTCATGCGTGATAAGAGTTGACGTACAGTCCAAAACGTAGCAATCATCAGAAGTAAAGATGCCACTCAAAACAACTTCACCTTCTTTTGAATAAACATGGCAGTCCTTCTTGTAACGCCCGCCCCTTTTCACTCGCTTTCCGAAAATCAGAGTCTATTTTTTTTTTTGAAATAAAAGTGACAACGGGTGCGGACGTCACGACGCGAGTTAACTCCGAGCTTCTAAAGCCCGACCCTTAACTGGCCAACCCCATGCGTGCGCGGAACTAAGTCCACGAGAATGGTTCACGCGTAGGAAGTAAGCTCGCGGATTATAATCATTGCGGAACATGATAATAGAGTCTATCCTACGGTTTTTTTTTAGATAGAAGGGAAGATACAACATTGAATTACCAAAATGCCCCTATGATTCATATTTATATCACAAAATATAATCGTCCATGACTAAAGTCCAAACCATTGCGAGAAATATAATTTATACAGTCCGACAAGCTAAGTTACTCAAGTTACATTTCCAAAATATAAAACTTAAATAAATTTAGTATCTGCTTCCCAAGCTCCTAAACTTGGCCTCCGGTATGTCCACCGTTTCCTCCATCTCCTATGTCATCAGCTAGGGTAGAAGTAGGGCGTTAGTCAACTTGCCCAGTAGGACTCCGAGTAGGGCTAGCACATGGATTAGTGATAAGACGCATACCGATACAATAAAATATAACAAAATAAGCATGTAATGAATGCTATGCCATGGGTGCCTATGTCATGTGTCCCACCCATCATCCGTATGATCATACAATGTATTGTCCCCATGTTTGCTTCTCGGTCGCCCCGACGGAGCATGGACTCCGGTTATAGCACTCAGGCTATCCCCATGTCTGATTCTCGGTCGCCCCGACGGAGCATGGACTCCGGTTATAGCCCTCAGGCTATCCCCATGTCTGATTCTCGGTCGCCCCGACGGAGCATGGACTCCGGTTTCATTATTTTCCCGCCCATGCCATGCATGAGATGTACGTGCATTATGCTATGTAGTATATAGATAAACCATAAATTTAATATAACATACATAGCCATATAATGCATAATGTTAAAATATAATCCATAACACCATCATATAATTCATAAATTAAAACTCATCATAATACAAGTCCCATAATCATCAAAATAGATTAAAATAAACATCACATATCCACGGCTTACAAAGAGGTAGGAATCCTACCGAATACCGCGTGGCGGTCCGTTATGTTTCCGTTCGATAATCCGATCGTCGATCGCGTACCGTTTACGACGTCCCGATACCTTATTACATTTACCAAATTAGTCCATATGTTTTTCCATGATTAAGTCCATAATTGATCCATCTACTTAGACCCATTAATGGCCATCAATTATGTTACAATTTTATCGAAAATCAGCCCTTAACTTAGCCTCATTTTCCGTGGTTTAAAACACATACATAAAATCCGATTTTGGCCATTTCAAATATTCCAATGAGCGAGCCTAAAACACAGCATCTATCCGTTTCATTTAATCATTCGTAATATTTGATTCCATGTCTAATCCCCATAGGGTTCTTCAATGTAGCACTTATTTACCGTTTTGCCACTCCTCTCCCATGGTTAAATCATCCATTCGTTTTTGTACATTCTAAGTCCAAACTTCATTCATACTTAGATCCATTTAATCATGGCCTAGCATCATAAAATCAGCCACCTATTATATAATTTTGAAAAACATTAAATCCCATACCTAATTCCACATTTTGCCTAAGATGTGGCCCACATAATGGGTCATGGCTCACCTTTATGGATGCCATTTCAAAGACTAATGTTTTGTCCCAAAAATAATCCATTTTAAAATCACTAACCTTCATTCATTTTGGCCCTTTAAAAAACATATCATACACTTTGTAAATCCATTTAAATTTTACCATTTACTTACCGAAATTTCCATTTGCTTAACCACATGTATAAACCATAACTTAGCCCACAATTGACCTAAAAACATGGGTCATGGGTTCGGCCATACACCATGGCCGAACCTATGATGTCTTTCCCTCATTTTTACCTTGGATCTTTACTCACATTTAAAGTCCATTTACACCACCAATCACTTCCTCACTATCTCCATAATTCAAAAATATTTAATCCACCACTTCCATCCTTTAATACCCATTTAAAAATGACATACCATACTCATAATTTTCCAACCTTAGAAACCATTAACCATTGAGCATTTAAGAGCCCTAACCCTCATAGATCACTAACCATGGGGTTCGGCCACCTAGTATCGCTGAACCCTATAGTCCATGATTTCTTTAAAATATCATACCTCCATCATTTTGAGGCTACTTGAACTCATTTACATACCTCATGATTTTTCTTTATTTAACACTCCTTAAAAATTACCAATTTTTTAATCTTTTAAAACCACAATATCATTAACCCTTGTCCATAATTTTAAACCATATAACCTCAAATAAATTACCCATCATTCACCATGGGGTTCGGCCATGCTACATGGCCGAACCCTATGGTCATCATTCATTCCATTCTATGCCTTTTAAGGTCATGAAAAATCATCCATATTTTCATGAAATATCCTCATTTAAAACCCCTTAAAAATTACTAATGCTTACTTATTAACATCTCAAAATCATGGATTACCCTTTCCAAATTTTAATCCTCAAACCCTAACTAAAATTCATCCATCATTTACCATGGGGTTCGGCCATGCTACATGGCCGAACCCTATGGCCCATCAATCCATAAAAAAAAATCCAAAAGCTTGAAACTCCATTAAGATTTCCATTCTTCCATTTTATCCATTCCTCATCCTACCATTGGATGGATTTTAAATTCAAAGCCTATGATGGTTTGGCCACCATCCAATCCAAGGAAATGGATTCCAAAACTTAAAACCCTCAAAATTTAAATTTCTTGTTTAGAACATACTTACGATCCGACGACTCCTCTGGTCTTTCTTTCTCCTCTTGATTTCCTTAGTCTCTTCTCTTCTTCCTCTCCTTGTTTGACCGGCTAGATGTGTTTGATCAATGGTGGGACATGCTTGGATCGGCTAAGGTAGATGGGGTTAGGTTAAGAGAGAAAGAGTATGGAGATGAGGGAGAGTTCTTCAATGATCTTGGTAGCCCAAAGTTTTTCTTCTCCTTCTCTTTTCTTCTCTTTTCTTTCTAAGTCTTTTCTTCTCTCTTGATGGGTAGGGGACATTTTTTTTTTTTTTGTGAGTGGGAGGGAGAGATAGAGTGAAAATGTTTGTTTGGGAAAGAGATGGAGATGGTTGGAGTGGCCTACACTCAAACATTAATTTCTCACCAACCAATATGCATTAATGGTGGTGGTTGGGATAAAACCACCACCTTTAATCCATGGTTTCAATTTGTGTTTTCTCAAGTGGTTTGTGTTTGTTGGGATGGTTTTGACCATTTGACCAATTTAGATTAAGTTAATTAACTTAGATCACTTGATCCCTAGTTTAATTTAATTAATCATTTTCCACTTAATTTAATCTCATTAAGTTCCCTCTAAGATCCACCCATGGTTGACCAAGTCAACCATGGTGGTAGGCCCCACTATTCTTGGGTCCACACGCCACCTCAATGGGTGAGATGGAGGTGGGCCCCATTGGACATGTTACCTTGGTCCATTTATCACCTAACTTAGGTGATTTAAATTTTATTAAATGTATCCCTCTTATTGGATCACCATTGGGCCCATGGCCCAATTAAATTTTTGTCTTGCCTATTTACCTTTGGGCTTAGCTACCTTGGCCCATTGGGTCCCATATGGCCCTTTGACCCAAATTGACCATCTTTGACCCAATTACTTCTCATTGACCCATCAAATGGATTTCATCCAATTTATGGCCCAATTGGGCCATTCTTGGACCCTTGTCCCAAAGTTGATCCATTTGGCATTTCATCACATCAAATTCCAAATTAAAATAATTAAATGCCAAATATATTGATTCGAAAATTCGGGCTATTACACTTCTTACTAAAGGTGGCTTTACTATCATTAACATACAGGATATACTATGTAAATTGTGCTTTAAACGATCAACAAGGTAGACATCTTTTATAATCCTAGAGGATGGCAGATTTAGTGACCCCTTACCAATTATATTTGCCATGTTTCCATCACCAAAAACCATAGATCCTCAATTAAAATTACCGAATCAGACATTTAAGAATTGTTTCCAGTCATATGTCGTGAGCATCCACTATCCAAGTACCACTTGGATTGCCTTTCAACATTTGAGGCAGTATGAATCATGAAGCTCTTATTGTTTGGAGAACCATTAGATGAGGGGGCAATAGTAGAGTTCATGTCCTTTATAATTTGTCTAGATTTGGAATAGGGTTTTCAATCAAATAATCTGATCCTTGGATTTCCAAATCTATCCAGGATGATTGGTAAATTTTGATTCAGTGCATTACTACTTTGATTTTCCAGTGAACGCTTTATTTGAAGATTTTTCTTAAGATAGCAATTGGATTCAGAATGACCCCATTTTCCACAATAGGTGCACTGTATGTTAGAGAATTTGGGCATCTGGTTTTTAACAAATATGGATGTTTCCTTGGAATAGCCAGGAAGAGTACATTCTAGGACTTGAAGTTAGCCAGTTCCTCTCTTCATGTCATAGCATTTCTTGACTATGTGAACTCATATGGTCTCTTGTGAGTTCATTTGTAGTGGTCTAAGATATAGAAGTGAATCTTAAACCACAACAAAACATGATTAATGGTCTATCTCCTGTAACTCCCCGCCCTTTCCGAGATTCAGAGTCTAATTTTAAAAAAAAGAAATAATAATATAATAACACCGGAAGAGGGCGGACAACGTCACGACTAGAGCTAAGTCTGGACTACCCAAGTCCGACCCTTAACTGGCCACTCATGTGTGCATGGACTAAATCCATGAAAGACAAACCACACATGGAACTAATCAAGTCATGCGGAATAACTAGACCAATTGCGGAAATACTGATTGCGGAAATATACTGAATAGATAGAAAGTACCAGTCTCCCATTAAAATGCTTAAACCAAGCATCCAATATCAAACCATAAACAGACCATAACAAAGGTATTAACTTATTACATGTCCATAAAATGTAATTCAAAAAACAGTAACATATAGAATCATTCCAACATTCAAGCGCTTAAGATTGGCTCCCCTCCTAGTCCTCAACCTTCTCTTTCCCTTTTCCTGCATTATCCTCTAAGGATAGAATTAGGGCGTTAGATCAACGCGCCCAGTAGGTTTTCCGATCAAGGCTACCACATGGTTAATATATAAAACATGTATATATCATAGTACATGATCATCAATAAAACATTTGAAAACAATGCTATGTATGTAAGTGCATATGTAATGAGTCCCACAGATCACAAGTATACATAGCTATCCAGAGTACTCCACATTTCCTTTGAATAGAAATCTCATGTCAAAATAAGCCAGAGTACTCCACATTTCCTCTGTGTAGAACTCTCATGTCAAAGTAAGCCAGAGTACTCCACATTTCCTCTGTGTAAAACTCTCATGTCCAGATAATCCATAATCATTACCCCAGGCCATGCATGAGATGTCAATGTATATATATGTCATTTGCAATGTATCTCATCATTCAAAACCCATTTTGAAACATAAAACAGCAACAACATATCTCATAAAAACATGATAAAACCAAACGTAACAGTGGTTACAAGTAGGTAGGAAACCTACGGAAACTTTGCTTAAGTGTCCGTTCTTTTTTAGCTTCACCCGATCACGACTCGCACGCCGTTCAAGTTCCGTTACCTTATTTCATGTCAATAAGTCAATACAATATACCATCTGATTTCTAACTAAGTCCAAAACCCCATAAATCATCTTGTGGGGTTCGGCCATACCCATGGCCGAACCTCACCAACTTAGGATTTAATCTTCCTTTTCATTTGATCAACCCTTAAACACTTTACCCTTCAAACATATCTTGGTAGGTTTCGGCCATACCACATGGCCGAATCGTACCACTTTGGTTTTGGACCCCTCTTTTCAAGTTCTTTGATCAATCCTTTCATATTACACTTTGACTTGTATTTACGGTTTTGCCATTGGCCTAACCATATTTAATTTTTGCTTCTTAGTCAAAGCCCACATGACCAAACTACCTTAGTGGGGTTCGGCCATACTACTTGGCCGAACCTCACCAATCCAAATTAGGTCTTCTAATCCTTCAAAACCCTCAAACATGACCCAAGTTTCTTTCTATGGGGTTCGGCCATACCCATGGCCGAACCCTATACATCATCCTTGGTTCTTTTATCCCTTAATCACCCTTCTCCAATTACATTAAAAATTAACCCTAAGTCCATCAAATGATCATTAGTGGGGTTCGGCCATACTACATGGCCGAACCTCACCCTATGGATTTTTATCTCATGTTCCACCATTTATCATGGTTGATCAATTTATATTCATAACTAAGCATAGATGATTCTTAACACAAAATCATAAAACAAGACAAATTCCCACATGATCTTAATCCGATTACCCCATGAAAACAGTCCATGGGGTTCGGCCATACTAATGGCCGAACCCTATGGTTCTCTTTGGTTCAATGATTCCAACATTCATACATACTTTTGGCTATGATTACCACGTGGTTCAGCCATCCAATGACCAACCAAAACAGTAAGCTTATCTCCATTTAAATCACCTAAAAACCCCATAATTTTGTATGGTTTTTCTCTCCTAAAAACCATCACAAATTACCATAAAAATATCATACCATTTCATGGGGTTCGGCCATCGCAATTGGCCGACCCAATGACCCATGATTTGGACCTTTTTAACTTACACCTTATGTCCATTAAAAACATGTAAAATTGTCCATCATTTTGCATGGTTTTCAATTTACAAAAACCATCCAATTACCCAAGTAACTTCATGGGGTTCGGCCATCCAAAGTGGCCGAACCCAATGATACATTTTAACCATTTTAAACAACCTTTATCCAAGGTTTAATTCTTTGATGCATTCGGCCATTCCATGGCCAAATCATGACATCCAAATCCATGATTTAAACACCATTTCAACTTGAATCTTAGGTCTAAATAAAGCATCCAAAACAGTCCATCATTTTGCATGGTTTTAACTTACAAAAACCATCAATCATAACCATAATATTTCATGGGGCTCGGCCAACCAAAGTGGCCGAACCTTATGGTCCATGTTTACTATCTTTTAAACATCAAAATACATACTCCAAACCCTTGGTAGATTTGGCCATCTCATGGCCAAATCATATTTCATTTAACCCATTTTACAATAACAAAACTCTATGGATTACTTACCAATTTTCCAAGCCTTTCTTCTTGCATTTGCTCTTTACTTCCTTCCCTCTTGCTTCCTTCATTCTTTCTTCCTTAGTCTCTAGCCAAGTAGGTGCTTGATCAACGGTGAAAAACACCAGTAGTTGGTTCAGCCAAGGAGATGTGTTCTTAAGAGAGGGAAAGAGATGAGAATTCTAAGGTTTTGCAATTGACAAATTCAGCCAAGTGATCGGTGTATTCCCTTTTGTTAAACAGCCCCATATCCTCTCATTACTCCTCATCAAATTTTGATTAAACCAAAGAGACACTTGCTGCCAACCCAATGCATCCCTTGGCACCAACCAATGCATCCTTGGAGATGGAAAGACCCCTCCATCTTACCTCATTAATGGTGCCCCAACCATGGTGACCCTTGGCTTGGCCAAGGCACCACTTCACTTCCAACGTGTGTGACTTGTTCTCTTGGTGCTGTTTGAGATCAAAGCAACTCTTCACATCCCATTTGACTCACTTGAGTTCAAGGTCCCTTTGATTTCCAACTCAACTCACCCAACTCACTACACTTAATGCATTTCATTTAATGTACTTGAGTCAACTCATTACTTGATTTAATTCCAATTCACTTCAGTCCCAACACCACCTGATTTAACTCATGTTTGAGCTCACTTGAGGGTCCACATGGTCAACCATGGTCCACATGCTCAACACGAACCATTGGGTCCCCATTTGGCTCATTGACCCAATTGACGCCATGACCCATTTATGGGTTGTTTACCCATTTAAATGTGATTATCATATTTGCATCAATCCTACCCATTTATGTTCCACTTAGTTTCAAATCAATTCAGCTTAACCATAATAAAATTGAGCTTACCCAATGGTCAAATAAGTCCACCATGACCCATTGGGTCCCAATTGGGTCCTTTGACCCAATTAACCATTTTGACCCAATTTGATGTACAATACGCATCTACTTTAATTTGATCCTTATAGTATGCACATTGGATCTTAATTTGAACAATGGGCCCCACCATTTTCTCATTTACAATCATAACCTTCTAATTTACTATTCCAGTGGCATTTTTTGTAAATATTCATATCTTTGAAAAATCGGGGTGTTACATCTCCTAGGTACAAAGATTGTGGCATTTGGTGTTGCATACACAACCCTACGATCGTACCTTTGATGACCAAGCCTTGGATTCATCAACTCTTTTAAGACATGATCCATCTGTCAAAGAGTTTTGCCTTGTATCCACCTTCCTTGGGTTTCTTTTATGATTAGGTGTCGGTCGATGTATTTTAAGCTTAGGATTTACTTGATTGTGTCTTAGTACTTTCTTTTCCAGGTATCTCTTCAGATGATAACAATTTCTTTTGAAATGCACACTCATGTGGTAGAAATAACATTTACCCGTTGAAGGGCGAGAGATACTTGTTTTCCTGGGTTCCTCATGGTTGATAGGTACTTTAGTGGATGAAGGACCAAGACCAGACCTATCACCATATTGTCTTCCCGAACCAAGGAGCCTTTTAAGCCTTTCATCCCCTTGGATAAACCTGTCTTGGAATTTTTCTTTATGAGTTTTTAAAACTTTTACTTCCAAGGACAGTCTTTTAATATCCTCTTCAAGGAGTTTATTGTGATGCCACAGATTCTCGACATCCTTGCGATGAATGGTTATCTCTTCTTGAAGAGTTTTATTACTCTCTTTTAAGTTTGTATTTTCATTATTAGAGAGTTCTAGCTTGGAGATTAGAAGAGATTTTTCTATTTTTAAATATTCCACTTGATTAGAGAGGTTTAGGTTTTCAGTTTTAAACTTGTTGAGTCTTTTAGCCATCCTCTCACTTTCAAGGAACAAGGCACCGTAGGAAGCTGGAAGATCTTCATCATCTTCACTCTCATCTACCTCTGTTACAATTGTAGGTTTTTTATGATCATCAATGGTCGAGGCTATGAGACCTTTTGACACAACAGTTTTTTGTTAGGTCTCCTCATTTGAATCGCCTTCTGATTCAAAAGTTTCTACATGGGTCACACCCACATTCATAATCTTTTTTACTTTGTCTAAGGGACATACATTCATGAAGTGTCCTTTCCCCCCACAGTTGTAATAGGTCAGTTCCTTGACATCCTCTCTCTCTCTCTCCCTTTCCCTCTATTTTCTTCTTGCCTTCTTGGATAATTTTTACTTGGTTCAACCTTACCCATTATTCTCAAGTTGTTTCTCTTTGCAAAGTTTTTATAAAACGTTTTGGCAAACATTGCCATTTCATCACATGAGAGTTTATCTTCCAAAATTTTTTCTTTTTCTTTAGGTTTCTTAGTTTGTTTTTATGAAGATTTTAAGGCAATTGATATATCCTTTGGTTGTTCAAAATGTAGTTCATATGTTTGCAATGAACCAATCAAATCATCAATTTTTATTAAGCACACATCTTTGTAGTCCTCCATAGCCACAACCTTAGGCTTGAATATTTTTGCAAGATTCTGGACAATTTTGGTACATACTTTGTCCTCGGGTATCCCTTCATCTAGAGCGTACATTTGATTAACAATGTCGCTGAACTTGGAATAGAAATCCATGGAAACTTCATCCTCCCTCATTTTAATAGTGTCAAACTGATTTTGGACGATCTGAAGTTTGGACCTCTTAACTATTGAGGTGCCTTCATGGGTTCTCTCAAGAACTTCCCATGCTTCCTTTGTAGTTTTACAGGTCATGATTCTCCTATATTCACTGTCTGAGACTGCACAATCTAGTGCATTCATGGCTTTGCCATCAATTGTCTGATTAGCTTTCTCAACAGTGAACCAATATGCAAAGGGTTGGGAGTCTTGGATCCGGTTGAGGTCTTTGCTACTGGTTTTTCTTCCATGGTTCTTGCCATCCAATCCTTACAACATCCCAAACTAGTGAATCAATGGAAATAAAGAAACTTCTCATTTTGGCCTTCCAAAAGGCATAGTTTGATCCATCGAAGTAGGGAGGTTTGGATATTGCATGACTCTCTCCCATGGTGTTCTAGCTTGGATCTACTCGGATCTTTAAATCCTTGTACTGAGCACCTTGCTCTGATACCAATTGAAAGTACCATTTACACGGGTACTAGAACAACCTGATTGACCCCAGAGGAGGGGGGGGGGGGGGGGGGGTTGTGAATAGGTCAATTCAAATTCGTTGGTCCTTTTTGAATTTACGTGATTGATTAATTTAAATGCAGCGGAAACAACAAACAAGAGTTGTGTGTTAGCAAATGTGATTAAAACAATCAACCCAAGAATTCGGCTCTAACACCACAAATACAAGGACACAAGATATATAGTGGCTCAGTTTGCCAACCAGCATCCACTGTTAAGACTCGCTCAACCTTGAGTTATCCCCAAATTCACTATGTGGGGACTTGCACCCTCACAATTAGAGTAGGAATTCCACCTCACTCAATTGGCTGGGAATTCTACCCGTCTCTATGCTAGAAACGGCGCTCTAGATCTTTTGATAGTAGTTCCAGGTACCTCCCTTTAATCCACTTTCGGGTTACATGTTTTTAAAAAGAAAATTAAAAACCAAAAAACACTTGCCTTAAAGCTCTTTCCCGCTGATGTGTGCTTCTTGAAGATCCCTCCCAACTTGCCTTAACCAAAGCTTTCCTACTTTATAACTCTCTCACTTGCAAACTCAATCCGAAGATTGGTTGTTTATGATCTTTCTCTCCTCCCCTCTTTCTCACTTGCAAACACAATCCAAAGATTGGTTGTTTATGATCTTTCTCTCAAGAGTGTTAATCGTTCCTTAGAGTGTTTAACTCTTTTAAGCTCGAAGAAGATAGTAAAACGATCGCCCAACACTCATATTTATAGAGGAGTTTTAATGGTCATATTGACTGTCTAGGACCGACTAGTCGGAGGCACCGATGGGTCGGTGTTCATATTTATTATTGTTCAACCACCAGACTGTTGCGTATTAAATGCACCCCCAACGGCATAATTATTTTCCGACCGATATATCGTTGTCGCCGATGGGTCGACACTTATGGCACTGATGGGTCAATCCATACGAGAGGCTCGTTCTAGTGTAAAACATGTTTGACAGTAGTTTCCCTTAGAAAACTTGTTACCAAAAATGACCTGTAGCCTTTCGCCTAGGGGTTAGTCCTGTATCTCTCGATCGGTCTTTGATTTCGATATTTCTGTTTTCTCGAGAGCCCTTATAAGTTCCAGTCCAGAACTTATAAGTTTTAAACTAACGAACCGTCGCCCACGAGGGGTCGTTCAAGTTCATCACTGAGGGGTCGGTGTATTCGAAACTCTCGGTCAGAGGCATTTTCAGAATGACAGTTCTAATTTCCAAAACCAATATCAATCTAGCCGACTAGTTTTTTACCACAATGGGTCGATCCTGACTACATCGAGGGGTCGGTGAGATAGACTGGTTGTGCTGACAGTGAAAATAATTCATGTTTCCAAGTTCACTTCTAATTCACTGTTTAGCAACCTCTCTAGGCATGTGATGTTTATTTCCAACATATGAAACTAAGCTTAGTAGTCCTCTCTCAGGTGTGAGTTCCACCTAGGGCATCTATGGCCATATGTCTGTTCTTATGATTGCCATGACGACGATCTTTGAGCTTGGTGGAGAATGTTCTTCCTCGATCATCTTGAGTCTTCAAGCTTTTTGGCAAGTGTTTCTTTCCTAGTCATGTAATTGACAAACAGGGACTCGGTCAAGCCGGGGTACTAACAGAGATGTTGTCAGCAATTAAAGAAATAAAATTTCACATAAATCGCAGTGGGAGTATGTACAGCCTGATAGTGCATTCCACCATGGTATCGAAGATCGAACAGCCACAGAGATCGGATCTAGAAATGGTAGCAATATGGGCTAAAATAGTTGCTGGAGAGACATTGCAGGATTGGCAATTACGACGTGGACAGGGTCTTATATTTAGAGGCCGAGTCTATGTGCCAGAGGAATGCAAAGAAGAACTACTGACAGAAGCTCACAAGTCCAAATTCTCCATACACCCCAGAAGTACAAAAATGTACCATGATCTGAAACGACAATATTGGTGGTGTGGACTTAAGAGAGACGTGGAGGATTTTGTCTCCAGATGTTTGACATGTCAGAAAGTCAAGACAGAACATCAAAAGCCACTTGGATTACTCAAACCCCCTTCTATACCTGAGTGGAAATGGGAGCACATTGTAATGGATTTTGTGACCGGATTACCCAAATTTTCAAAAGGTAATGATGTAATATGGGTTATAATTGGCCGTCTCACGAAGTCGGCACACTTCATGCCTATTAAGATGACAGATTCATTTGAGACATTGGGTAGGCAATACATTGAGGACATTGTCTGATTGCATGGGATACACAGGACAATTGTGTCCGATCGGGACAACATATTCACAGGCAGAGTTTGCAAATAGCAATGGGTACAGATCTATAACATAACACAACATTTGACCCTCAGACAGATGGACAGTCAGAAAGGACCATACAAACGTTGGAAGATATGCTGAGAGCTTGCATGTTAACTTTCAGGGCAGTTGGGACGATCATCTTCCACTGATGGAGTTTTCATACAACAATAGCTATCAGGTGAGTCCTCGAATGACTCCATTTGAAGCAATATATGGTTGACCGTGCAGATCACCATTTTGTTGGACCGAGGCAGGAGCGGCTTCACTCATTGGACTAAATTTTGTCGCAGAAACAACCGAACAGATCAAAGTTATTGACAACATCTTTTGACTGCACATAGCTGACAAAAGAGCTATACTGATAAGAGAAGAAGTGTAACACCCCACCCTTTTCACTAGAAATCAGAGTCTATTTTTTTTTTAAAAAAAAGTGATAAAGAGCGGGATGTCACGACGTGGGCTAAGTCTGAGCTTCTAAAGCCCGACTCTTAACTGGCCAACCATACATGTGCGTGTACCAAGTCCACTAAAATGGTTCACACGTACATCAAGTTAAACATGCGGAATAATAATAGAATAACAATTCTATTCCATTTTTAGATGGCAAAGTAGTCCAACACTTAACCATAATTATCATAACTTAAATATCCAAACATTAACCATCCAATCCATAGCAAATAAACCTACGTTATTACAATTATGAATGCTAGCTATTCAAATACATACTCCATGAATAATTTAAACAAAATATAACTTAATCATCCAAGCTCTTGAGCTTGGCTTCAATCACGTCCTCGTCTGTTCCCTTCCTGTGTCATCAACTAGGGTAGAAGTAGGGCGTTAGACAACGCGCCTAGTAGGTATTCCAATTAGGGTTAACACATGGGTTAGTATATAAAATCCAGATATAATATACCATATCATACTTGTAAAGCATCATATCCAAAACAGAGTATGATAATAGAGATCCAATCATACATAAAAAAACCAGAAACCTTGCATGATAATAAAGATCATAATCATGCAGATTCAATGCCATGCCATGCTATCATGTGCAATGAGTCCCACCCATCACAAACTCATAGTATCCTCTTGATGGAATTCTCATCATCCAGGTCTTCATACATAGTATCCTCTTGATGGGATTCTCATCATCAATGTATCATACATAGTATCCTCTTGATGGAATTCTCTTCATCAAGGTATCCCCCACTAGTGCTTTACGGACGTCCCGACGGAGTGTGGGTCCCCGGTTAAAATACCCCTCACGACTTACAGACGTCCCGACAGATTGTGAGTCTCCGGTTACATTCCATCCCTCCCATGCCATGCATGAGATGCAAATGCCAACATGCTTTAGAATATTACGAAACATAGCATGAAAATCCCATAATTGCAACATATTGTTTGATACCAAAATAACTTATCAAACATGAAATAAAATCATCATAAGTACATAATACATATCCATGGTTTCAATGATGTAGGAATCCTACCAAAAGACCACTCAAGTGTCCTTTGCTTCTTATTCCGGCAACCGCTCACGACTGCGTCCCACTTGTGAGATCCCGTTACCTTATTACACATCAACACATTAACCCAATGTTTCAACCATGCCTAAGTCCATCATACATGCCTTAGTGGGGTTCAGCCTCACTAATTAGGTTTTTGGGTCCCTATTTGATGCATTGATCATTTAATCTTGTGGGTCTAAAATCAGCCACCCTTTGGTTCATTTATCCAACACATAAGGTCATCATTAAAAGTCCCTAAGTCCACAACCATCCCCCATGAGGTTTGGCCATACGCCATGGCTGAACCCATGGTTCCTCATTTTTGGCCATGTTTACATTTTTTTTTTTTTGCCACTTCTTCTTCCATGGTTAAACACTTCTTCCATTCATGCACATCTATGTCCATAACTGATCCATAAGCATGGATCCATCAATGACTCATCAACCATGACATAAAAATCATTATACATTATCCATTTCCTTAACTTAATACCCATTCATTTTAGTACATGCAAAGACCCAAACTTAGCCCATAAAATGGCTCATGGGGTTCGGCCATACAACATGGCTGAACCCATGATATCATTTTCCTCATTTTCCCTAGATCCTTTACCACATTTTTGATCCACAACAAAGTCCCTTCTTGAGGGGGGTTCCATCATACATTTTGGTTATCATCATTAACCACTTTTAAACCCTTTAAACTTACCAACATTCCCCTCATCTCCATGGTTCCAAAAACATCTAAGTCCACAAAATCTCTCCATGGGGTTCGGCCATACAACATGGCCGAACCCATGGTCCATGGCTCACTTTTATTTGCAACATTTAAGACCATAAATAATCATCACCATTTCTCCATGGTTTCCCTCACTTAATCCCTTTAAAATTTACTAAAATTTAACCATTTAAAAACCCTAAAACCATTAACCAATCATTTCATTGTTTTAATCCTTTAAACCCATGGAGAAATACTTAATATCCTTCCATGGGGTTCGGCCATACAACATGGCTGAACCCTATGGTTTATTAATTCTTCAAAAATCATATTTCCATGATTTGTTACTTGATGGTTCTCATACAAGAAATCCTAGGGCTTGGCCATGCAAAGGCCAAACCATGCATCTTGATCATTCACCATATCTTTGACATACATGAGGTCCTTTCCACATCTCCATAACAGTTAGGCATGGCCAAACCATGATCTTTGAACCCCTTTTGCCATGCATGCATACATAACCCGTAGATATACATAATGTCCTTAGTTGTTCCATTATTCATAGCTTACCTTACCCATTAGGGTTTATCCATTTCCCATCCCCTTTCTTAGATGGATTTTAGATCCATGGCCCATAATATTTTGGCCACCATTTAATCCAAGAAAATGGACTTTTCAAGGTTTCTTCAACTCCTTTAAAAATAAAATCTTGATGAGGACTACTTACCAATCCCGCGGCTCGTTCGGTTTCCTTTTGCTCCTCTTTGATCCTTAGCCTTCCTTCTTCCTCTTCTCTTTGATCTTCAGCCAATATATGAGCTTGATCAAGATGAGATCACCAAGGGTTGGTTCGGCCAAGATGGAGGTAGGTTTGAGAGAGAAACTTGAGATCAAAACATGCTAAGTCCTTTTTGATCTTTGAGAGGAGAACCGGCCGTGAGAAAGAGAGAATGAGATAGAATTCTCAAAGTGTTTGATCTTCTTTTCCTTAGAGTGCTGGTCGACCAAGAGAGGGAGAGAGTGAGATGAGAACACCGCAATTTTTCCTTGTCTTGTGAGGTAGGGATGGCCAAGGAAAAGAGAGGGAGAGAGTGATGTAAAATTCTAACCTTCCTTGGTTAATGAGAGTTACTCAAACGTGGTGTCCTTTGGTGACACCCCTTGGTAACCCCCATGTCTTTTCATCTCCTCCTTTATGGTTTATTTGGGGGTTTCATCCTTGAGATGAAACACCCATGCCCTTTCATCTCTCATGTCCAATCGGCTGCACCATTTGTTGTGTCCCATGAGACCGTCCATCTCCCCTTTGATTCATATTAACGCCCCATGTGGGGGTTTCATCGTTGAGATGAAGCTTCCCCCACCCTTTCTTTCCAACGTGTGAATGGTGTTTGAGTTTGAAACCATCAACCCTTCAACTTCACTCTCCATTCTTTTGAATTTGAAACAACTCCCCAACTCTTGTGTAACTCCATAAAACTTCCAACTCCATTCATTATCTATCTTGGAGCTTCATGCATGAGATAACCTCCCATTCATTATTTATCTTGGAGTTTCATGCATGAGATAACCTCCCATGCATCCAACGTGTGGACCACCTTGAGCTGATCTTGGTGAAGTGCACCCCTTCAACTTTCCATCAACTCATTTAATTTACCTCATATATTTAACTCAACTCATATATTTAACTCAACTCACCTTTTTAATTTAATTCCTTTAATTCATTTGTATCAACTCAAATATTTGATTCCATTTCCACCTCAAATCAGTCCCAAGCTAATTAAGCTTGAAATCACTTGGTGGTCAACATAGTCAACCATGACCCATTGGGTCCAAATTGGTCATATTGACCCAATTAACAACCTTTGACCCAATTAGTACTCTTGACCCAATTGAACATACCTTACCCATTTATTTTATTTCCAACACATAACCCATGACCGTTGGGTCTAAATTGACCAATTGACCCAATTATCAAGCCTTACCCATTTACTTCTAACTATCTTAGATATGATCCATTAGGTCCCAATTGGACTTTTGACCCAATTGGCAATCTTGACCCAATTAAATAATTCTTACCCATTTACTTCCATTGATCCACATCTACCATCTGTTGGGTCTTAATTGGGCAATTGACCCAACATTTATCCATCTATGGTTCATATCCATTAATTCACAATTTCAATGGCAAAAACCGTAAATATTTATAAACTGAAAATCTGGGGTATTACAAGAAGACTCTTGACGTTTAAAGTGGGAGACTTAGTATTCCTAAAAGTCTCACCAAGAAAAGGGTAGATGAGGTTTGGGAAGAAAGGGAAGCTGACCCCAAGGTTTATAGGACCATTCTCAATCCTTGATAAGATTGGTGAGGTTGCATATCGCATAGCACTTCCCTCATAGTTATCCAACATGCACAATGTATTTCATGCCTCAATGCTAAGAAAGTATAATCCTGATCCATCGCGTGTTTTGGATGCATAAGAATTTGATGTTTAAAGCGACGTAACCTACGTCGAAAGACCTATCAAAATCATAGGTGTAGAACAAAAAGTACTAAGGAACATGGTAATTCCTTTTGTCAAAGTGGTTTGGGAGAGATACAGAAATGAAGAACCCACTTGGGAAATGAAATCGGAAACGAGAGCTTATCATCCTGAGTTATTTGTGTAGAATTTGTTTTTTCTTTTGGAATCCAACCTTCGTTTAATCTTCGGGATGAAAATTCCAAAAGGTGGAAGTATTGTAAGGACCCGGAATTTTAAATCCTCATATTATGTAATTTATTTATCATATAAATGAAATATATGATTTTGGTCCAAACAATGCAAATATTTATTAAAAAAATAAAGGGAAACTAATTTCCTTGGACGATATGTAATAGTCTGAATTTTTTAAATCAATACATATATTGGCTATTGTTTATTATAATGGTTAAAATTTAGAATTTTGATGGAATGGATGGTAAATGGATCAAAATTTGGGCAATGGCCCAAGTATGGTCCAATGGGCCACGGACTGGATTAGTTTCATTTAATTGGGTCAAGGATGGTCAATTGGGTCAAATACCCATTTGGGACCCAATGGGTCAAGATGGTTTGAGCATTAGGGTAAATGGGTAGGAAGTGGATTTAATTGGGCCATGGGCCCAATGGTGATCCAAGTAGATGGAATGGATTGAAGTGATTAAAATCACCTAAGTTAAATTGGAATTATCCAAGTGTTATGGTCTAGTGGGGCCCAACTCCACCTCATCAAGTGAGTTGGAGTGTGGACCAAGACATAGGTGGGGCTGACCACCATGGTTGACATGGTCAACCATGGGTTTTCAAGGTGAATTAAGGGGGATCAAAGTAAGTTGAGTTGAATTAATTAATTTAAATCATCGAAGTTAATCTTGAATAAACCAAGGTGGCATGATCAAGTGGGACCCACCTCCACCTCATCAAGTGAGGTGGCGGGTGGGCTAAGGAATTGGTGGGGCCGGCCACCATGGTTGACTTGGTCAACCATGGGTGGATTCATGGAGAAGTTTAAGGAAACTAAATGGAATTAAAATATGTGATTAAATGACCTAAGTTAAAAATCAAATTAGTTAAATAAATGGGGTGAGTTAAATGGGGTAAGTCACCTAGATAATGAGTGAGTCAAGTGGTGGTTTCATCTCTTGGAAACCACCCAAACCATGAAGCTTAGACCCACCAAAACCGTTGGCATGGATGGAGTGCCACATGGAGGGCATGCTTCCCCCTTGGCTAGACCAAAAGCCTAGGTGGAGAGCATGCCTTGGCCAAAAATGAGGTGGGGGTGCCACCTCATCCAAACCATGCAAAACCGTTGGCCATGGAAGGGTGGTATGCTAGACAAAGACCCATAAAATGGGGGCATGCATTGGCCCATTGTGAGGTGGTGGTTCCACCTCACCCAAACCACCAAACCACTAACCCAAAACCATGTACAAGAGTGGTATGGCTAGACAAAGATCCATAAAATGAGGGCATGCTAGGGCATGCATTGGCCCATTGTGAGGTGGTGGTTCCATCTCACCCAAACCACCAAACAACCAAGCCCAAAACCGTGTACAAGAGTGGTATGCTAGACAAGAGGCCTAAGATCAAGGGCATGCATGGACTATGATTGGGCAAAAGGGGAGGTGGAGGAGTCCAACCCAAGCAACCCAAAATGAGATGGAAAAATCTAGGGTTTCCATCCCATTTCCCATCTCTTTTCCATCTCACTCTCTCCCTCTCTCCCAGGCGACCCCCTCATCCAAAGAAAGCACCAAGAATCAAGAAGAAGAAAAGACTTAGAGAAAAGGAGGAGATCCCAAGCTTGGCCGACCACACTCCCAAGACCCAAGACTTAGGATATTTTCCATTCTTTCTTCCTCTCCCTCTCTCAAACCTACCTCCATCTTGGCCGAACCAGCCCTTGGAGATTTCATTGGATCAAGATCATATCTTGGTCGAAGATCAAGGAGAAAGAAGGAAGGAGAAAGGCTAAGGATCAAGAGGAGCAAGAGGAAACCGGAAGAGCCGCGGGATTGGTAAGTATCTTAAAACAAGATTTTATATTTTTTTTAAGGATTAAAAGGAGACCATGGAGTCCATCCTTATTGGATTAATTGGTAGCCAAAATATTATGGGCCATAGGTCTAAAATCCATCCAAGAAAGGGGATGAGAAATGGACATACCCTAAAGGGTGAGATAAATTAAGAAAGATAAATGCTAAGGACACTATGTATATATTTGGGTTACATATGCATGCATGGCATGATGGGTCAAGGATCATGGTTCGGCCATTGCATGGCCGAACCCTAAACGTTATGGATTCATGGAGAGGACCTCATGCATGTCAAAATATGGTGGATGATCAAGATAGATGGTTTGGCCTTTGCATGGCCAAACCTTAGGGTTTCTTGTATGAAAACTATCAAATAATAAGTCATGGAAAATATGATTTTTGGAAAATATAATGTACCATAGGGTTCGGCCATGGTGTATGGCCGAACCCCATGGAATGATATTAAGTTTCCCTCCATGGGTTTAAAGGATGGAAACCATGGAGTAATGGTTAATGATTTTAGGGTTTTGAATGGTTAAATATTTGTAAATTTTAAAGGAGTTTTTAATGAGGAAAGTCATGGAGGATGTTGATGATTTTTATGGCCTCAAAGGTTGTAAATGAGGATGAGCCATGGACATTGGGTTCGGCCATAGTGTATGGCCGAACCCCATGGGGGTGTATTGATGATTTTTGGTGAGATTTCAAGGATGAAAATCATAGGTGTGTTAAGGATTTTTTTTTAAGGGTTTTTGAATGGATGCATGTTAAGGATTTAAGTGGGTCTTAGAATGTTGTACAAGATCAATGCAAAATGGGGAAAATAATATGATGGGTTCGGCCATGGTGTATGGCCGAACCCCATGGCCCATTTTATGAGCCATTTTATGGGCTAAGTTGGATCCATGCATGTATTAAAACTAATAGCTATTAAGCTAAGAAAATGGAGCTAATTGTTAGGGGTTTGATAAATTTTATGGCATGATTAAATTAATCAATCACGGATCCATGTTTATGGATCAGTTATGGACCTAAGGATGTAAAAATAAAATGAGAGTTTAGCCATAGAAAAGAAGGATGGCAAAGAGGTCAATTTGGCCAAAAATGAAGAACCAAGGGTTCGGACATGGTGTATGGCCGAACCCCATGGAGGATGGTTATGGACTTAGGGACTTTTATGATTACCTTATGTGTTGGTTAATGAAGCAAAGGGTGGCTGGTTTAGACTCATATGACTAAAATAATCTAAGGATTAAAATGGGACCCGAAATCAAGTGCGTGAGGTTCGGCCATGGTGTATGGCCGAACCCCACTAAGGTATGAGTAATGGACTTAGGCATGATTAAAACGTGGGTTTAATTTGTTGAAGTGTAATAAGGTAACGGGACCTCGCAAGCGGTGCGCGATTGGTGACCGAATTCTTGGACGGAAACGCAAAGGAACACTAGTTGGTATTTGGTAGGATTCCTGCCTCATTGTAAGCCATGGATTATGTATATATGGATGTTTTACTTGATCTATTTTGGTAATCAAATTTTATGTTTTAATGATGGGATTTTAATGCCATGGTTTGTAATATCATATAGCATGTTAACATTTGCATCTCATGCATGGCATGGGAGGGATGAAATGGAACTGGAGTCCATGCTCCATCGGTGCGACCGATAAACAAACATGGGGATACTTTGATGTGCTTTATCCATCAAGAGGGATACTATGTGTTTATGATATCTTGATGAGGCTTTTCTATCAAGAGGGATACTATGTGTTTATGATACCTTGATGAGGCTATTCAAACAAGAAGGTTACTATGTGTTTATGATTATCTTGATGAGGCTTTTCCATCAAGAGGGATGCTATGTTTTTATGATACCTTGATGTGCTTTTCCATCAAGAGGGACATTGTATGATGGTGATATGGATGATGGGTGGGACTCATGGCATATGACACCCATTGCATGGCATTGCATTTACTTGCATGGTTTTGATATACTTATATCTATGTGTTTGTTTATACTAATCCATGTGTTGATCCTACTCGGAGTACCTACTGGGCGCGTTGTCTAACGCCCTACTTCCACCTTAGATGATGACGCAGGAAATGGAGGAAAGGTAGGACGTGACCAGAGCCAAGTGTAGGAGCTTGGAAGAGCAAGCTAGTTTATTTACTTAAGTTTTATTTTGGAAATGCAATTTGAGTAGCTTAGCTCGTTCGACTGTAATATTTTAGATTACTTGCTATGGTTTGGATTTTACCTTGGACATTCTAATTTTTGAGGTATTTTATTAATTAAGTGATGTAACTTCCTTGCTAACTAAAATTGGTAGGATAGACTCTATTATAACTCGGCTTTAAGTTTATATTCCGCAAGCTTACTTTCTACGTGTGAACTGTTCTCGTGGACTTAGCTCCACACACACGTAGGGTTGGCCAGTTAAGGGCCGAGCTTTAGAAGCTCGGACTTAACTTGCGTCGTGACGTCCCGCGCCCTTTGTCACTCTTTATAGAAAAAAAAAAAATATATATATATATATATATATACACTCTGATTTTCGGCTGAGCATAGTGAAAAGGGGCGGGCTTTACACGATACATTGATCAGGTCGATGTATTGGGAAGTCTGAACATTTACAGATGATACATCGACAAGATCGATGTATCAGGGAAAATACAATCAAATGGATCGACACATCGACAAATACGATATGTCGATTAGCCATAACATCTTCAGCCGACGCTCTGTCTGCCACCGCCCAAACCCTTCATTTTTTTATGCATGGACATGCACAATGCCTCTTCCATTTTCAAGGACTCAATTAAGAGTCTAAGGATAGCAAAAGATGAAGATAAAGAGAAAATGAATGGAAATGGAAAAAATAAAGAAAGAAAAGGATAGGAAAAAGATTAAAGATAACAGAAAAGAACAAAAGTGCTTAACTACCCCTCTTACTCATCTGAGTACACCCAATCCCTCACATCTAAGCCGTCAACTTGACAATAACCTCTTCATCTCCTCACGGGCTTCCTCTGTTCTGGGAAAGGAAGGAGAGACCAAGCAAGGGGAAAGAGAAATCGACCTAGCAAGGAGGGTGGAGAGCAAGAAAACAAAGGATATCAGATTACATCCATTCGAGCACACCTACGAATCACTCGAGGAGTCGATGGTGATTCCGACGCCATTCGAGCAAACGCATGAATCTTACTTGGTTGATCAATTTTGATCATATAGGAGTTCCTACTTTATTGAAGCACAATGAAGTGAATGATTTTATTATATGTTATGTCTTTTAAAACCATAAATATGGATTTATGAGATTATGATTTTATTATGTACGTGGAAATGATTTTGATGAGAAATTGTTGGATTTATGATTTAGTCATCATGTTTGCACACATTACCTCATGCATGGTTTTATGGGAGGGTTGATGGTACTGAGTCAAGAAAGAAATGTCAGGACCTCGCTTGGACTTATGTAAAATGTTAGAAAAATATTAGACTTTGATCCCTTCCCTTGATATGAATATTACGACATAATTGGGCCAAAGAGCTCCTGGTAGGTCCTGAAACCCTGCGCAGAGGGAGGAGACCACACTCCACTGATAGTATTGGTTAATTTATGGATGGGTAACAGCACCTTGGTGGTTGAAGCCTCAAATGATGTGGACATAAGTGGCCAATATTAAGAATCATTAATTGAAGTAATTTGTTATGATTTGATGCATGGAATTGGGTGGGCATATCAGTGATGCATGACACCCATGGCATATCATTTTTATGATTTTTGAGTTATAAGGCTTTGGTACTGTAACGCCTCGCCCTTTTTCACTCGTTTTTCCGAAAATCAGAGTCTATTTTTTTTTTATAATAAAGAGTGAGATAAAGAGCGGGACGTCACGACGCGAGTTAAATCCAAACTTCTAAAGTCCGACCCTTAACTGGCCAACCTTACGTGTGCATGGACTAAGTCCATGAAAATGGTTCACACGTAATAAAACACGTGCGGAATTAATTCATAAACTGCGGATTATAATAGAACCTAAATCTATTAATTTTTAGATAGCAAAGTACTTCAAGTCTTTAACCATAATTAAACTTAACTTAAATATCCAAACTAAACCAACCAAACCATAGTAAAATATCTAAGTTATTACATGCCCGAAATCTAGTTACTCAAATTACAAGTCCATAAGTAACTTAATCAAATATAAAATTAATTTCAAGCTTCTATGCTTGGCTCCAATCACGCTCCTCATTCCCTTCGTTTCCTGTATCATCCACTAGGGTAGAAGTAGGGCGTTAGAACAACGCGTCCAATAGGTATTTCATTTAGGGCCTACACATGGTTAGTACAAATCATAATATAATAACATAATGTCAAAACCATATAAAACAATGCCATGTCATAATGTCAAATGCAATGAGTCCCACCCATCACAAGTACATATAACCTCGTGATGGGATTCTCATCATCAAGGTACCCCCACAGTGGTCTTTCGGACGCCCCGACAGAGTGTGGCCCCTCCGGTTACCTCTTGATGGGAAATGCACATCAAGGTATCCCCACAGTGGTCTTTCGGATGCCCCGACGGGGTGTGGGCCCTCCGGTTACCTCTTGATGGGAAATGCACATCAAGGTATCCCCACAGTGGTCTTTCAGACGCCTCGACGGAGTGTGGCCTTCGGTTACCAATCCTTCACCCCATGTCATGCATGAGATGCTAATGAAACACATGCTATTTTATATTATAAACATAGCATTAAAACTTACATTTGGAACATATCATTTACAACATAAATTCATCAAAATAAGATAAAAACCATTATACATAAACCCATGGTTTCAAAGAGGTAGAATCCTACCAAAGACCACTAAAGTGTCCTTGCTTCTTAAACCGACAACCGCTCACGATCGCGCACAGTTTATGAGGTCTCATTACCTTATAACATATCCATGAGTCAAACGAATAACCCATTTGGTTTGCAATAATATCAAAGTCCAAAAATACACTTTGTGGGGTTCGGCCATACACTATGGCCGAACCTCACCTATTTGGTTTTGGCCCCTCTTTTGGTTTGTTAATCAAACACCACTAAGGTAATCATCTAAACCTTAAGTCCACAAATCATTCCTCGCAGGACCAAACCCATGGTCCATTATTTCCACTTAATTACATCCTTGCCATTGGTCTAATCCTTAGTTAACATTTCATTCATTTAATCTACCATATATAGATCCTAAGTCCACCAAACATTTCCCATGGGGTTCGGCATGCACCATGGCCGAACCCATGGTCCACTAGTTCCACTTAATTACAACATTGCCATTCTTTTATCCATGGCTACCATTCCATTCATCTACACATACATAAGTTCACATTTTGATCCACAACATGGTTCATGGGGTTCGGCCATACACCATGGTTGAACCCTATGATGACTAAAACCCATTTCTACATTGAGTTCCTTACCATTTAATCCCTTCAAAATCATTGATATCCCTTCCATGGTGTTCGGCCATACACCATGGCCGAACCCATCGCTCATGGTTCTTTCACCGATTACATTTTAACATGTAAAATGATTAGTATTCCTTTTTTAAAATTCCTTTTAAAAGTCCTCAACATGTATCTACCATTTCCATGTTTTGAAACCCATTAAAATTATTAAAACAATCCACTTGAATTCAATATCTAAAAACCCCAAGTCCATACATATTCCTTGGTGGGGTTCGGCCATACAACATGGCCGAACCTCACCCTTTGGTTTTGTGCCCTTCTTTCCATTCTTTATCTCCTTTCACTAATATCCTATCCATTTTTAAATAATTCATAAACTTTCCTTTTTATTCTTCAAGAACCCATAAAATAACCAAGGTCCCTCCATGGGGTTCGGCCATGCTATATGGCCGAACCCTATGATTCATCCTTTCCATTAAAATACCATATGCTTCCCTTAATTTTTCTTCCATGGTGTTCGGCCATACACCATGGCCGAACCCTATGGTTTCTTACTTTAAACAAAGTCTATCAAAAATGCCTACCGGTTCCGCGACTCCTCCGGTTTTCCTTTAGTCCGGCTTGTTCTTCTGATCCTTTCCTTCCTTAGCCTTTTCCTCCTTCTTCTTGATCCTTTGGCCGAGTGTGAGAGCATGAGAAAGTGAGATGGAATTCGGCCTTGAGTGAGAGGGAGAGATGTTTGAGATGTCCACTCTAAATTCTTTTCTCTTTGGTCCTTATGGGTGGTAGGCCAAGAGATGGTTTTGAGGGAGAGAAGAACAGCCAAGAGGGAGAGAGAGAGATAGAATTGCAAAACTAATGCCTTTCTTTGATCAATAGGGTCGGCCAAAGGTGGTGTCCTTTGGTGACACCCCTTTGTAACTCCCACCCTTATTTACCTCCCTCAATTAAATTCCATTTGGGGGGTTTCTTCCATGAGATGAAACCCCATGTCTGCAACGGCTGCAATGGAGGTGCCTTGTGTAACCTCCCCAAACATCATTCATCTCCCATTAATGCTTCCTTTGGGGGTTTCATCTATGAGATGAAACTTTCTCCCCCTTCCCCCCTCCAACATGTACCCTTTGGATTTTGAATTGTGTAACCCCCAAAACTTTTCCTCTCCTCATTAGTTCTCCATGTGGGGGTTTCATCTTTGAGATGAAACTCCCATGCCAACGTGTTCCTTTGTTTGAATTTGCAATAAACCAAAACTTCCCACCACTCCAACATGTAACTCTTGGTTTGATTTTTTTGAAACAACAACCCTTCATCTTCACACTCCACTCACTCTTTAATTCAACTCACCACTTTAATTTAACTCATTTCAAATCAACTCAACTCACTTAGCTCATCACTTTAAAGTCAACTCACTCACTTGATTGCCTTCCCATTTTAATTCAGCCCCAAATAAGTTAGTCTTGAACTCACTTGGTGGTCAAACAAGTCAACCATGACCCAAATTGGGCATTTTGACCCAAATAGTAACCTTGACCCTATTGAATGCATCTTACCCATTTACTTTAAATTGAACCTTATACTATAACCCGTTACGTCTTAATTGGGCAATTGACCCAACACCTTACCCATCTAAGGTCCATATCATTTAAATTCAGAAATTAAATGACAAATTCATATATATTTCATAACATGGAAATCTGGGGAGTTACAATACAACCCTCTTTTTTGAAAATTTTCGTCCCGAAAATCGAGTGAAGTAGGGTTTCAAACATTTACATAAATAGCTCAGGATGAGCTGTTCTCATTTCCTACTCCAGTTCCCATGTGGCTTCCTCATTACCGTGTCGATCCCATGCTACCTTAACAAACTAGATCGCTCGGTTCCGTAATACCCTTTGTTCTGTGTCCACCACTCGGAGAGGCTTTTCGAAGTATGTCACGTTGCTTTGGACATCTATGTCTTGTATATTCAGCACATGAGAGGGATCAGAATTGTACTTCCTCAACATCGATATATGGAACACATCGTGTAAAGATGCCAATTGTGAAGGAAGTGCCAATTGATAAGCCACATCCCCCATCCTCCTTATTATTGAAAACGGTCCCACGTAACTACGCTACAGTTTCCTCTTCTTTCCGAATCTCATGTGTCCCTTCCGTGGTGAGACTTTCAAGAACACCATGTCCCCCACCTCCAATTCAAGGAACCTTCTTCACTTGTCAGCGTAGCTCTTTTGACGACTCTGCGCAGCCAATAGATGTTGCTGTATCACCTGTATCTGCGCTGTAGTCTCTACCACCAACTCAGGTCCAATCAGTGCAGGCTCACCGGCCTCTGTCCAACACACGGGTGATCTACTTGGTCTACCATATAAAACCGCAAATCGAGCCATCTGGAGGCTTGCCTGATAACAGTTGTTGTATGAGAATTCTACCAACGGCAAGCGATCCTCCCTTCCACCTTTGAAGTCTAGCATACATGCTCTCAGCATATCCTCCAATGTCTGTATTGTCCTCTCAGATTGCCCATCAGTCTGTGGAAGGAATGCTGTGATAGTCAGTAGATCTGTCCCCATGGCCGACTGCATACTCTGCCGGTGAAACGGCCATCTCTATCGGACACAATAGTCTTGGGAATACCATGTAATCGGATGATATCCTTGATATACCGCCGACCCAAAGTCTCAGATGAGCCTGTCATCTTAATGGGAAGAAAATGTGCAGACTTGGTCAGTCGGTCTTACCACAACCCATATTGCATCATTGCCCTTTGAAGACCTTGGCAATCCTGTCAAAAAATCCATGGAGATGTGCTCTCATTTCCATTCCGGCGCTAGTAAGGGTTTGAGTAACCCTGGTGGCTTGTGATGTTCCGTCTTAACCTGCTGACAAGTTAAGCAATGAGCCGCGAATTTTGCCACAT
The DNA here is from genome assembly GCA_013350335.1 of Chimonanthus salicifolius. Lineage (NCBI taxonomy): Eukaryota > Viridiplantae > Streptophyta > Magnoliopsida > Laurales > Calycanthaceae > Chimonanthus > Chimonanthus salicifolius. The sequence continues at coordinate 31,147,721 of CM023537.1, forward strand.
CTCTTTTGAGTCCGTGCCACCAGTAATATCTGCTCAGGTCGTGATACATCTTGGTGTTGCCCGGATGAATAGAGTTTGGTCTGATGTGCCTCAATCAGTAACTCTCTTCTGCAGCTCTTAGGCACACATATCTTTCCTCGAAATACAAGACCATGTCCTGGTCGTAACTCCCATTCCAGTATGACTTCACCAGTAGACATCTTGGCCCATATCTCCTCCACTTCCGGGTCTATCCGCTGTTCCTGTTCAATCTTGGGAACCATGTTGGACCGTATAATCAAATTGTACATACTCCCATGGTTATTGATATATAAATTTAACTCTCGTATGGTATTCAGCATCTCCCATTCAGTCCTGATCAAACATGCAACTGACGCATGTGATATGCGGCTGAGGGCATCTTCCACCTTGTTCGCCTTGCCAGGGTGATAACGAAGTGCGAACTCATAATCCTGCAGATATTCCATCCATCGGCGCTGTCTCAGGTTGAGCTCTTTCTGATTAAACAAGTACTTCAAGCTCTTATGATCTGAAAACACTTCAAATTTCTCACCATATAAATAGTGTCTCCAGCTTTTGAGAGCAAAGACCACTGCGGCTAGTTCAATTGTCTTGAACCATAGGTCACCACACAATGAGTTTGTTTGAGGACACACCCAAGTCCCTCTCCTGAAGAGTCACATTGTACCTCATAACCCTTGCCTCTTTCTGGCAAAAAAAAAATAGGAGCCGTTGTAAGTCTATCTTTCAGATCCTCAAATCTCCAGTTGCACACATCTGACCACTCAAATTTGACTCCTTTCTGAGTGAGTAGGGTAAGTGGAGATGCTAACTTGGAGAAGTCCATGATAAACTTCCTGTACTAACCAGCCAATCCCAAAAAGCTATGAATGTCGGTTACATTCTTTGGCGCTTTTCATTCTCTCACTGCCGCCACTTTAGCTGGGTCCATGGCTATACCTTCTACTGATATAACATGCCCCAAGAAGTTAACTTCAGCAGCCAAAATTCACACTTGCTGGCTTTGGCATATAACATGTTCTTCCTCAAAGTGTCCAGAACTATCCTCAGGTGCTCAGCATGCTCTTCCTGAGTTTTGGAATAAATTAAAATGTCATCAATAAATACAATGACAAATTGATCAAAGTAAGGACGGAAAATACTATTCATTAGATCCATGAACACAGCCGGTGCATTGGTGAGTCCAAACGTCATGACTACAAACTCATATAGTCCATATCGCGTTTTGAAGGCCGTCTTCTCTATGTCTTCCTCCCTAACCCTGATTTGGTGGTATCCGGACATCTAATCAATCTTAGAGAAATGGCTGGAACCTCTAAGTTGATCAAATAGATCATCGATCCTGGGTAGAGGATACTTGTTTCTGATAGTTAGCTGGTTCAGTTTTGGGTAATCCACACACATTCGGACTGTACCATCCTTCTTCTTTACAAACAACACCGGAGCTCCCCGAGACGATGTCCGGATGCAACCCAGTCTGAGCAGTTTATCAATCTGCATCTTTAGCTCAGACTTCTTTGCTGCTCCCATCCGGTAATGTGGTAATGACACTGGTGAAGTGCCAGGGTACAGTTTCATTTAAAAATTAATCTCCTTCATGGGTGGTAAGCTAGGGAGTTCTTTTGGAAATACATCTGCATAGTCCTTTACTATCGCCGGAAGTTCAGCCACCGGTGCCTTCTTGATTCTGATATTGTTCAATACCAGGTGGTTTAACCCTTCATGCAGTCTGTTTTGGTTGTCAGTACGCACCACATATTGTTTTCCCTTCAGTGACCAAAATGTCACCCCGCGACGATGACAATCAATGTTGGCCTGAAAGCTAGCCAACCAGTCCATGCTGAAGATAATATCGTACTCGGTCATATCGAGTACCAAATAATTGAACTCAAATCTGAGTCCAGCGAGTTCAGTATTCACTGCTGTGCATATATGCCCCAATGATGTGTCTCCGACGGGGGATACAATTGTGAGTGATGTGGACAGTTTTTGTACTAATGTTCTAGTTCCGGATATGAATGCAGCAGTCATGAAAGAGTGAGATGCTCCAGAATCAAATAGTGCAAAGGCGTAGGAACTACTGACTACAGCCATATCTTGAATCACAGAGTGATCCAACGCTGCTGGAGGAGCTAACGTAAACAATCGTCCAAATCCCCTAGGCGCCCGTCCCGCCTGGTTAAATGTCCTGCCTCCTCGTGAATTAGTTGGTCTAGCTGATGGGCTAAATGAACCTCTAGAATAAGAGGTTTGCTGAGCTGCAGGCATTCCCTCTTGAAATGACATGGCTGGTCACAACGAAAGCAGTTGTTCACCCCTCGGGACTGATGCTGATGGGGAGGGATGATTGGGATGAAAGCCCCCTGTTGACCCAATGGATGGTGAGGGTCTACTAAAGTTCGGTCAGAACTTCTTGTTGGGCTGAAATGTACCCCTCCCACTCTGAGCTCGGCGGTTGTCAAAATGCACTAACTCAGTCATCTCTTGCTCTGCTATAGTAGCACTGCTTACCACCTCTGACAATGTAGCTGCCTTGAATGTGGTTACTTTGGCCCTAATGCTTGGCCGAAAGCCCCGCTCAAACTTGCGTGCCCTTCGATACTCTGTATCCACCATATAGAATGCATAGCAAGACAAACTGAGAAACTCCTAGTGGTACTCTGCCACCGTCATGGTACCTTGTACCAAAGATAAAAAAGATTGAGTATGGCGTTCATTCTCCTCCTCAGGGAAATAATGGTCCAAGAAGGCAGCTGAGAACTGATACTAAGTCATTGCAGTCCTCTTTCCTTCCGAAAGGAGTGCTCGCTGCTTCTCTACCACCTCCCACCATTTACCGGCGTCATCAACCAATTGTAATGTGGCCAATAAAATCTTGTCAGTATGACTCGAAATCTTGAGTAGGGTGAAGATCTGAGTGATCTTCTTCAGCCAATTTGCTGCTCCGACATCCCCTTCTTTCCCTTTGAAGTAAAGAGGGCGTTGTTGTTGGAAATCCCTGACCATGCTCCTGTCGTTGGTCTCGCTGGTGGTTCCATTTCCATTCAGGTGTTGTTGAAGAACCGAAGTGACCACCGCTTGAACCAAGTTTTGGAGTTCGGGTGGTACCACTGGTATATTCATGTTATTTTCTTATTCCTCTTCATTTTGAGGTTGTTCTACCTCCTCTTCATCCCCATTTGGGTTTTGTCGGGTCCTTCTCTTGGTCCTTCTCTTTGGAGGCTTTTTTCCTAAGTCATTGGACACATGATTGACATAGCTCCCTCATAAAGTTGTGTTTTCATAATATGGGGAATTGCCAAATAAGCACTATTTCTATTGTCTTAGTTTTTGGGGAAATTTTTTATGTATCTATTATTCGTTTTCTCAATTTGGGGTTATCGAGGAAATATATCCTACTTTGCTCTGTTTGATAAATCCAATTATTTTGACTGTACTTCCTTTCCTATCATTCATTGTTGTTCTCAGATTGAATGTTTAGTCTGAGTCTAACGAAGTAAATTAATCCGGCCCCCGCGTAGCGGACTCCGAAGAATCGGTCAGTTTGGATTCTTATCTGTCAGTGAGACATGAAACCGTTTTAATCTTACTTCGAAAGATTCAACCTTCCCGTTTCGCTCTGATACCAACTGTAACGCCCCGCCCTTGTTCACTCTACGCTCTCCAAAAATCAGAGTCTATTTTTTTTTTTTATAATAAAGAGTGAGTTGAAGAGCGGGACGTCACGACGCGAGTTAAGTCCGAACTTCTAAAGTCCGACCCTTAACTGGCCAACCCTACGTGTGCATGGACTAAGTCCATGAAAACGGTTCACACGTAATAAGATACTTGAGGAATTAATTCATAAACTGCGGATTATAATAGAACCTAAATCTATTCATTTTTAGATAACAAAGTACTTCAAGTCTTTAACCATAATTCAACTTAACTTAAATATCCAAACTAAACCATCCAAACCATAGTAAAATATCTAAGTTATTACTTGGCCGAAATCTAGTTACTCAAGTAACAAGTCCATAAGTAACTTAATCAAATATAAAATTAAACCCATTCAAGCTTTTATGTTTGGCTTCGATCATGCTCATCGTTCCCTTCATTTCCTGTATCATCCACAAGGGTAGAAGTAGGGCGTTAGAATAACGCGCCCAGTAGGTATTCAATTTAAGGTCTACACATGGTTAGTATAAATCATAATATAATAACATAATGTCAAAACCATATAAAACAATGCCATGTCATGATGTCAAATGCAATGAGTCCCATCCATCACAAGTACATATAACCTCTTGATGGGATTCTCATCATCAAGGTACCCCCACAGTGGTCTTTCGGACGCCCCGACGGAGTGTGGCCTCCCGTTACCAATCCTTCACCCCATGCCATGCATGAGATGCTAATGAAACACATGCTATTTTATATTATAAACATAGCATTAAAACTCACATTTGGAACATATCATTTACAACATAAATTGATCAAAATAAGATCAAAACCATCTTACATAAACCCATGGTTTCAAAGAGGCAGAATCCTAATGAAGACCACTAAAGTGTCCTTGCTTCTTAAACCGGTAAGCGCTCATGATCGCGCACCGTTTATGAGGTCTCGTTACCTTATAACATATCCATGAGTCTGTAATACCCCAGATTTTGCAATATATCAATATTTACGAAATTGCCATTGAAATTATGAATTAAAAGGATATGACTATAGATGAGTAAATTGTGGGGCCCATTGTTCAAATAAGACCCAATGTACATGTTATAAGTATCAAATTAAAGTAAATGGGTAAGGTGCATCTAATTGGGTCAAGGTGGTTAATTGGGTCAAAGGACCCAATTGGGACCCAATGGGTCGTGGTGGACATGATTGACCATTGGGTGAGATCAAGTTTAATTGGGTTAGGCTGAATTGAATGGGAAAGTTAACAAGTATTTAGTTAACTCAAATTAAATGGAAGGGTTGAGTTTAAAGTTGGAGTTGAATTTATTGTTGGAGTTGCATTAAAATGATGAGTATAATGGGTGAGTTGAGTCATATGTGTTGGATGGGAAATTATGGAGATATTTATCTCAAAGGAGTGAAGTGTGAAGTTGAAGGGTATAGTTTCAAATTTAAACACCACTCCACACATTGGAATTCGTGGGAGATTATCTTATGCATGAAACTCCTAGTTAAGTAATAAATGATGGTGGCGGTTTTGTGGAGTTACATGTGGTGAGGAGTTGTGTTTCAAAATCAAAACTCTTATGCACGTTGGATAGCATGGAAGTTTTATTCTATGCATGAGACTCTAAATGGACAGCCAATGGGAAGATGGTTTAGCACATGGGAGTTTCATTTCAAGATGAAACCCCACATGAAAATTTGAATGTAGAGTGACGGTTACACAAGGCCAACAAAGGCTAGCCGTTGGAGCCTATGGGAGTTTCATTTCAATATGAAACTCTCACATGGAACGGTAATGAGAGTTGGATGATGGGAGGAATGTATTCAACAAGATAATCCTTGTTAGCCGTTGGGTGCCTTGGGAGTTTCATCTCAAGGATGAAACCCCAAGGGAGGCATTAAGAATGGAGTTACAAAATGGGTTCACACATGGAGGGAGGATACACTTAGGCTACACGTTGGGTACCTTGGGAGTTTCATCTCAAAGATGAAACCCCCACATGGAGAAGTGATGGAGAAGGTTGCACCAAGGCAGCCCAAGAGCCAAAAACCGTTGGAGGGTTTCATCCTTGGTGGAATAATTGAAGGAAATGAATGGGAAAGGGAGTTACAAGTGGTGCCAACCTTAGGCTGAATTTGATTAACCAAAGGAAGAGTTTTATTTCCACTCATTCTCTCCCTCTATCCCTCTCTTAGCCGACCCGCACTTTAAGGAAAGGAGATCAAACATTTTGAGAATTTAATCTCATTCTCTCTCTCTCTCTCAAGGCCGGTTCTCCTCTTAAAGATCAAAAAGGGTTTGAAGCATTGTGCTAAACTTCTCTCTCAAACCTATCTCCATCTTGGCAGAACCAACCCTTGGTAATCTTATCTTGATCAAGCTCATATATTGGTCGAAGATCAAAGAGGAGCAAAAGGAAGGACTAAGAAAGGAACGAAAGAACATGCCGGTGCAAAGATCAAATTGGAGGAGTACTGGAAACGGTAGGTGCTCAATAAACTTTTATTAAGCAAGATGGCCAAGGAAACATGATCAGGCCATTGTATGTTCAAGTCCTAAAAGGGATATACAAAAAAACAATTGAGTATGAAAAAGAAGTTGATTAGGTTCAGCCATAATGTAGGGCCGAACCCATCAAAAGGTATAATCATGGCTATGAAGTTTAAAGGAAGAGATAAGGAACCATAGGGTTCGGCCATGATGTATGGCCGAATCCCATAGAAGAAAATGAAAGGATAATGATATGTTAAATGGAAGGTTATTATAGATTTCTAAAGGGACTAAATGGAAGTATGAATGGGAAACATCAAAGGATCAAATTATATAATTGTATGTTATAGTTTGAAGGAAAGTAAAGAACCATAGGGTTCGGCCAATTGTATGGCCGAACCCCATGGAGGGTTTTTGATGTTTTTAAAGGGTTTAAATCTATGGAAAAGTGATGGACTTGGATGCATGTTGTTTAACAAAAATGGAAAAGAGGAGCACCAAAACCAAAGGGGTGAGGTTCGGCCATGTTGTGTGGCCGAACCCCACCAAGTGCTATACATGGTGTTTTGTTTTAAAAGGTCTAAAAAAATTCAAATGGATAGAATTATGAGAATCAATCATAGATGAATAAAGGTTTTAATGGAAATAAGGAACTATAGGGTTCGGCCATGTGTATGGCCGAACCCCATGGAGTGACAATGGTGGATGATTAAGGGCTAGATGATTGATATGTGAATCCTTAGATGAATGGAATGGTAATTAGACTTATGTATGAAGGATTAAAAGAACCAAATTTAAGATGGTGAGGTTCGGCCATGTTGTATGGCCGAACCCCACTAAGGTGGATTTGTTATGGACATTGGTTCGGAATCTTAAGCAAAGGTTAAACCAATGGCAAAACCGTAAATACAAGTTATTATGTAAATATGGAATGAAAGATTAAAGGAGCCAAAACCAAAATGGTGAGGTTCGGCCATGTTGTATGGTCGAACCCCACCAAAGTATGTTCGGTAGAATGAGGTTTTTAAATAAGTTATTTGGATGGATTGGTTAAATAAAAAGGGAGATCAAATTAAAGTGGGTGAGGTTCGGCCATGGGGTATGGCCGAACCCCACAAGGTGGTTTTTGGACTTAGACTTATTTGGAAATCAAAAGGATATTGTCTTGACATGTTGTTATATAAACAAGGTAACGGGACATCTTGAACGGTGCACAATCGCAAACGGGTGACAGTTTAGGGAGAGCGAATATTTCTAAGTGACTTTTGGGTAGGTTTCCTACCTCTTTGTAACCACACTTATACTTAATGTTTTATCTTAATTTTGATGAGATATGTGTTAAACTATTATGTTTCAAAGTGGATTTTGAATGCTAAGATTTATTTACAAATGGCATGTATTCATTGACATCTCATGCATGGCATGGGGTGATGGTTATGTAACTGGAGGGTCCACACTCCGTCGGGGCGTCCGAAAAACCTATGTGGTGGTACCTTGATGATGAGTATCCCATCAAGAGGAAACTGGAGGGTCCATACTCCGTCGGGGCGTCCGAACAACCTATGTGGAGGTACCTTGATGATGAGAATACCATCAAGAGGAGGCTATGTATACTTGTGATGGGTGGGACTCATTACATTTGCATACATACATAGCATTGTTTTTGTAAGATTTGATGATCATGTATTATTATATTATTTGCATGTTTTATACTAACCTTTTGGTAGTCCTAACCAGAAACACCTACTGGGCGTGTTGTTCTAACGCTCTATTTCTATCCTTAGTGGATGACACAGGAAAGGGAAAGGTCAAGGATCGCGAAGAAAACCACGCATAGGAGCTTGGGCATATGAATGGACTTTTATTTATGGATAGTTTGTTTAAGTTACATGGACATGTAATTTGTTAGTTAGATGTCGGCATGTAATAACTTAGTTAACTATTTGCTATGGTTTGGAATGGTTCATTGAATGACTTGTACTTTACTATCTAAAAATGGAGTAGTCCTAGGTTCTATTATAATCCGCAGTTAGATTAAGTAATATTCCGCAAAGATTATATTTTACTATGTGAGAACCATTCTTATGGACTTAGTCCATGCTCACATAAGTTTGGCCAGTTAAGGGTCGGAATTTAGAAGTCCGGACTTAACTCGCATCATGACACTCCATTCTTATCACTTGTTTATTTTTTTAAAAAAAAATAGACTCTGATTTATGGTGAAAAAGGGCGGGGCGTTACAGAGTCAAACCAATAACCCATTTAATTTGCAATAATATCAAAGTCCAAAAATACACTTTGTGGGGTTCGGCCATACACTATGGCCGAACCTCACCTATTTGGTTTTAGCCCCTCTTTTGATTTGTTAATCAAACACCACTAAGGTAATCATCTAAACCCTAAGTCCACAAATCATTAACCCATGGTCCATTATTTCCACTTAATTACATCCTTGCCATTGGTCTAATCCTTAGTTAACATTTCATTCATTTAATCTACCATATATAGATCCTAAGTCCACCAAACATTTCCTATGGGGTTCGGCATGCCCCATGGCCAAACTCATGGTCCATTATTTCCACTTAATTACAACATTGCCATTCTTTTATCCATGGCTACCATTCCATTCATCTAAACATACATAGGTTCACATTTTGATCCACAACATGGTTCATGGGGTTCGGCCATACACCATGGCCGAACCCTACGATGTCTAAAACCCATTTCTCCATTGAGTTCCTTGTAACGCCCCGCCCGTTTCCACCCTTCCGAAAATCAGAGTCTATTTTTTTTTTTATAAATATGTAAAATGGAAGAAAGCGGGGATCGTCACGACGCGAGCTAAGTCCGGACTTCCAAAGTCCGACCCTTAACTGGCCAAACCTATGTGTGCATGGACGAAGTCCATGAAAACCAAACCACACATAGAACTAAGTAAAACCTGCGGAATATAAATAACTGATTGCGGAATATGTCAAATATGCGGAACTAAACTGTTTAGATAGCAAAGTACAAGTCATGATTACTTTAAACTAAACATTCATTCAAACTTAAATCAAACCATAGCAGTTATCTACATTATTACATGTTCATAAAAATGTATTCAAAACGTCAATAAATAAACTCCATTCCAACACCCAAGCTTCTATGCTTGGCTTTTGTCGCGATCCTCGGCCTTTGCCTTTCCCTTTCCTGCGTCATCCACTAAGGATAGAAATAAGGGGTTAGATCAACGCGCCCAGTAGGTCTTCCGATTAGGGTTACCACAAGGTTATTATAAAAACATGCATATAACATATAATACATGATCATCAAATACTTACAAAACAATGCTATGTATGTATGCACATGTAATGAGTCCCACCCATCACAAATATACATAGCCATCACTTGGCGGGACTCTCATCGTCAAGGTATTCCACAATGTACTTTCGTTTACTCTTGATGGGACTCTCATCATCAAAGTATTCCTCCTGGTGGGACTCTCGTCACCTAAGGAGGCCCCACAGTTGCATCACGGACATTCCGACGGAGTGTGGGATCTGGTTTCCATATTCATCACCCCATGCCATGCATGAGATGTCAATGAGTATATCCCATTTATAAATTAATCATAGCATTCCAACTTAACTTGAAAACATAATATTTTAGCAAATATCTCATATAAAACAAGATAAAACCAAATATAAAATGTGGTTGCAAAGAGGTAGGAAACCTACTGAAAGTTACTTAAATGTCCGTTCTTCTTAACCGTCACCCGTTCACGACTCGTGCACCGTTCAAGGAGTCCCAATACCTTATTTATATAACAGCAAGTCAAGATACTAATCATTTAATTTCCATTTAAATCTAAGTCCCAAAAACCACCTTGTGGGGTTCGGCCATACCCCATGGCCGAACCTCACCCACTTTAAATTTGTCCTTTCTTTTTATTTAATCACATTAAAACACCTCACACTTCAAACACACTTTGGTAGGGTTCGGCCATACAACATGGCCGAACCTCACTATCTCAAACTTAGTCCTTTAATCCTTCATACTTAAGACTAGTTACCAATCTATTCATGTAATTAACTAGCCCTTAATCTTCCATCATTTTATTGGTTCTAAAATTACTTAAATCCATCAAAATCACCCCATGGGATTCGGCCATACATATGGCCGAACCCTATGGTTCCTTATTTCCATCTATTTACACTTTTTCCATTCATGCACTTTCATGATCAATAACATACTTTAACATCATAGTTTTACATACTAAAAATCTATCTAAGACATTCATAATGTTCCATGATTTTTATCCTTCAAAACCCTAAACATGACCAATGCCTCCTTCTATGGGGTTCGGCCATACCCAGGGCTGAACCCTATAGTTTACCTTTGGTTCTTTTATTCATCATAGAGATTAGGGTTCGGCCATGCAATGGCTGAACCATGCTTTACCCATATATCCATAATTGAGGCCCTTTAAAACATTATAAGACCAACAATAATTTCTAATCACATCAATACTCCATATACCCCATAAAATGGTCCATGGGGTTCGGCCATACACTTAGCCGAACCCTATGTGCATAACAACTTAGCCATAAAATCAATATGGTTCAGCCATTCAATGGCCAACCCAAAATGTCGATCATATCTCCATATTAAACAACTTAAAAACCTTAAATCATTGTATGGATATGGTTTTTATCCCTTAAAACCATACAAATAACCAAGTCATTTCATGGGGTTTGGCCATCCAAAGTGGCCGAACCTTATGATCCATATTTCTACCCTTTTTAAGCATTATCTTCCATGGTTTAACCTTTGATAGATTCGGCCATACAATGGCCGGATCATGCTCTCTTTATCCAATTAATTTAACAAAATTCCATGGAGTACTTACCAATCTCTTTCGCTTCTCTTCTTGGCTTTGATTCTTCCTTCCTTCCTTCTTGCTCCTTTGGCCTTGATGAATGATCGGTTTTGTGTGAAGGATGGAGAAAGTAAGATGAGAAAACTTCAAGTATTTCTTTGTCTTTGTGAAGTAGGGACGGTGAAGTAGGGACGGCCAAGGAAAGGAGAGGGAGAGAGTGATGTAAAACTCTTAACTTCCTTGGTTAATGAGAGTTACTCAAAGGTGGTGTCCTTTGGTGACACCCCTTGGTAACCCCCATGTATTTTCATCTCCTCCTTTATGGTTTGCTTGGGGGTTTCATACTTGTGATGAAACACCCAGGCCTCTTCACCTCCCTTGTCCAATCGGCTACAACCCTTGGGTGTGTCTCTTGAGACCATCCATCTCCCCTTGATTCCAATTAACGCCCCATGTGGGGGTTTCATGCATGGAAGAAATTTTCCATGTAACCAACGTGTGGGAGCTTGTTTTGAGGTCTTTGAGATCAAGGCAACTCCTCACGTCCCCACTTGGCTCATTTGAATTAAAAGGTCTCCATGGCTTCCAATTTAACTCACCCAACTCATTAGCTCAACTCACCCCATTAAATACCACTCATTTAATGCACTTGAGTCAACTCCATTATTTGATTCATTTCCAACTTGATTCAGCCCCAGCTCAACATGATTTGACTCACCTTTGAGCTCACTTGATGGTCCATACAGTCAATCATGGTCAACACGGTCAGCTCAACCCATTGGGTCCCAATTTAGCTTATTGATCCAATTTGGCGCCATGACCCATTTATGGGTGGTTTACCCATTTAAATGTGGTTTACATTATTTGCATCTAGCCTACCCGTTTATCCTCCATTTAATTCCCAATCAATTCAACCTAACCCAATTAAACTTGAGCTTACCCAATGGTCAAACAAGTCCACCACGACCCATTGGGTCCCAATTGGGTAGTTGACCCATTTAATCACACATACCTAATTATTTCCAACCGAATTTTATCCTTGATCCATTAGATCATAATTGGGCTATTGACCCAACATTTACCCATCTAAGATTAATATCTTTTTAATTCACCATTCCAATGGCATTTTCGTAAATATGGATATATTGAAAAATCGGGGTGTTACATTCCTTACCATTTAATACCTTCAAAATCATTGATATCCCTTCCATGGTGTTGGGCCATACACCATGGCCGAACCCATGGTTCATGGTTCTTTCACCAACTACATTTTAACAACATGTAAAATGATTAGTATTCCTCTTTTTAAATTCCTTTTAAAAGTCCTAAACATGTACCTACCATTTCCATGTTTTGAAACCCATTAAAATTATTAAAACAATCCACTTGAATTCAATATCTAAAAACCCCAAGTCCATACATATTCCTTGGTGGGGTTCGGGCATACAACATGGCCAAACCTCACCCTTTGGTTTTGTACCCTTCTTTCCATTTTAAGCCTTCTAAATCATTCATAAACTTTCCTTTTATTCTTCAAGAACCCATAAAATAACCAACGTCCCTCCATGGGTTTCGGCCATGCTCTATCGCCGAACGCTATGGTTCATCCTTTCCATTAAAATACCATATGCTTCCCTTAATTTTTCTTCCATGGGGTTCGGCCATACACCATGGCCGAACCCTATTGTTTCTTACTTTAAACAAAGTCTATCAAAAATATCTACTGGGTCCGCGACATCCCCGGTTTTCCCTTGCTCCGGCTTGTTCTTTCCATCCTTTCCTACCTTAGCCTTTTCCTCCTTCTTCTTGATCCTTTGGCCGAGTGTGAGAGCTTGAGAGAGAGAGAGATGGAATTCGGCCGTGAGTGAGAGGGAGAGATGTTTGAGATATCCTCTCTAAATTCTTTTTTCTTTGGTCCTTATGGGTGCTCGGCCAAGAGATGGTTTGGAGGGAGAGAAGAACAGCTAAGAGGGAGAGAGAGAGGTAGAATTGCAAAACTAATGTCTTTCTTTGATCAATAGGGTCGGCCAAAGGTGGTGTCCTTCGGTGACACCCCTTTGTAACTACCACCCTCATTTACGTCCCTCAATTAAATTCCATTTGGAGGGTTTCATCCATGAGATGAAACCCCATGTCTCCAACGACTGCAATGGAGGTGTCTTGTGTAACCTCCCCAAACAACATTCATCTCCCATTAATGCTTCCTTTGGGGGTTTCATCCATGACATGAAACTTTCCCCCCCATTCCCCCTCCAACGTGTACCCTTTGGATTTTGAATTGTGTAACTCGCAAAACTTTTCCTCTTCTCATTATTTCTCCATGTGGGGCTTTAATCTTTGAGATGAAACTCCCATGCCAACGTGTGATTTTCTTTGAATTTGCAATAAACCAAAGCTTCCCACCTCTCCAACATGTAACCCTTGGTTAGATTTTTTTGAAACAACAACCCTTCATCTTCACACTTCACTCACTCTTTAATTCAACTCACCACTTTAATTTAACTCATTTCAAATCAACAACAACTCACTTAACTCATCACTTTAAAGTCAACTCACTCACTTGATTGCCTTCCCATTTTAATTCAGCCCCAATTAAGTTAGGCTTGAACTCACCTGCTGGTCAAACAAGTCAACCATGACCCATTGGGTCCCAATTGGGCATTTTGACCCAAATAGCAACCTTGACCGAATTGAATGCATCTTACCCATTTACTTTAAATTGAACCTTATACCATAACCTGTTGGGTCTTAATTGGGCAATTGACCCAACACCTTACCCATCTAAGGTCCATATCATTTAAATTCACAAATTAAATGGCAAATTCATATATATTTGATAACCTGGAAATCTGGGGTGTTACAATACAACCATCTTTTTAAAATTTTCGTCCCGAAAATCGAGCGAAGTAGGGTTTCAAACATTTACATAAATAGCTCAGGATGAGCTATTCTCATTTCCGACTCCAGTTCCCATGTGGCTTCCTCATTACCGTGTCGATCCCATACTACCTTAGCAAACTGGATCGCTTGGTTCGGTAATACCCTTTGTTCTGTGTCCAGCACTCGGATAGGTTTTTCGACGTATGTCACATCGCTTTGGACAGCTATGTCTTGTATATTCAGTACATGAGAGGGATCAGGATTGTACTTCCTCAACATCGATATATGGAACGCATCGTGCAAAGAAGCCAATTGTGAAGGAAGTGCCAATTGATAAGCCACATCCCCCATCCTCCTTGTGATTGAAAACGGTCCCACATACCTACGCGACAGTTTCCCCTTCTTTCCAAATCTCATGTGTCCCTTCCGTGGCGAGACTTTCAAGAACACCATGTCCCCCACCTCAAATTCACAGAACCTCTTTCCCTAGTCAGCGTAGCTCTTTTGACGACTCCGCGCAGCCAATAGATGTTGCCGTATCACCTGTATCTGCGTTGTAGTCTCTACAACCAACTTAGGCTCAATCAGTGTAGGTTCACCGGCCTCTATCTAGCACACGGGTGATCTACATGGTCTACCATATAAAGCCTCAATTGGAGACATCTAGAGGCTTGCCTGATAACTGTTGTTGTATGAGAATTCTACCAACGGCAAGTGATCCTCCCATCCACCTTTGAAGTCTAGCAGACATGCTCTGAGCATATCCTCCAATGTCTGTATTGTCCTCTCAGACTGCCCATCAGTCTGTGGATGGAATAATGTGCTAGTCAGTAGATCTGTCCTCATGGTCGACTGCATACTCTGCAATACTCTGCCGGTGAGACGGCCATCTCTATCGGACACAATAGTCCTGGGAATACCATGTAATCCGATGATATCCTTGATATACCGCCGACCCAAAGTCTCAGATAAGTCTGTCATCTTAATGGGAAGAAAATGTGCAGACTTGGTCAGTCGGTCTACCACAACCCATACTGCATCATTGCCCTTTGAAGACCTTGGCAACCCTGTCACAAAATCCATGGAGATCTGCTCCCATTTCCATTCCAGCACTGGTAAGGGTGTGAGTAACTCTGGTGGCTTCTGATGTTCCGTCTTAACCTGCTGACAAGTTAAGCAATGAGCCACGAATTCTGCCACATCTCTTTTGAGTCCGTGCCACCAGTAATGTCTCTTCAGGTTGTGATACATCTTGGTGTTGTCCGGATGAATAGAGAGTTTGGTCTAATGTGCCTCAATCAATAACTCTCTTCTGCAGCTCTTAGGCACATATATCCTTCCTCGGAATACAAGACCCTGTCTTGGTCATAACTCCCATTTCGGTACGACTTCACCAGTAGACATGTTGGCCCATATCTTCTCCATTTCCGGGTCTATCCGCTGTTCTTGTTCAGTCTTGCTTACCACGTTGGACCGTATAATCAAATTGTACATACTCCCATGGTAATTGATATATAAATTGAACTCTCGTATGGTATTCAGCATCTCCCATTCTGTCCTGATCAAACATGCCACTGATGCATATGATATGTGGCTGAGGGCATCTGCCACCTTGTTCGCCTTGCCAAGGTGATAACGAAGTGCAAACTCATAATCCTACAGATATTCCATCCATCTACGTTGCCTCAGGTTGAGCTCTTTCTGATCAAACAAGTACTTCAAGCTCTTATGATCTGAAAACACTTCAAATTTCTCGCCATATAAATAGTGTCTCCAGCGTTTGAGAGCGAAGACCACTGCGGCTATTTTCAAGATCATGCGTAGGATAGAGGCGTTCATGTATTTTCAATTGTCTTGAACCATAAGCCACCACTCGATGAGTTTGACTAAGGACACACCTAAGTCCCTCTCCTGAAGTGTCGCATTGTACCTCAAAACCCTTGCCTCTTTCTGACAAAATCAAAATAGGAGCCGTTGTAAGTCTATCTTTCAGATCCTCAAATCTTCGGCTGCACACATCTGACCACTCAAATTTGACTCATTTCTGAGTGAGTCGGGTAAGTGGAGATGCTATCTTGGAGAAGTCCATGATAAAATTCCTGTAGTAACCAACCAATCCCAAAAAGCTATGGATCTCGGTTACATTCTTTAGCGCTTTCCATTCTCTCACTGCTACCACTTTAGCCGGGTCCACGGCTATACCTTTTGCAGATATAACATGCCCCAAGATGTTAACCTTGGGTAGCCAGAATTCACACTTGCTGGATTTGGTATATAACTTGTTCTTCCTCAAAGTGTCCAGAAATATCCTCAGGTGCTCAGCATGTTCTCCATGAGTTTTGGAATAAATTAAAATGTCATCAATAAATACAATGACAAATTGATCCAACTAAGGACGGAAAATACTGTTCATTAGATCCATGAACACAGCCGGTGCATTGGTGAGTCCAAACGTCATGACTACAAACTCATATAGTCCATACCGCATTCTGAAGGTTGTCTTCTCTATGTCTTCCTCCCTAACCCGGATTTGGTGGTATCCGGACATCAAATCAATCTTAGAGAAATGGTTGGAACCTCTCAGTTGATCAAATAGATCATCGATCATGGGTAGAGGATACTTGTTTCTGATAGTTAGCTGGTTCAGTTTTCGGTAATCCACACACATTCGGAGTGTACCGTCCTTCAACTTTACAAACAACACCGGAGCTCCCCAGGACGATGTGTTGTTCCGGATGCAACCTAGTCTGAGCAGTTCATCAATCTTCTTCTTTAGCTCGGACATCTCTGCTGGTGCCATCCAGTAATGTGGTAATGACACTGGTGAAGTGCCAGGGTACAGTTTGATTTCAAAATTAATCTCCCTCATGGGTGGAAAGCTAGGGAGTTCTTTTGGAAATACATCAGCATAGTCCTTTACTATCGCCGGAAGTTTAGCCACCGGTGCCTTGTTGATTCTGATACTGTTCAATACCAGGTGTTTTAACCCTTCATGCAGTCTGCTTTGTTTGTCAGTACGCACCACATATTGCTTTCCCTCGGGTGACCAAAATGTCACCCTACGGCGATAACAATCAATGTTGGCATAAAAGCTAGCCAACCAGTCCATGCCAAAGATAATATCGTACTTGGTCATATCGAGTACCAAATAATCGAACTCAAATCTGAGTCTAGCGAGTTCAGTATTCACTGCTGTGCATATAAGCCCCAATGACGTGTCTCCGACGGGGGATACAATAGTGAGTGAAGTGGACAGTTTTTATGCTAATGTTGCAGCTGCGGATATGAATGCAGCAGTTTCGAAAGAGTGAGATGCTCCAGAATCAAATAGTGTAAAGGCGTAGGAACTACTGACTACAGCCATACCTTGAATGAAAGAGTGATCCACCACTGCTGGAGGAGCTAAGGTAAGCAATCTTCCAGATCCTCCAGGCGCTCATCCCGCCTGGTTAAACGTCCTGCCTCCTCGTGAATTAGCTGGTCTAGCTGGTGGACGAAATGAACCTCTTGAATAAGAGGGTTTGCTGAGCTGCGGGCATTCCCTTTTGAAGTGACCCGGCTGGTCACAATGAAAGCAGTTGCTCACCTCTCAAGGAACCTGAGTGACTGATGTGATGGGGAGGGATGATTGGTACGAAAGCCCCCTGTTGACCCAGTGGATGGTGAGGGTCTGCTAAAGTTTGGTCGGAACTTCTTGTTGGGCTGAAATGTACCCCTCCCACTTTGAGCTCGGCGGTTGTCAATACGTACTAACTCAGCCATCTGTTGCTCAGCTATAGTAACCCTGCTAACCACCTCTGCCAATGTAGCTGCCTTGAATATGGTTACTTTGGCCCTAATGCTTCGCCGAAGGCCCCACTCAAACTTGCGTGCCCTTCGATACTCTATATCCACCATATAGAATGCATAGCAAGACAAACTGAGAAACTCCAGGTGGTACTCTGCCACCGTCATGGTACCTTGTACCAAAGATAGAAAAGCTTGAGTATGGCGCTCCTTCTCCTCCTCAGGGAAATAATGGTCCAAGATGGTCGCTGAGAACTGATCCCAAGTCATTACAGTCCTCTCTCATTCCGGAAGGAGTGCTAGTTGCTTCTGTACCGCCACCCACCATTTACCGGCATCATCAACCAATTGTAATGTGGACAATAAAATCTTGTCAGTATGACTCGAAATCTTGAGTAGGGTGAAGATCTGAGTGATCTTCTTCAGCCAATTTGCTGCTCCGACATCCCCTTCTTTCCCTTTAAAGTAAAGAGGGCGTTGTTGTTGGAAATCCCTGACCATGCTCCTGTCGTTGGTCTCGCTGGTGGTTCCATTCCCATTCAGGTGTTGTTGAAGAACCGAAGTGACCACCGCTTGAACCAACTTTTGGAGTTCGGGTGGTACCACTGGTATATTCATGTTATTTTCTTATTCCTCTTCATTTTGAGGTTGTTCTACCTCCTCTTCATCCCCATTTGGGTTTTGTCGGGTCCTTCTCTTGGTCCTTCTCTTTGGAGGCTTTTTTCCTAAGTCATTGGACACATGATTGACATAGCTCCCTCGTAAAGTTGTGTTTTCATAATATGGGGAATTGCCAAATAAGCACTCTTTCTATTGTCTTAGTTTTTGGGGAAATTTTTTATGTATCTATTATTCGTTTTCTCAATTTGGGGATATCGAGGAAATATATCCTACTTTGCTATGTTTGATAAATCCAATTATTTTGACTGTACTTCCTTTCCTATCATTCATTGTTGTTCTCAGATTGAATGTTTAGTCTAAGTCTAACGAAGTAAATTAATCCGGCCCCCGCGCAGCGGACTTCGAAGAATCGGTCAGTTTGGATTCTTATCTGTCAGTGAGATATGAAACCGTTTGAATCTTACTTCGAAAGATTCAACCTTCCCGTTTCACTCTGATACCAACTGTAACGTCTCGCCCTTGTTCGCTCTACGCTTTCCAAAAATCAGAGTCTATTTTTTCTTTTTAATAAACAAAGAGTGATAGAGAGGGGGACGTCACGATGGGAGCTAAGTCCGAACTTCTAAAGTCCGACCCTTAACTGGCCAACCCTATGTGTGCATGGACTAAGTCCATGAGAACGGTTCACACGTAATAAGATACTTGCAGAATTAATTCATAAACTTTGGATTATAATTAACCTAAATCTATTCATTTTTAGATAGCAAAGTACTTCAAGTCTTTAACCATAATTAAACTTAACTTAAATATCAAAACTAAACCATCCAAACCCTAGTAAAATATCTAAGTTATTATATGCCCGAAATCTAGTTACCATAATTACAAGTCCATAAGTAACTTAATCAAATATAAAATTAAACCCATTCAAGCCTTTATGCTTGGCTCTGATGACGCTCATCGTTCCCTTCATTTCCTGTATCATCCACTAGGGTAGAAGTAGGGCATTAGAAAAACGCACCCAGTATGTATTCCATTTACACATGGTTAGTACAAATCACAATATAATAACATAATGTCAAAACCATATAAAACAATGCCATATCATGATGTCAAGTGCAATAGTCCCACCTATCACAAATACATATAACCTCTTGATGGGATTCTCATCATCAAGGTACACTCACAGTGGTCTTTCTTACGCCCCGACGGAGTGTGGCCCCTCCGCCTACCTCTTGATGGGAAATGTACATCAAGGTATCCCCACAGTGGTCTTTCGGAAGCTACGACGGAGTGTGGCCTCCGGTTACCAATCCTTCACCCCATGTCATGCATGACATGCTAATGAAACACAAGTTATTTTATATTATAAACATAGCATTAAAACTCACATTTGGAACATATCATTTACAACATAAATTCATCAAAATAAGATAAAAACCATAGTACATAAACCCATAGTTTCAAAGAGGTAGAATCCTACCAAAGACCACTAAAGTGTCCTTGCTTCTTAAACCTGCAACCGCTCACGATCGCGCATCGTTTATGAGGTCTCATTACCTTATAACATATCCATGAGTCAAACCAATAACCCATTTGATTTGCAATAATATCAAAGTCCAAAAATACACTTTGTGGGGTTCGGCCATACACTATGGCCGAACCTCACCAATTTGGTTTTAGCCCCTCTTTTGATTTGTTAATCAAACACCACTAAGGTAATCATCCAAACCCTAAGTCAACAAATCATTCCTCATGGGGTTCGGCCATATACCATGGCCGAACCCATGGTCCATTATTTCCACTTAATTACATCCTTGCCATTGGTCTAATCCTTAGTTAACATTTCATTCATTTAATCTACCATATGTAGATCTTAAGTCCACCAAACATTTCCCATGGGATTCAGCATGCACCATGGCCGAACCCATGGTCCATTATTTCCACTTAATTACAACATTGCCATTCTTTTATCCATGGCTACCATTCCATTCATCTAAACATACATAAGTTCACATTTTGATCCACAACATGGTTCATGGGGTGAGGCCATACACCATGGCCGAACCCTATAATGTCTAAAACCTGTTTCTCCATTGAGTTCCTTACCATTTAATCCCTTCAAAATCATTGATATCCCTTCCATGGTGTTTGGCCATACACCATGGCCGAACCCATGGTTCATGGTTCTTTCACCAATTACATTTTAACAACATGTAAAATGATTGGTATTCCTCTTTTTAAATTCCTTTTAAAAGTCCTTAACATGTACCTACCATTTCCATGTTTTGAAACCCATTAAAATTATTAAAACAATCCACCTGAATTCAATATCTAAAAACCCCAAGTCCATACATAGTCCTTTGTGGGGTTCGGCCATACAACATGGCCGAACCTCAACCTTTGGTTTTGTGCCCTTCTTTCCATTCTTTATCTCCTTTCACTAATATCCTCTCCATTTTTAAGCCTTCTAAATCATTCATAAACTTTCCTTTTTATTCTTCAAGAACCCATAAAATAACCAAGGCCCCTCCATGGGGTTCGGCCATGCTTTATGGCCAAACACTATGGTTCATCCTTTCCATTAAAATACCATATGCTTCCCTTAATTTTTCTTCCATGGGGTTCGGCCATGCACCATGGCCGAACCCTATGGTTTCTTACTTTAAACAAAGTCTATCAAAAATACCTACCGGTTTCGCGATTCCCCTGGTTTTCCTTTGCTCCGGCTTGTTCTTCCGATCCTTTCCTTCATTACCCTTTTCCTCCTCCTTCTTGATCCTTTGGCCAAGTGTGAGAGCTTGAGAGAGAGAGATGGAATTTGGCCGTGAATGAGAGGGAGAGATGTTTGACATGTCCACTCTAAATTCTTTTCTCTTTGGTCCTTATGGGTGGTTGGCCAAGAGATGGTTTTGAGGGAGAGAAGAACAGCCAAGAGGGAGAGAGAGAGAGAGAATTGCAAAACTAATGTCTTTCTTTGATCAATAGGGTCGGCCAAAGGTGGTGTCCTTTGGTGACACCCCTTTGTAACTCCCACCCTCATTTACCTCCCTCAATTAAATTCCATTTGGGGGGTTTCATCCATGAGATGAAACCCCATGTCTCCAACGACTGCAATGGAGGTGCCTTGTGTAACCTCTCCAAACATCATTCAACTCCCATTAATGTTTCCTTTGGGTTTTCATCTATGAGATGAAACTTTCCCCCTCCAACGTGTACCCTTTGGATTTTGAATTGTGTAACCCCCAAAACTTTTCCACTCCTCATTACTTCTCCATGTGGGGGTTTCATCTTTCAGATGAAACTCCCATGCCAACGTGTGCCTTTGTTTCATCTCCCATGCCAACGTGTGCCTTTGTTTGAATTTGCAATAAACCAAAACGTCCCACCTCTCCAACGTGTAACCCTTGGTTTGATTTTTTTGAAACAACAACCCTTCATCTTCACTCTTCACTCACTCTTTAATTCAACTCACCACTTTAATTTAACTCATTTCAAATCAACTCAACTCACTTAACTCATCACTTTAAAGTCAACTCACTCACTTGATTGCCTTCCCATTTTAATTTAGCACCAATTAAGTTAGGCTTGAACTCACTTGGTGGTCAAATAAGTCAACCATGACCCATTGGGTCCCAATTGGGCATTTTGACCCAAATAGTAACCTTCACCCAATTGAATGCATCTTACCCATTTACTTTAAATTGAACCTTATACCATAACACGTTGGGTCTTAATTGGGCAATGGACCCAACACCTTACCCATCTAAGGTCCATATCATTTAAATTCACAAATTAAATGGCAAATTCCTATATATTTGATAACCTTGAAATCCGGGGTGTTACAGTTACACAAGGCATACTCAAGAATACACGTTGAGGACATGGAGGGTTTCCATCTCGTCATGGAAACCCAAGAGGCACACGGTTGGAGTTTCATCTCATGGGATGAAACCCCCAAAGGAAGTATTAATGAGGGAGGTGAAGAGTTATTGTAATAGCCCGTATTTTTAATACAATATATATATTGGCTATTATTTGATTTAATTGTGAATAATTAAGAATTATAGATGGAGTGGATGTTAGATGGATCAAAATTCGAACAATGGCCCAAGCATGGTCCAATGGACCATGGTAGGCTTGATTGTATTTAATTGGGTCAATGATTGTCAATTGGGTCAAATGCCAATTGGGACCCAATGGGTCAAGATGGATTGAGCATTAGAGAAAAAATTGGGTCATGGATCCAATTGTGATCAAAGGCATGGGGTCCATCTTAATTGCAAGTGTAGGAATGGAATTATCCAAGTGGAATGGCCAAGTGGGGTCCAACTCCACCTCATCAAGTGAGGTGGCGTGTGGACCAAGGCACTTGTGGGGCCAACCACCATGGTTGACTTGGTCAACCACGGGTGGGTCAAAGATAAATTAAAGGAGATTAAATATGGTAAGTGGAATTAAATTATTTGATTGCAATGACCTAAGTTAGATATCAATTTAAATGAATGAGTTGCATTACATGGAGTGAGTTACATGGGGTGAGTTACCTAGAAAATGAGTGAGTCAAGTCGGTGGTTTCATCTCATAGAAACCACCAAACCACCAAGATAAAACCAGCTAACCAAAACCGTTGGGATAAGGTGGGTGTGCCATGTGGAGGGCATGCTCCCCCCTTGGCTACACCAAAAGCTTAGATGGAGGGCATGCATTGGACAAAAGTGAGGTGGTGGTTCCACCTCACCCAAACCACCAAACCACCCATGGAGAAGCAACCAAAACCGTTGGCCATGGAGGGGTTGGGTGGGCCATGTGGAGGGCATGCACCCTCCATGGCTAGACAAGGAGCTTAAAAGGTGGACATGCTAGGGCATGAATTGGCCCATGGTGAGGTGGTGGTTCCATCTCACCCAAACCACCAAACCACCAAGGAAACCCAAACCCAAAACCGTGTACATGGGGTGGTATACTAGACAAGAAGCCTAAAATGAAGGGCATGCAAGGACCATGATTGGCCAATGGAGAGGTGGTGGAGTCTAGCCCAAGCAAACCCCAAGACAAGATGGAAAGATGGATTTTCCATCTCATTCCTCTCATCTCACTCTCTCTCTCTCCCTCTCCCTCTCCTAGCCGACCCTCTCTCATCCAAGACAAAGAAAACACTTATAGAAAGAAGAAAAAGACTTAGAGGAAAAAATTGGATCTCAAGCTTGGCCGATCACCCTCTCATTGGACAAAGACTTGGAGTTTCATGTCACAGTAACGCTCGCCCCTTTTCACTGATATCAGAGTCTATTTTTTTTTTTCAATAATAAGTGACAAAGGGTGCGGACGTCACGACGGGAGTTAAGTCCGAGCTTCTAAAGCCCGGCCCTTAATTGGCCAACCCTACGTGTGCGTGGAACTAAGTCCATGAAAAACGGTTCACACGTAGAAGTAAGCTCAAGGAATATTAAACTAAGATGCAGAAATTATAATAGAGACTATCCTACCAATTTTAGATAGCAGGGAAGATACATCATTTAAATTACTAAATTACTCAAAATGATAACATCCAAAAGTAAAGTCCAAACCATAGCAAGAAATGTAAATTATACAGTCCAACGAGCTACGCTACTCAAATTACATTTCCAAAATAAATTTAAATAAACTAAGTAGCTCGCTTCTCCAAGCTCTTAAGCTTGGCTCCCGTCTCGTCCTTCCTTTCCGCTGCCTCTTGCGTCATCAGCTAGGGTAGAAGTAGGGCGCTAGACAACGCGCCCAGTAGGGCGCCGAGTAGGGCTAACACATGGATTAGTGATAACAAAACATATAGATAATATCATATCAAAACCATGCAATTTGGTTCAATGTCATGCAATGGGTGTCCTATGTCATGAATTCCACCCATCAAGCTCATCATCAGGGTACAATATCCCTTTTTCAACCATACATAATGTCCCCCTTGATGGCAAAGCCTCCTCAAGGTATAACTACAAATACTAATATCCTCCTTGATGGAAGTACCATCATCGAGGTATAATAATAAATACAACATCCCCCTTGATGGAAGAACCATCATCAAGGTATAATAATAAATACAACATCCCCCTTGATGGAAGAACCGTCATCAAGGTACAATAATAAATACAACATCCCCCTTGATGGAAGAACCATCATCAAGGTATAATAATAAATACAACATCCTTGTTTGAATAACCTTATCAACATATCATAGAGCCCATAGTAACCTCCCTGATGAATCAAACGCATCAAATATCCCCATGTTTGTTTATCGGTCACCCCGACGGAGCATGGACTCCGGTTTCATTTCTTCCTTCCCATGCCATATCCCTCCCATGTCATGCATGAGATGTAGATGCATATGCCATGTAATATGTATGATAGCACAAACCATGGCATTTAAAATCCCATCAATAAAACATATAATTTGATTATCAAAGTAGATCAAGCAAAGCGTCAGTATACACATCCTAGCCTTAAAACCCATCTTAAGACAATCATATGCTTACCAAAATAAATCAAAGAAAAACCCATACATCACATATAATCCATGGCTTACAAAAAGGTAGGAATCCTACCAAATACCGTCTAGCATCCCTCTACGTTTTTCAGTCCACGAATCAGGTCGCCGATCGCACACCGCTTGCTATGTCCGGTACCTTATTATACATCATCAATTAGACTCACGCTTTAATCATTTAAGTCCATTAATCATACCTTAGCGGGGTTCGGCCATCCACCATGGCCAAACCTCACTAACTAGGTTTGTGGGTCCCATTTTAATCCATTGATTATCTTAATTTTGTGAGTTTAAAAACTAGCACCCTTGGCTTTATTAATCACACATAAGGTTGTTACATAGAGCCCCTAAGTCCATGATCATCTCCCATGGGGTTCTTGAATTTGGCCATTATTTACGATTTTGCCACTACCCTTCCATGGTTAATCATTCACTTAACCACGTACATTTTTGTTCATAATTGATCCATACACTTAGATCCATTAATGTTCTATCAACCATGATATGTATGCATTAACAAATCAGTCCTTAACTGTAACACCCTGGAATTTCAAAGTTATCAGTTTATATGAAAATATTCATATTTACGGAATTGCCATTGTGATAAAAATTGATTTGAATTTAAATGGGTCAATGGCTCAATCAAGACCCAAAGAATGATAGTTGGTTTACAAAACAAATAAATGGGTAAGATAAATTTAAACGGGTCAAGAATTATATTTGGGTCAAATTTTGATAAATGGGTCAAAATGGCTAGATGGGACCCAATGGGTCGTGTGAATGGCATGATTAACCATGGAGGGAGTTCAAGCTTAGTTAATTTAAGTTTATTAATTGCTTGAGTGTGGTTTGAGTTGAAATGAATGGTGGGTTTAGTTAAGTTGAATTTATTAGTTAAGTTAAATTAAATGAGTGACTTAGGTTGGGTGAGTTGAATAAATGAGTTGAATGAATATGTAATTTTAATGTAAGTGAGTGAAGTGTGTGAATGGGAGGAGAAGTGTTTTAAATTCTAACTTTGAGCAAGAAAAACGTTGGTGCATGGGGAGACATTACCATGCATGTAACCCCCATTTAGGTGATGAATAAAATGGGAGTTACATTTTGAATGGGAGTTACTTCTTGAAAACACAAAGGTTGCTAGGGACGTTGGCTGCATGCATGAGCAATTTCATGCATGTAACGGCTACCATGTAGATAAGAGAGTGATGGCTTTGAGAGTTACAAATGCATGAATGAAGGAGGATGCAAATAATTACAAAGATATACATGGAAGATGTTGGAGGTGGGAGTGTGATTTCAAATGCAAGTGTGTTACACGTTGGAAATGGTTAGAGAGCATTGGTTGGTCTTCAAAAGACAGCAATACTTAGATTGATGGTTCATGCATGTAACTCCAAGGTTGGAGAACAAATGGGTAACTGATTGGAGGAGTAATACCTAAAAGATTACAGCATTTTAAATTCAAATTATGTAATAAATCAATGGGAGTATCAAAGTGTTTTCACACTTGGAAGTGGGGAGTTTTTATTCCAATGATAGAACTTCCACATGGGACGTTAATGAGGGCCAAATGGGGTTGATTGGAGCTGCTGTTGGTGGAGTTACATTTAAGAAAGGTGGCTGTTACATAAGCCAAAAAATTGAGAGACAACAACAAGGGACGGTGTAACACATGGGGGTTTGAAACTCCCATGTGAGAACCTAAGAAAAAGGGGGGTTACACAAGTCCAATTTACAAGGGACGTTGGGAACATGGGGAGGTTTCATCTCATGATGAAACCCCCAAGTAACATAAAGATTAGGGTAAAGGCAATGAGAGTTACACAAAGTTAAACTTGGGCTGGTTTTTTATTAAACAAAGGGTGCCCATTTCTCTCTCTCTCCCTTTCTCTTGGGCGTTCTCTGTTTTCCCAAAAACTAAGAGCAGTAGCTGGTTGTTAATCAGTCCTTGGTTTGATTCCTTTTCATCAAGACAAGTTCAGCAAAAAGGGAAGGAACAAGCGGGAGTAAAGATCAAGTGGAGGAGTCGCGGAAACGGTAGGTGTTCGATAAACTATGTTGTTTAATTAAGAAATATGATTCGGCTATTGGATGGCTGAATCTAACAAGGGTTAAATGTTGGATAGAAGTACATGAATAAGATCAAAAGATGGACCATAGGGTTCGGCCCATTGGATGGCCAAACCCCATGGAAATGATGGATTTATTTAGATGGTTTTTGGAAATTAAAACCATACAAATTTGGGACTGTTTTTAGATGATTTTAAGTATGTGTTTTAAAAAGGTTAAAACATAAATAAGGAAGTTTGTTTTGGACAAAGATGAATGATTAATAAGTTCAAAACCAAAGGTCATAGGGTTCGGCCACCATGGAGGGCCGAACCCCATGCAAATAATGGTTTGTTTTGATGTATTTGGAACAAATAAACCATGAAGTTGATGGACTGTTTTGGGTTATTATTTTAAGATGTAAATACATGTTTTACAATGGTTAAAAAACATGGATTTGGGTGCTGGTTTCAGACCTAAGATGAAGGACTAAATATTCAAAACTAATCTCATGGTGTTCGGCCAATATACATGGCCGAACCCTATGAAATTGGGCTAATTTTGGAGGACTGTTTTGAAGGTTAAAAACCTGATTTAGATATACAATTATTACCTGGTTAATTGAGGTTTAAAAACAGTAAACGTAATCATTGGGTTCAGCCATGATAGAGGGTCGAACCCCATGTAAAACGGTGTGGGTTTTCATGTTGAGAACCCCATGGAAACCATGGAAACCATGAAAATCCATGGACTGTTTTGTGGAATAATTGGGTTAAGTTTATGATGAACTTTAGTTATTATTTATATGCTTTGATTTAAGAATATTATATGTTGTTTATGGAGTTAGTATGGGTAAGTAATCGGCCAATATGAATGATGGAAATTGAGCATAAAAGCACATTGGTGAGGTTCGGCCATGTGTATGGCCGAACCCCACTAATGGTGATTGTGGGACATAATTGTTGGTTTATATGAAGATATGGAAGGACTAAGAAGGATCAAATTAGGTGATGAGGTTCAGCCATGGGTATGGCTGAACCCCACTAAAGATAGGTTTTATGTTTGGTGATGAAACTAAGTTAATTTAAAGCAAAGGTTGGTCTCAATGGCACAATTGTAATTATGGCTGAAATGATCAAAAATAAAATGATCATATGATGGGATAAATGGGCTAAAACCAAAGTGGTAAGGTTCAGCCATAATGTATGGCCGAACCCTACTAAGGTTCGTTTAGAAGTTTGGGTAATTAGATGGGTTTTAATTAAATAAATGATTGACCAATGTTTTAATGGATGAGGTTCGGCTATGGCTTTGGCCGAACCCCACTAGGTGATTCATGGAACATTAAGCTTTGCTGGAAATTAGGTGGATAAATGATTAACTTGCTGCCATGTACATAGGGTATTTGGATTTTTAGAACGGTGAGCGAGCCGTGATCGGAAGGCGGTCCAAAGGAAGGATCAAACAAAGTAAACTATAGTAGGTTTCCTACCTTTGTTGTAACCACTATTTAATATGATGTTTTATGTTGATTTTGATATCTTATATGATTGTAAAGTTATGTTTTTAAATGACATGTTTGCATAGACATCTCATGCATGGCATGGGATGATGGTGTTGTAACCGGAGGCCACACTCCGTCGGGGCGTCCGAAAGACCACTGTGGGGTACCCTGATGATGAGAATCCCATCAGGAGGAATCCGGAGGCCACACTCCGTCGGGGCGTCCGAAAGACCACTGTGGGTTACCTTGATGATGAGAATCCCGTCAAGTGATGGCTATGTTGAATGGTGATGGGTGGGACTCATTACATGTTCATTTCATACATAGCATAGTTTTACAGAATTTTGTCACACATGTATAACTATTATCCTATTTGCATGATTTTGACTAACCATGTGGTAGCCCTATTCGGAAACACTACTGGGCGCGTTGATCTAACGCCCTATCTATATCTTTAGTGGATGATGCAGGGAAAGGAAAGAACGTGGTTGGAGAAGAGGACCAAGTACGAAAACTTGGGCGATTTGAATGATTGCAATGGACTATGAATGGATTATTTATGGACTTGTTAGTTGATTTATTTGGAACAATGTAATTTGTTAAATTAGATGTTGGCATGTAATAAGTAGTTAAGTAGATGCTATGGTTGGATATATTCACAACATTTAGATCCACCATAATTCTTTCCATGAGGTAGTTTCCATCATGCATTCAAATCACCAATCTTTGATCATCAATTTGGTACATTTTGGTCCATCAAAACTACCAACACATCCCCCATTATTTTTCCATCTTTTACACTCACATCATTACACATACATCACCATAGGGTTCAAAATATTCCCTCCATGGTTTATCATTATTTCCACCCCTTTAAAACATTATAAACTATGCTTAAAAATCCATTTAAACCATCAACATTCGTAATCATTTTTCCCTCTTTTACACCCTTTAAATTTACAAACACATCACCTAGGGTTCGGCCATACACCAGGGCCGAACCCATGGTTCATGGTTCATTCCCATCTACCATTTTTGAGGCCATTAAAATTCATTTTCATGCCCCATGATTTTCTCATTTAAAACCCCTTTAAAAATTACCAACACTTAATCATTAAAACCTTAAAACCCTAAATCATCCTCCATGGCTTCCATTCTTTATAAACCCTATTAAATCACT
Source organism: Chimonanthus salicifolius (assembly GCA_013350335.1). Classification (NCBI taxonomy): domain Eukaryota; kingdom Viridiplantae; phylum Streptophyta; class Magnoliopsida; order Laurales; family Calycanthaceae; genus Chimonanthus; species Chimonanthus salicifolius. The sequence goes on from CM023537.1 coordinate 31,177,303, forward strand.
TAACCACTTACCATGAGGTTTGGTGATCCTACGTGGCTGAACTCTATGGCCCATAATTTCTTCCAACATTACATACCTCCATGCTTAAGTAAATTTTAATACATAAAATCCTTAATGCATCCTTCATTTTTTTTTTTGACCTAATTTACCCATTAGGGTTTGTCCATTTTTCATTCTTTCATTGGATGGATTTGAGATCCAAGGCCCATGATAATTTGGCCACCATTAAAGAAATGGATTCCATTTTTAAACCATAAAAAACCTAATATCTTGTTTAGAGATACTTACAATCCGACGACTCCTCCAACTTTTCTTTCTCCTCTCGGATTCCTTGGCCTTCTTTTCTCTTCTTCTCCTTGATTGGTTGGCCATGATGAGCTTGATCAAATAAAAAACATCAAAGCTAGGGTCGGCTAAGATGGAGTGTGTTTGGGAGGGGAAAAGGAGGAGAAGATGGGAATAACTAACCCAAGGTCTTGGTCTTGGAGTGATGGGCCAAAGCTTGCACTTGTCCTTTCTCTTTTCTTCTCTTCTTAGTTTTCTTCCTCTTTACTTGGAGTTGAGGGACAGCAATGAGAGAGCAAGAGAGGGAGAGAGTGAAAGAGTTAGATGGAAAAAGATGGAGAAAAGGGATAAGATTCATCTCATTGGTTGAGTGACTTACATTCCACCCTTAACTCCTCCCACCAACCAAGCATGGGATTTTTTATGCTTTAATGGTGGTGGTCGGAATAAACCACCACTAGCCAACGGTTTTGGCTTCTTAAGATGGAAATGGTTTGGTCTTCCATCTTTTGACCCCTTTGACCACCTTTTGGATAGTTTAATTATTTAATTAATTAGATAATTAACTTAGGTTAATTAATTCCTACTTAACTCCCTTTAATTCTTCTCCATGAATCCAACCATGGTTGATCAAGTCAACCATGGTGGCCGGCCCCACCAATCCTTGGTCCACACGCCACCTCATTTGGTGAGGTGGAGGTGGGTCCCAGTCGGCCATGTCACCTTGATTACTCCATCACCAACTTAGATGACTTAAACTTAATTAAATCCACTCCAACAAATTGGATCACCATTGGACCCATGGCCCAATTACATTCACCTCCTACCCATTTTCCTTAAAGCTTAAATCATCTTGATCCATTGGGTCCCAAATGGGTATTGGGCCCAATTTGACCATCCTTGGCCCAATTGACCATCATTGACCACTTAAATGAATTTAATCCAATCCATGGTCCATTGGGCCACACTTGGGCCTTTGTCCAAATTTTGATCCATTTACCATCTATTCCATCAAATTTCCCAATTTCCATCATTAAACCAAATAATAGTCATATATTCATTGATTTAAAATTCCAGGCTATAACAATACAATCCTCTTTTGAAATTTTGGTCCCGAAAATTCGAGAGAAGTAGAGGTTCAAAACAACTCATACAAAGAGCTCCGAATGAGCGGCTCTCATCTTTGATTCAAGTTCCCAGGTGGTCTCCTCATTGCCATGTCGTTCCCATACCACCTTGACGAACTGAATGGCGCGGTTCCGCAGCACCCTTTGTTCGCTCCGGGTCACTCTAACCGGCTTCTCCACATACGTCACATCGCTTTGTACATCGACGTCTTGTACGTTCAATATATGTGAAGGATCGGGGTTGTACTTCCTCAACATGGACACATGAAACACATCATGTAAAGATGATAACTGTGGAGGAAGTGCTAACTAATAGGCCACTTCTCCCACCCTCTTCAAGATTGGGAACGGCCCCACAAATCTAGGTGACAGCTTCCCCTTCTTCCCGAATCTCATGTGTCCCTTCCGTGGTGAGACTTTCAAAAACGCCAAGTCTCCCACCTCAAACTTGAGGAACCTCCTCCTTTTGTCGGCGTAACTCTTCTGACGGCTCTGTGCAGTAAGTAGGTGTTGCCGTATCAACTTGATCTGCGCTATAGTCTCCGTAACCAACTCCGGTCCAATCAGCGTAGGCTCACCGGCCTCTGTCCAACACACTGGCGACCTGCACGGCCTACCATATATGGCCTCAAATGGAGCCATCTGGAGGCTTGCCTGGTAACTATTATTGTAGGAGAACTCCACCAGTGGCAAATGATCCTCCCATCCTCCCTTGAAGTCCAGCATACTTGCTCTCAACATATCCTCCAATATCTGTATTGTCCTCTCCGACTGTCCATCAGTCTGTGGGTGGAATGCTGTGCTTGTCAACACGTCGGTCCCCATAGCCGACTGCATGTTCTGCCATACTCTGCTAGTGAAATGGAGATGTGCTCCCATTTCCACTCCGGTACAGGTAAGGGTTTGACTAAACCCGGTGGCTTCTGATGTTCCGCCTTAACCCGCTGACAAGTTAGGCAGTGAGCAACAAACTCTGCCACATCTCTCTTGAGTCCATGCCACCAATAGTGCCTCTTTAGATCATGATACGTTTTGGTGCTGCCCAGATGGATAGAGAGTTTGGTTTGGTGTGCCTCAGCCAACAACTCTCTTCTACAGCTCTCAGGCACATATGTCCTACCTCGGAATAAAAGGCCTTGTCCCGGTCGTAATTCCCATTCCAGTACAATCTCACCGGTAGACATCTTGGTCCATATCTCCTCCACCTTCGGATCTGTCCGTTGCTCTTGCTCATCTTGGTGACCATGTTGGACCGTATAATCAGATTATACATACTCCCATGGTTCCTGATGTAGAAGTTAAACTCTCAGATGGTGTTCAGCATATCCCACTCCATCCTGATCATACTGGCCACTGATGCATGTGATAAGCGGATGATACCGAAGTGCGAACTCATAATTTGCTAGATACTCCATCTATCTGCGCCATCTCATGTTGAGTTCTTTCTGATAAAACAAGTATTTCAGGCTCTTGTGATCTGAGAATACCTCGAACTTCTCACCATAAAGGTAGTGTCTCCAGTTTTTGAGAGCGAAGACCACTGCTGCTAGCTCCCGATCATGTGTGGGATAGTGGCGCTCATGAATTTTCACCTGTCTTGATCCGTACGCCAACGTACGATTACTTTGACTAAGTGTATACCCCAGCATCACGGTATACCTCATAACCTCTGTGTGAGGTAGCCTACCAGTACGAGCCTATGCTCAAGTCCTTTGCTGATTCCATTTCAACTAGGTTTCTAGCTGCACTCTCCTGGAACTCCATCGGCTAACTACAGAGTCAGCTAGCTAGACTAACTCGGCAATCACCCATAGCTTCCCATTCGAGTTTCACTAGACTCTTATCTTTCCTATTAGATGCATCCCCAAAATTTAGCACCTCTTCATTTGCACATAAGTCACTATGTGACTAACCCCTTTTTGTTCACAACTTCTACGATACCAATACCCGACATCAATCCAAACCACCATGGAAACCCTCATCCATGGTTATACACATCCGTGGTTAATAACCATCCATGAATATAAACCTCCTATGGTTATAATCCATTCATGGGTATAACTAATACCTTCGTGGGACTATTCTGTCTATCATAGGGCTAACAGGTCTAACATACGACCAATGCATCGACTGTGAATCAAAAATGTCTATCATAATGCCAATGTCCGGCATCAATCCAAATCACCATGGAAACCCCCATCCATGGGAAGATAGTATCTATCCATCGAATTGTCGCTTTTACCATGGAACTGTTGTATCTATCGGGGAATCAATATACCCACCAATTGTCGTCATCGTCTGCCAGTAGGGAATACTATAGTAAGTTCAGTGGACATTTATTGTGCTAAAGTGCTAGTAACAGATGTGGAGGCAGTAGATACAAGAGAGTGGAATGTTCCCAAACTAAATAATGCATAAGCATATGAACTACAAACTACTGCCATACCTTGAATCACCGAATGATCCACTGTCTCTAGAGGAGAAATCGTAGTATTCAGCTGTCCCGATTCTGTCGGAGTAGGTGCCCTTCCTGTCGGGTCATGTGTTCTAGGTCCCTGTGGCTGAGCTGACCAAGTTGGACGACGGAAGGAACCCCTGAAGTGAGAAGATTTATACTTCTGAGGAGACTCTCTTTTGAAATGCCCCTACTGACCACATTGGAAACAGGAACTTCCAGTGGAGGCTGAAGGTCTCCAAAAGTTGGGTCTGAATCTCTTGTGAGGGCGAAAGGTATTTACCCCACCCTGACCTCTTCGGTCCTATGTTTCATTTCCGTTCAAGAGTTGTTGTAAAACCACAGTGACTATAGCTTGCACGAAGTTTTGTAGCTCGGGGGTTATCACTGGAATATTTATGCCATTCGGCTCCTTTTCTTGGCGTGGCTGCTGCACTTCTTCCTCCTGATGAGGTCACTGTACCTCTTCCTCTCGATGAGGTTGTTGTACCTCTTTCTTCGGAGGAGGCGGCTGTACCTCTTTTTCCTGATGAGGTGGTGTCACCTCTTTCTCTACCCGTGGGCTTCGGCGGGTCCTTCTCTTCAGAGGCATTTCCTAAGTCATTGAAAAATGTTCATGGACTTAGTTCCTGCATAAAATTGTCGTGTTTCATATTTTGGGGAAAATTTTTGCGAAATAAACATACTTAATTTTTGGGGGAAAATTACCTAAGTAATGTTTCTCATTTTGGGGGAAATTACCAAATAATCATACTTAGTTTTGGGGGATTTCTTATGTATAGTACAATGTATTTTGTTTGGGGGAAGTTGCCAAATCATCACTCTTTGTTTTCCTTCGTTTCTGGGGGGAGATCTCTAAATTCCTATTGTTTCTTGTTCAATTTTGGGATTACCGGGGAAGTGCATCCTACTTTGCTACGTTTGATAAATCTAACACTGTTTCGTCAATTTGGGGGGAAAATTGCCAAGTGAGTATACCTTGTTCTTGGGGGGAAATTTCCTAAGTATCAAATATTGTGTTCTCATTTTTGGGGGAAATAAGCCCTATCTTGCTATGTTTGATAGGTCTAACTTATAGTGATTATACTTCTCTTGCTATCATTCCTTTTCGTCAAATATGGCTCTCAGATTGAATGCTTCAGTTTGAGTCAATCGAAGTAAATTAACCCGGCCCCCGTGGAACGGACTCCGAAGAGTCGGTCAGTTAGCTGTCAGTGAGACATGCAACCGTCTTAGTCTTACTTCGAGAGATTCATTCTTCCGAGTTCGCTCTGATAACAACTGTAACGCCGCCCCTTTTCACCGAAATCAGAGTCTATTTTTTTTTTTTTGAAGTAAAGAGTGACAAAGGGCGCGGACGTCACAACGTGAGTTAAGTCGGAGCTTCTAAAGCCCGGCCCTTAACTGGCCAACCCTACGTGCGCGTGGAACTAAGTTTACGAAGAACGGTTCACACGCAGAAGTAAACTCGAGGAATATTAAACTAAGATGCGGAAATTATAATAGAGACTATCCTACCAATTTTAGATAGCAGGGAAGATACATCATTTAAATTACTAAATTACCTCAAAATGATAACATCCAAAAGTAAAGTCCAAACCATAGCAAGAAATGTAAATTATACAGTCCGACGAGCTACGTTACTCAAATTACAATTCCAAAATAAATTTAAATAAACTAAGTAGCTCGCTTCACCAAGCTCCTAAGCTTGGCTCCCGTCTCGTCCTTCCTTTCCGCCGTCTCTTGCGTCATCAGCTAGGGTAGAAGTAGGGCATTAGACAACGCGCCCAGTAGGACTCTGAGTAGGGCTCACACATGGATTAGTGATAACAAAACATATAGATAATGTCATATCAAAACCATGCAATTTGGTTCAATGTCATGCAATGGGTGTCCTATGTCATGAATCCCACCCATCAAGCTCATCATCATGGTACAATGTCCCTTTTTCAACCATACATAATATCCCCCTTGATGGCAAAGCCTCCTCAAGGTATAACTACAAATACGAATATCCCCATTGATGGAAGAACCATCATCAAGGTATAATAATGAATACAACATCCCCCTTGATGGAAGAACCATCATCAAGGTATAATAATAAATACAACATCCCCCTTGATGGAAGAACCATCATCAAGGTACAATAATAAATACAACATCCCCCTTGATGGAAGAACCATCATCAAGGTACAATAATAAATACAACATCCCCCTTGATGGAAGAACCATCATCAAGGTATAATAATAAATACAACATCCTTGTTTGAATAACCTTATCAACATATCATAGAGCCCATAGTAACCTCCCTGATGAATCAAACACATCAAATATCCCCATGTTTGTTTATCGGCCGCCCCGAAGGAGCATGGACTCCGGTTTCATTTCATCATTCCCATGCCATATCCCTCCCATGTCATGCATGTGATGTAGATGCATATGCCATGTAATATATATGATAGCACAAACCGTGGCATTTAAAATCCCATCAATAAAAAGTATAATTTGATTATCAAAGTAGATCAAGCAAAGCCTCAGTATACACATCCTAGCCTTAAAACCCATCTTAAGACAATCATATGCTTACCAAAATAAATCAAGGAAAAACCCATACATCACATATAATCCATGGCTTACAAAAAGGTAGGAATCCTACCAAATACCGACTAGGGTCCCTCTACGTTTTTCTGTCCACAAATCCAGTCGCCGATCGCGCACCGCTTGTGATGTCTGGTACCTTATTATACATCATTAATTAGACTCACGTTTTAATCATTTAAGTCCATTAATCATACCTTAGCGGGGTTCGGCCATACACCATGTTCAAACCTCACTAAGTAGGCTTGTGGGTCCCATTTTAATCCGTTGATTATCTTAATTTTGTGAGTTTAAAAACTAGCACCCTAGGCTTTATTAATCACACATAAGGTTGTTACTTAGAGCCCCTAAGTCCATGATCATCTCCCATGGGGTTCTTGAATTTGGCCATTATTTACAATTTTGCCACTACCCTTCCATGGTTAATCATTCACTTAACCATGTACATTTTTGTTCATAATTGATCCATACACTTAGATCCATTAATGTTCTATCAACCATGATATGTATACATTAACAAATCAGTCCTTAACTTAGTCCAATTTTCCATTCATCTAATCACATACATAATCCCAAGTTTAACCCATGAAATGACCTACAAAGGGGTCATGGGTTCGGCCATACACCATGGCCGAACCCATGATGTCTTTTTCCCCATTTTTACTTGGGTCTATTCACAACATTTAGATCCATAATTCTTTCCATGAGGTAGTTTCGATCATGCATTCAAATCACCAATCTTTGATCATTAATTTGGAACATTTTGGTCCATCAAAACTACCAACACATCCCCCATTATTTTTCCATCTCTTACACTTATCATCATTACACATACATCACCATAGGGTTCAAAACATTCCCTCCATGGTTTATCATTATTCCCACCCCTTTAAAACATCATAAACTACGCTTAAAAATTTTAACGCCCCGCCCTTTCCGAGATTTTCAGAGTCTATTTTTTTTTAAATAAAACGGACAAGGGCGGAGAGACGTCACGACGCGAGCTAAGTCCGGACTACCCAAAGTCTAACCCTTAACTGGCCACTCATGTGTACATGGACTAAACCATGATAGATAATACACACATGGAAGTAAACAATGACTTGCGGAATAAACTAGACTAACTGCGGAATTAGGTTGAATAGATAGCAAGTACCAGTCTCAATTAATAAATAACATAAACCAACCATCCATCGTTAATATCCTAAACAAACCATAGCAAGGTATCAACTTATTACATGTCCACAAAATATAACTAGAAAGATAGTAATAAAGAAATCCCAATCAACGATCAAGTGCTTAGGCTAAGCTCCCCTCCTGGTCATCGACCTTCTCTTTCCCTTTCCTTGTTCCTGCATTATCCTCTAAGGATAGAATTAGGGCGCTAGATCAACGCGCCCAGTAGGTTCCCGATCAAGGCTACCACATGGTTAGCTTATAAATCATGCATATATCAAATGTCTGATTATCAAAAACATATAAAACCATGCTATGTATGCATGCAAATGTAATGAGCCCCACCCCATCACACATACATATAGCCATCACTTGACATGTCTTATATCAACATATTAATTCTCTTGGCGGGACTTTCACCGCCTAAGGAGGCCCCACAGTTGTATCACGGGCATTCCGACGGAGTGTGGGCTCCGGTGTTTATAATCATCAGGTAATTCTCCTGGCGGGACTTTCACCACCTAAGGAGGCCCCACAGTTGCATCTCGGGCATTCCGACGGAGTGTGGGCTCCGGTGTTTATGATCATCAGGTAATTCTCTTGGCGGGACTTTCACCGCCTAAGGAGGCCCCACAGTTGCATTTCGGGCATTCCGACGGAGTGTGGGCTCCGGTGTTTATAATCATCAGGCAATTCTCCTGGCGGGACTTCACCGCCTAAGGAGGCCCCACAGTTGCATCTCAGGCATTCCGACTGAGTGTGGGCTCCGGTGTTTATAATCATCAGGTAATTCTCCTGGCGGGACTTTCACCGCTTAAGGAGGCCCCACACTTGCATCTCGGGCATTCCGACGGAGTGTGGGCTCCGGTGTTTATAATCATCAGGTAATTCTCCTGGCGGGACTTTAACCGCCTGAGGCGGCCCCACAGTTGCATCACGGGCATTCCGACGAAGTGTGGGTTCCATTGTTTATAATCATCATCCCATGTCCATGCATGAGATGCCAATGTATATATAAAACATGTAAATAATATCCATCATTCAAAACCAATAAAATAAAACATGAGTCTCATAAAAACCAAGATAAAACTGTGGTTACAAGTAGGTAGGAAACCTACTGAAGAATCACTTCAGCGTCCTTCTTTCTTAGGCTTTACCCGGTCACGACTCGCACGTCGTTCAACTTCCGTTACCTTGTCCATGTAACAATAAGTAAATCATACTATCATTTAAATATTCATTCACATCTAAGACCCAAAAACATCTTGTGGGGTTCGGCCATACCCATGGCCGAACCTCACCCACTTTAATTTGATCTCTTTATCCATTCATAATTGTATCACGCTTACAGTTTAGAATCAGTAATTATTTCCATGAAACGTAATCATAAAACCCATAAACATGATCATGGGGTTCGGCCATATGTGGCTTTTCCATTTAAACCTTTCCATCATATCTTAGCCATAGAAACCCTAGGGTTTGGCCATGAAATGGCCAACCCATATCTTGTCCAATTGTTCTCTTAGAACCCTTTTAAATACCTCATATTGTTCCATAATATTCAAACTTGAAACCCCTTTGATTCAACCAAATCAGTCCATATAAAATGGTCCATGGGGTTCGGCAATACACATGACCGAACCCAATGATTCCCTCCTATGTTCTTAACTTAGGTTCTACACCCTTTTACCAAGGTAATTACATGGTTCAGCCATCCATAGGCTGAGCCAAATCAGTAACCATAACTCCAAGTAATTCGCATAAAACAACCCATACAGCAACCTATGGGGTTCGGCCATGTGAATGGTCGAACCTCATGGTTCTTTGGATGCAATTTTTCCAACGATCTTACATAATTTATCCACTGTTTTTAAGCCATAAAAACAACAAGGTTTAACCATCCATTGCCGAACCCATATAGTTAATTAATTCCATTTTACAATCCTTTTAAACATCAATACACTTGGTATGGTTTTTGTCCCCAAAAACCATACCATTCACCAATGATTTCCATGGGGTTCGGCCATCCCAAGTGGCCGAACTCCATGCTCTAAATTTCCATCCTTTTCAACCTCATCATCTTACTTTAGATCATTGAAAAATTCATCATAACATGTCCTAATTAAAACATGTAAATACATCCACCACCGGTATGGTTTTGCATGGTTTTTAACCTTCCAAAAACCATCAAAATATCAACATCAATTCATGGGGTTCGGCCATCCAAGGTGGCCGAACCCAATGATCCATTTTATCAATTTACAACCAAGGTTTAGACCCATGATAGATTCAGTCATTCATCACATCCAAATCCATGTTTTAAACCTTTTTAAAACATGCATTTTAAGTCTAATAGAAACATCCAAAACAGTCCCACAATTGTATGGTTTCTATGTTTCAAAGACCATCAAAACCAACCAATTATTTCCATGGGGTTCGGCCCTCCAAGGTCGCCGAACCCAATGATTCCTTTTTATAATTTTTAAACTCCATTACCCAAGGTTTAAACCTTGATGCATTCGGCCATACCCATGGCCCAAGACATGTTCCATTTGTTCCATCTTAATAAACAAAATACCCATGGGAATACTTACCAAATTCCAAGATTTTCTTCTTGCCTTTGCTCTTTACTTCCTATCTTTCTTAACCTCCCTTCCTTTGCTGGTTTATGCTTCATCAATTGGTGCAAACACCACTGCTGGTCCAGCCAAGAGAAAGAGTTTGGAGAGAGGGAGACAGAGAGATTGGGACTTTCAAGATTTTCTATGTGAAAATCGGCCAAATGAGGTGGTCTATCTCTTTTGTAATTCAGCCACAAAATCCATTCATTTCCCTCATAACTTCTTGGCAAAAATGATGGGTCATTGGGTGCCATCCAAGCCACCCCTTGGTACCAAACGTTGCATCCATTCATTTCAGCCCATGCATCTCATGAGATGAGATGCATGCTGCCCAAGCTTGGTGTCCCTTGGCTTTGGCCAAGGCACCCTTTCACTCCAACGGCTGGGATTGATTTAATTAGGAGTTGTGTGAGATTAGAACACCTTTCCACTTCCTCTTGACTCACTTGACTCATGATCTTTTTATTCCAACTCAACTCATCCAACTCAACACACTTAATGCACCATATTTGAGTCAACACTTTTCTTAATTAAAACTCAATCCAACTCAGTCCAACTCGAGCTGCACTAACTCATACTTGAGCTCAATTGAGGGCCCACACGGTCAGTCATGGTCAACTTGGTCAACCCAACCCATTGGGTTCCCAATTAGTCCCTTGACCCATTTTGACAACACGACCCATTAATGGGCTGATTTTGTCATTTTTAAGTGGTTTTCACTTGTGCATCAAGCCTACCCATTTTTGCTCCACTTGATTTCCAATCAATCCAGCTTATCCCCATTAAATTTGGGCTCACCCAATGGTCTAATAAGTCCATGATGACCCATTGGGTCCAATTGGGTCCTTTGACCCAATTACCCATATTGACCCAAATTGATGTACATTACCCATCCAATCAAATTTGACATTTATAATGTGCTCATAGGGTCTTAATTTGAGCAATGGGCCCCACTATTTTCTCATTTAACATCATAATTAATAAATTTAAAAATCCAGGGGCATTTTTGTAATTATCCATTTCTTTGAGAAATCGGGGTGTTACAATATAACCCTCTTTTTAAATTTTTCGTCCAGAAAATCGAGCAAAGTAGGGTTCTAAACGATTGCATAAATATCTCAGAGTGTGCTATTCTTATTTCTGATTTCAAGTTCCCAAGTTACTTCTTCATTACCATGTTGGTCCACACCACTTTGACAAATTGAATCGCTCGGTTCCGTAACACCTTTTGTTCTGTCTCATGTTATATCTTTTTCTCGTGAGCCATTTGTGATCTCACACGGATCAATCTACTCTATTTCACTTTAGCTGCTCGCATAATATTTTCCATACGTACCTGTTCAATATGTTCTTTAATCTACTCTCTGTGAGAGGTAGTCTGTCAATGTGAGCCTATGCGCAAAGCTTTTTCTGATTCCATTTTAACTAGGTTTCTAGTTGCACTCTCCTGGAACTCCATCGGCTAACTACAGAGTCAGCTGATCAGTCTAACTCGACAGTGGCCCATAATTTCCCATTCAAGTTTCACTAGACTCTTATCTTTCCCGTTAAATACCTCTCCAAAATTTTGCAGATCTTCATTTACACATATGTCGATATGTGACTAACACCTTTTGTTCCAACTTCCACGATACCAATTCCCGGCATCAATCCAAACCACCATGGGAATAATCACCCATGGTTAAATACATCCATCCCTGGTGTTTCGCTTTCAATAAATATCATCTATCCCTGTTTTATAATCATCCATGAATATAACCCTCCCATGGGTATAATCCATTCATGGAAATAATTCATCCTTGAGCATCACTCTGACCATGAGTAGCATGTATCCTTAGTTACTAACCATCCATGAATATAACCCACCTATGGGTATAATCCATTCATGGAAACCATCCATCCTTGGTATCACTCTGTCCATGAGTATCATTTATCCATGTTTAATAACTATCCATGAATATAACCCACCTATGAGTATAATAAATTCATGGAAACAATTTATCCTTGGTATCACTCTGTTCATGAATATCATTTATTCATGTTTAATAACTATCCATGAATATAACCCACCTATGAGTATAATCCATTCATGGAAACAATTCATCCTTGGTATCACTCTGTTCATGAATATCATTTATTCATGATTAATGTCCGTCCATGAATATAACCCTACTATGGGTATAATCCATTCATGGAAGCCGTCACATTCACTATGGGGCCACAATATCTATTGTTGGATCTACATATTCTCCAATTGTCATCAACGTTTATCATTAGGGAATTCTATAGTAAGTGCAGTGAGCTCTTGTTGTATTTTGGTGCTAAGTAATAGATGCGAAGGCAGTAGATCAAATAACGCATAAACATAGGAACTGTAAATTACTACCATACCTTGAATTACCGAATGTTCCACTGTCTCTAAAGGAAAAGTCAAAATATTCAGTCGTTCAGATTCTTGTGACTGAGCTGGTTGAGCCGAACCAAAGAGAGAACCCCTGAAGTGAGGAGATCTTTTGTTCTGTGGACGTTCTTTTTTGAAATGGCCCTGCTGACCACATGGTAAACAGGAACGAGGAGATCTACCATTCTGTGGACAATCTCTTTTGAAATGGCCCTGCCTACCACATCAGAAATAGGAACTAGGAGGTCTACCATCCTGTGGACAATCTCTTTTGTAATGACCCTGCCGACCACATTGGAAACAGGAACTTCCAGTTGAACCAATAAAGGCTGAAGATCTCCATAATTAGGGTCTGAGTCTTTTGCGAGGGCAGAAAGTATTTCCCCCACTCCGACCTTTTTGGTCCTGTGTATTATTGGGGATTGCATCTCCATTTCCGCTCATGAGCTGCTGTAGAACGAAAGTGACCATCACCTGTACTAGGTTCCGTAATTCAGGAGATACCGTAGGAATGTTTGCATCATTCTGACCTTCTCCGTTATGTTCTTCTTCCTTTGGAGACATTTTCCTAAGTCATGGAAACATCAGTTGACTTAGCTTCCAAGTAAAGTTTTGTGTTATTCATAATTTGGGGAAATTGCCAAATCAGCACTCTTTGTATTTCTTTGTTTTTGAGGAAATTCCTAAGTATCCTGTATCATTTCTCAATTTAGGGAAATCTTGATGTTCTCCTGTTCTCGGGGAAAACCTCCCTAAGTATCATGCATCACTTCTCAGTTTGGGGATATTGCCAAATCATCACTCTTTGTTTCTTTTGTTTTTGGAGAAAATCTCTAAATTCCTGTGGTTTGTTTCTCAATATGGGGATATCGGGGAAGTATATCCTACTTTGCTATGTTTGATATATCCACTTATGATAACTGTACTTCTTTGCTATCTTTCATTGTCGTTCTCAGATTGATTGTTCAGTCTGAGTCACTCGATGTAAATTAATCCGGCCCCCAGTCAGCGGACTCCAAAGAGTCGGTCAGTTGGGATTCTTATCTGTCAGTGAGACATGAAACCGTCTTAATCTTACTTCGATAATTCAACTTCCCGTTTCGCTCTGATACCAACTGTAACGCCCCGCCCTTTCTGAGATTTTCAGAGTCTATTTTTTTTTAAATAAACCGGACAAGGGCGGAGAGACGTCACGTCGCTTGCTAAGTCCGGACTACCCAAAGTCCGACCCTTAACTGGCCACCCATGTGTAAATGGACTAAACCATGATAGATAATACACACATGGACCTAAACAATGACTTGCGGAATAAACTAGACTAACTGTGGAATTAGGTTGAATAGGTAGCAAGTACCAGTCTCAATTAATAAATAACATAAACAAACCATCCATCGTTAATATCCTAAACAAACCATAGCAAGGTATCAACTTATTACATGTCCACAAAATATAACTAGAAAGACAGTAATAAAGAAATCTCAATCAACAATCAAGCGCTTAGGCTTGGCTCCCCTCCTAGTCATCGACCTTCTCTTTCCCCTTCCTTGTTCCTGCATTATCCTCTAAGGATAGAATTAGGGCCTTAGATCAATGCGCCCAGTAGGTTCTCGATCAGGGCTACCACATGGTTAGCTTATAAATCATGCATATATCAAATGTCTGATTATCAAAAACATATAAAACCATGCTATGTATGTATGCAAATGTAATGAGCCCCACCCCATCACACATACATATAGCCATCACTTGACGTGTCTTATATCAACATATTAATTCTCCTGGCGGGACTTTCACCGCCTAAGGAGGCCCCACAATTGCATCACGGGCATTCCGACGAAGTGTGGGCTCCGGTGTTTATAATCATCAGGTAATTCTCCTGGCGGGACTTTCACCGCCTAAGGAGGCCCCACAGTTGCATCTCGGGCATTCCGACGGAGTGTGGGCTCCGGTGTTTATAATCATCAGGTATTTCTCTTGGCAGGACTTTCACCGCCTAAGGAGGCCCCACAGTTGCATCTCGGGCATTCCGACGGAGTGTGGGCTCCGGTGTTTATAATCATCACGTAATTCTCCTAGCGGGACTTCAACGCTAAAGGAGGCCCCACAGTTGCATCATGGGCATTCCAACGGAGTGTGAGCTCCGGTGTTTATAATCATCATCCCAAGTCCATGCATGAGATGCCAATGTATATATAAAACATGTAAATAATATCCATCATTCAAAACCAATAAAATAAAACATGAGTCTCATAAAAACCAAGATAAAACTGTGGTTACAAGTAGGTAGGAAACCTACTGAAGAATCACTTCAGCGTCTGTTCTTTCTTAGGCTTTACCTGGTCACGACTCGCGCGTCGTTCAACTTCCATTACCTTGTCCATATAACAATAAGTAAATCATACTATCATTTAAATATTCATTCACATCTAAGACACAAAAACATCTTGTGGGGTTCGGCCATACCCACGGCCGAACCTCACCCACTTTAATTTGATCTCTTTATCCATTCATAATTGTATCATGCTTACAGTTTAGAATCAGTAATTATTTCCATGAAATGTAATCATAAAAACCATAAACATGATCATGGGGTTCGGCCATACATATGGCCGAACCCTATGGCTTTTCCATTTAAACCTTTCCATCATATCTTATCCATAGAAACCCTAGGGTTTGGCCATGAAATGGCCAACCCATATCTTGTCCAATTGTTCACTTAGAACCCTTTTAAATACCTCATATTGTTCCATAATATTCAAACTTGAAACCCCTTTGATTCAACCAAATCAGTCCATATAAAATGGTCCATGGGGTTCAGCCATACACATGGCCGAACCCAATGATTCCCTCCTATGTTTTTAACTTAGGTTCTACACCCTTTTACCAACGTAATTACATGGTTCAGCCATCCATAGGCTGAGCCAAATCAGTAACCATAACTCCAAGTAATTCGTATAAAACAACCGATACAGCAACCCATGGGGTTCGGCCATTCACATGGCCGAACCACATGGTTCTTTGGATGCAATTTTTCCAACGATCTTACGTAATTTATCCACTGTTTTTCAGCCATAAAAACAGCAAGGTTTAACCATCCATTGCCGATCCCATATAGTTAATTAATTCCATTTTACAATCCTTTTAAGCATCAATACACTTGGTATGGTTTTTATCCCCAAAAACCATACCATTCACCAATGATTTCCATGGGGTTCGGCCATCCCAAGTGGCCGAACTCCATGCTCTAAATTTCCATCCTTTTCAACCTGATCATCTTACTTTAGATCATTGATAAATTCACCATAACATGACCTAATTAAAACATGTAAATACATCCACCACCGGTATTGTTTTGCATGGTTTTTAACCTTCCAAAAACCGTCAAAATATCAACATCTATTCATGGGGTTCGGCCATCCAAGGTGGCCGAACCCAATGATCCATTTTATCAATTTACAACCAAGGTTTAGACCCATGATACATTCAGCCATTCATGACATCTAAATCCATGTTTTAAACCTTTTTAAAACATGCATTTTAAGTCTAATAGAAACATCCAAAACAGTCCCACAATTGTATGGTTTCTATGTTTCAAAGACCGTCAAGACCAACCAATTATTTCCATGGGGTTCGGCCCTCCAAGGTGGCCGATGTAATAGCCTGAATTTTTAAATCAACATATATATGGCTGTTATTTATTTTAATGATGGAAAAATTGGAATTTTGATATGGATGTTAAATGGATCAAATTTTGGGGCAAAGGCCCAAGTATGGTCCAATGGACCGTGGATTGGATGGGATTCATTTAAGGGGTCAATAATGGTCAAAGTGGGCCCGATAACAATTTGGGACCCAATGGGTCAAAATGATTCAAGCTCTAAGGTAAATGGTAAAAAATAATTTAATTGGGCCATGGGCCCAATGGTGACCCAATTGATTGAAATGGGTTGAATTGGAATTAAACCACCTAAGTTAATGATGAGATGGTTAAGATGGCATAACCAAGTGGGACCAACCTCCACTTCACCAAGTGAGGTGGCATGTGGACCAAGGAAAAGGTGGGGCCGACCATCATGGTTGACTTGGTCAACCATGGATAAGTTAAGGGGACTAAGGAGGATTAAAGTGGATTAAGTTGATTTAAATTATTTTAAATCATCTAAGTTAAGATTAATGGAGTTTAAGTGACATGGCCGAATGGGGCCCACCTCCACCTCATCAAGTGAGGTGGCGGGTAGGATAGGTGTTGGTGGGGGCTGTCCACCATGGTTGACTTGGTCAACTATGGGTGGATTTCTTAGAGAGAGAGAGAATTTAATGGAATTAAATTAAATGGAAATTAATTAACCTAAGTAAGAATCTAATTTAATTAATTAGGTTGGTCAAAGGAGGGTCAATTGAATAAGTCAAAGGGGCAAGTCAAGGGGTGGTTTCATCCCATTGAAACCACCCAAAGAAACTACCCATGGACTTAGGGTGGTGGTTTCATCTCAACCACCACCACTCAAGGTATGAGGACCCATACCTCTCATCATGTAGTCAAGTGATTAAAGTGGGAAGACCAAACCACTCCCCCAAAAGAGACCAAACCGTTGGCTTGGTGGTGGTTTGGTCTCAACCACCACCACCAAGGTCAAGGGAGCCCATACTTGGTGGGTGAAGGCCATCATGGAAGTGTATGGTCTAAGGAACCAAGAATGGGATGATTTTCACCTTACCACTCAAGCCCACTCTCATCTCACTCACTTTCTCTCCTCCTCCCTCTCATTGCCAACCCACATTCAAGGAAAAAGAAGGAGAAAAATTTAGAAGAAAAGGGAAGAAGAAGCCAAGTATTGGCCGACCATCTCAAGGCCCAAAGCTTGAGATAATTTTCCATCCCCTCCTCCCCTCTCACTCTCAAATCTAACCTTACCTTGGCCGAACCCAAGCGTTGAGGTTTTCACCATGGATCAAGTATCTTAGCCAATCAAACAAGGAGAAGAAGAAGAAAGGAGACCAAGGAGTCCGACGGGAGCAAAGAAAGTCGGAGAAGACGACGGATTGTAAGTATTTTCTAAAACAAGAGATTTGGATTTTCTTAAGATTTAAAAGGCTATGAAATCCATTTCTTGGATTTAGAGGTGGCCAAATCATGGCCTTGGATCTCAAATCTATCAAATGGAAGGATGGAAAGTGGACAAAACCCTAATGAAAAATTAGGGTTAAGAAAATAAATAAAAAGGATTAAGGAGGTTATGTAATTAAATGGATTAAGCATGGAAGTATGGGTTTCTGAATGGATTGATGGACCATAGGGTTCGGCCATGTAGTATGGCCGAACCCCATGGTAAATGGTTGATGAATTTAATTAGGGTTTTAAGGTTTAAAAGCCATGGAGAATGATTATGATTTTTAGGGTTGTAAATGATTAAATGTTGGAAAAATTTAAAGGGGTTTAAATGAGGAAAAATCATGGAGTGTGTGAATGATTTTGTGGCCTCAAGAGGCATAGGAAAATGGTGGATCATGAACCATGGGTTCGGCCATGGTGTATGACCGAACCCTATGGTGATCAAATGGTGTATTTAATGGTTATAAAAGTATGGAAATTAATGGAGCAGGTTGATGGTAATTTAAGTGGATTTCTTTTTAAAGTATTTTAAACAAGGTTTTAAATGGGTGGAAATGAGTTTTTTAAATAAAAACTATGGACCATGGGTTCGGCCATGGTACATGGCCGAACCACATGGGGAGACCTTGAGGAAATTTGGTGTTTTGGAACCATGAAAAATAAATGGGAATGATGGTTAAATTAATGGACCAAAATATATCTCATGATGATTATGGAAGGATGATTTAAATGTATGTTTTTAAATTCAGTTATGGTGGGACCAAATGAGGTAAAATGGACCCAAGAAAAATAGGAAAAAGACATCATGGGTTCGGCCATGGTGTATGGCCGAACCCATGACCCATTTGTAGGTCATGTTATGGGCAAGAATTGGAATTATGTATGGGATTAGATGATTGGAAATTTGATTAAATTAAGTAGCTGATTTTAGGGATGTTATGTCATGGTTAACAAATCATTAATGGGGCTGAGTATATGGATGAATTATGGACAAAAATGTACATGGATGGAGGAAATATTAAACCATGGAAGTGCAGTGGCAAAACCGTAATTATTGGCCACAATGAAGAACCATGGGTTCGGCCATGGTACATGGCCGAACCCCATGTAGGTTGGACATGGACTTGGGTGCATTAAGATGACCTTATGAGTGATTAAATGAAGCTTAGGGTTGCTGCATTTTAGGCTCACAAAATTAGAATGTTTAATGGGCAAAAATTTAGAATTATGCATGTGTTTAAATCAATGGAAATGAGACTAAGTTAAGGGCTGATTTTTGATAATCTTGTAACATTGTTAGGGTTCATTAATGGATCTAAGTTTGTGATCAGTTAAGGACTTAATCATGGATAAAATATGGACTAATTTGGTAAATGTATAATAAGGTATCGGGACATCGCAAACGGTACACGATCAGCGACCGGATTCGAACGGAAACTTAAAAGAACGCTAAGTGGTATTCGGTAGGATTCCTACCTTTTTGTAAGCCGTGGATTATGTGTATGTGATGGTTTCCTTATTTTATTTCGGTAATTATATGATTTATTTTAAGATGGGTTTTAAATGCTATGGATAATATTTTAATGCTATGGACGATATTTTAATGCTATGGATTATATTTCAATGCTATGGGTTATACTTTAATGCTATGGATTATATATATTAAGGATATGAATTATATATATATACTACATAGCATAATGCACTTACATCTCATGCATGGCATGGGCGGGAAAATAAAGGGACCGGAGTCCATGCTCCATCGGGGCTACCGAGAAGCAAACATGGGGATAGCCTGAGGTGCTATAACCGGAGTCCATGCTCCGTCGGGGCGATCGAGAAACAAACATGGGGATAGCTTGATATGATATAACTGGAGTCCATGCTCGTCGGGCCGACCGAGAAGCAAATATGGGGACATCTTGACGAGGCCTTGCCGTCAAAGGGGATATGACATTGTTTGATGATATGGATGATGGGTGGGACACATGACATAGGCACCCATGGCATGGCATTCATTTTATGGGTTTTATTATATTGTTATATGTATGCTTGTTATCACTAATCCATGTGCTAGCCCTACTCGGAGTCCTACTGGCCACGTTGTCTAACGCCCTATTTCTACCTTAGCTGATGACGCAGGAGACGGCGGAAACGGTGGACGCGACGGGAGCCAAGCTTAGGAGCTTGGGAGAGCGGCTACTTAGTTTTATTTAAGTTTTATTTTGGAAATGTAATTTAAGTAGCTTAGCTTGTTGGATTGTAATAACTACTGTTTCTTGCTATGGTTTGGACTGTACTCTGGATGTTATCATTTTGAGATATAATTATGAACATAGGGGTATTTTAGTAATTTAAACGTCGTACTTCCTTGCTATCTAAAACCGGTAGGATAGTCTCTATTATAATGTTCCGCATGTAATTATATACCGCGAGCTTACTTCCTACGCGTGAACCGTTCTCGTGGACTTCGTTCCGCGCACGCGTAGCGTTGGCCAGTTAAGGGCCGAGTTTTAGAAGCTCTGACTTAACTCACGTCGTGACGTTCCGCGCCCTTTGTCACTTTCATTTAAAAAAAAAAAAAAAGACTCTAATTTTAGTGTGAAAGGGGGCGGGCGTTAAAGCCGAATCCAATGATTCCTTTTTATAATTTTTAAACCTCCATTACCCAAGGTTTAAACCTTGATGCATTCGGCCATACCCATGGCCCAAGGCATGTTCCATTTGTTCCATCTTAATAAACAAAATACCCATGGGAATACTTACCAAATTCCAAGATTTTCTTCTTGCCTTTGCTCTTTACTTCCTATCTTTCTTAACCTCCCTTCCTTTGCTGGTTTATGCTTCATCAATTGGTGCAAACACCACTGCTGGTCCAGCCACGAGAAAGAGTTTGGAGAGAGGGAGAGAGAGAGATGGGGATTCTCAAGATTTTCTATGTGAAAATCGGCCAAATGAGGTGGTCTATCTCTTTTGTAATTCAGCCACAAAATCCATTCATTTCCCTCATAACTTCTTGGTAAAAATGATGGGTCATTGGGTGCCATCCAAGGCACCCCTTGGTACCAAACGTTGCATCCAATCATTTCAGCCCATGCATCTCATGAGATGAGATGCATGCCGCCCAAGCTTGGTGTCCCTTGGCTTTGACCAAGGCACCCTTTCACTCCAACAGCTGGGATTGATTTTATTAGGAGTTGTGTGAGATTAGAACACCTTTCCACTTCCTCTTGACTCACTTGCCTCATGATCTTTTTATTCCAACTCAACTCACTCAACTCAACACACTTAATGCACCATATTTGAGTCAACTCTTTTCTTAATTAAAACTAATCCAAATCAGTCCAACTCGAACTGCACTAACTCATACTTGAGCTCAATTGAGGGCCCACACGGTCAGCCATGGTCAACTTGGTCAACCCGACCCATTGGGTCCCCAATTAGTCCCTTGACCCGTTTTGACAACATGACCCATTAATGGGCTGATTTTGTCATTTTTAAATGGTTTTCACTTGTGCATCAAGCCTACCCATTTTTGCTCTACTTGATTTCCAATCAATCCAGCTTATCCCCATTAAATTTGGGCTCATCCAATGGTCTAATAAGTCCATTATGACCCATTGGGTCCAATTGGGTCCTTTGACCCAATTACCCATATTGACCCAAATTGATGTACATTACCCATCCAATCAAATTTGACATTTATAATGTGCTCATAGGGTCTTAATTTGAGCAATGGGCCCCACTATTTTCTCATTTAACATCATAATTAATAAATTTAACAATCTAGGGGCATTTTCGTAATTATCCATTTCTTTGAGAAATCGGGGTGTTACAAAAATCCATTTAAACCATCAACATTCTTAATCATTTTTCGCTCTTGTACACCCTTTAAATTTACAAACACATCACTCTAGGGTTCGGCCATACACCATGGCCGAACCCATGGTTCATGGTTCATTCCCATCTACCATTTTTGAGGCCATTAGAATTCATTTTCATGTCCCATGATTTTCTCACTTAAAACCCCTTTAAAAATTGCCAACACTTAATCGTTAAAACCTTAAAACCCTAAATCATCCTCCATGGCTTCCATTCTTTATAAACCCTATTAAATCACTTAACCACTTACCATGGGGTTTGGCCATCCTACATGGCCGAACCCTATGGCCCATAATTTCTTCCAACATTACATACCTCCATGCTTAAGTAAATTTTCATACATAAAATCCTTAATGCATCCTTCATTTTTTTTTTTGACCTAATTTACCCATTAGGGTTTGTCCATTTTTCATCCTTTCATTGGATGGATTTGAGATCTAAGGCCCATGATAATTTGGCCACCATTAAAGAAATGGATTCCATTTTTAAACCATAAAAAACCTAATATCTTGTTTAGAGATACTTACAATCCGACGACTCCTCTGACTTTTCTTTCTCCTCTCGGATTCCTTGGCCTTTTTTTCTCTTCTTCTCCTTGATTGGTCGGCCAAGATGAGCTTGATCAAATAAAAAACATCAAAGCTTGGGTCGGCTAAGATGGAGTGTGTTTGGGAGGGGAAAAGGAGGAGAAGATGGGAATAACTAACCCAAGGTCTTGGTCTTGGAGTGATGGGCCAAAGCTTGCACTTCTCCTTTCTCTTTTCTTCTCTTCTTAGTTTTCTTCTTCTTTCCTTGGAGTTGAGGGACGGCAATGAGAGAGCAAGAGAGGGAGAGAGTGAAAGAGTTAGATGGAAAAAGATGGAGAAAGGGGATAAGATTCATCTCATTGGTTGAGTGACTTACACTCCACCCTTAACTCCTCACACCAACCAAGCATGGGATTTTTTATGCTTCAATGGTGGTGGTTGGAATAAACCACCACTAGCCAACGGTTTTGGCTTCTTAAGATGGAAATGGTTTGGTCTTCCATCTTTTGACCCCTTTGACCACCTTTTGGATAGTTTAATTATTTAATTAATTAGATAATTAACTTAGGTTAATTAATTCCTACTTAACTCCCTTTAATTCTTCTCCAAGAATCCACCCATGGTTGATCAAGTCAACCATGGAGGCCGGCCCCACCAATCCTTGGTCCACACGCCACCTCATTTGGTGAGGTGGAGGTGGGTCCCATTCGGCCATGTCACCTTGATCACTCCATCACCAACTTAGATGATTTAAACTTAATTAAATCCACTCCAACGAATTGGATCACCATTGGGCCCATGGCCCAATTACATTCACCTCCTACCCAT
This sequence comes from Chimonanthus salicifolius, assembly GCA_013350335.1. Lineage (NCBI taxonomy): Eukaryota > Viridiplantae > Streptophyta > Magnoliopsida > Laurales > Calycanthaceae > Chimonanthus > Chimonanthus salicifolius. The sequence continues at coordinate 31,200,317 of CM023537.1, forward strand.
TTTCCTTAAAGCTTAAATCATCTTGATCCATTGGGTCCCAAATGGGTATTGGGCCCAATTTGACTATCCTTGGCCCAATTGACCATCATTGACCACTTAAATGAATTTAATCCAATCCATGGTCCATTGGGCCACACTTGGGCCTTTGTCCAAATTTTGATCCATTTACCATCTATTCCATCAAATTTCCCAATTTCCATCATTAAACCAAATAATAGTCACATATTCATTGATTTAAAAATTCCGGGCTATTACACTCACTCTCCTCCTCTCCCTCTCTCAAAACTACACCCTCCTAGGCCAAACCACTCTTGGAGATTTTATCTTGATCAAGCTCACACATTGGCTGAAGATCAAGGAGGAAAGAAACAAGGAAGGCTAAGGAACAAGAAAGAGCAAAAAGGAAACCAGAGGAGTCGCGAGATCGGTAAGTAATACTCAACAAGATTTTATTTGAAGGAGTTAAAGGAAACCATGAAATTCCATTTTCTTGGATTGATGAGTGGCCAAAATATTATGGGCCATGGATTTAAAATCCATCCAAGAAATGGGATAGGAAATGGACAAACCCTAATGGGTAAGATAGGTTAAGTAAATAATGGAATACTAAGGACACTATGTATATATGGTTTATGTATGCATGCATGGTTAAAAAGGATTGGATGAGGTTCGGCCATGGTGTATGGTCGAACCCCATCAAGTGATCTAACCATTGATAGTTGATGAATAAGAGGAATAAGGAACCATAGGGTTCGGCCATGTTGTATGGCAGAACCCCATGGAAGAATATTATGGGTTTTAATGGATGAAAAGATGGAAAATGATGAGGGACATCATGGAGAAATGTTGATAATTTTAATGGTCTCAAATGTTGTAAATGATGATGAACCATGAACCATGGGTTCGGCCATGGTGTATGGCCTAACCCCATGGAGGTGTATTAATGATTTTTGATGAGATGTAAAGGATGAAAATCATAGATGTATGTTAAAGATTTTTAAAGGGTTTTGAATGGATGCATGTTAATGATTTAAATGGTCCAAAATGTTGTGAATGGTGTAGAACCATGGATCATGGGTTCGGCCATGTTGTATGGCCGAACCCCATGGAGAGAATATTGATGTTCTTAGATGGGTTTGAACCATGGAAATAATGGAAGAAATGTTAATGGATTATGGTTTGTAAAATGATGACCTAAGTGCATGATTAAACACCCCCCCCCCCCCCCCCCCCCATGGAGGGACTTGATTTATAGACCCAATATGGTAAATGGTTTAAAGAGAGAATAAAAATAAGACATCATGGGTTCGGCCATGGTGTATGGCCGAACCCCATGAACAATTTTATGCGTTATGTATGGGTCTATGCATATGTAAAGGAATGTTTTATCAAGCTAAGGAATGGAAGCATATGTTAGGGATTTGTTAGGGTTTTTATATCATGGTTAATGAATCATGTATGGATCCATGTTTATGGATCAGTTATGGACTTAAGTATGTATAAATAAAAGGAATGTTTAGCCATAGAAAGAATGATGGCTAAAGATGGAAAAATAGTGAACATGAAGGGACCATGGGTTCGGCCATGGTGTATGGCCGAACCCCATGGGGACTATTTTTGGGACTTAGGGACTTTTAAATGATGAACTTATGTGTATTTGGGTTAATGAATCAAAGGGTGACTGATCTTAGACCCACATGATTAAAATGATCTATGGATTAAAAAGGGACCCCAAAAACTAAGTGGGTGAGGTTCGACCATGGTGTATGGCCGAACCCCACTAAGGCATATATTATGGACTTAGACATGTTTGGAAGATTAGTTGATTTGTTGACATGTAATAAGGTAACGGGATCTCGCAAGCAATGCGCGATCGGTGATCGATCTTTGGACGGAAAACCCAAGGACCCGGTATTTAGATATTGGTAGGATTCCTACCTCATTGAAAGCCATGGATTATGTGTATATGAATGTTTTACTTGAATTATTTTAGTATCAAATTATATGTCTCAATGATGGGATTTTAATGCTATGGTGTGTATTATCACATGGCATGTTTACACTTGCATCTCAAGCATGGCATGGGAGGGATGATTTGTAACAGGAGATCCACACTTCGTCGGGGCGTCTGTAAGGCATTTGATGGAGGGTGTCTTGACGTGCTATGTATGATGATTTGTAACCGGAGATCCACACTCCGTCGGGGCGTCCGTAAGGCATTTGTGGAGGGTATCTTGATGTGCTATGTATGATTGATTTGTAACCGGGGATCCACACTCCGTCGGGGCGTCCGTAAGGCATTTGTGGAGTGTACCTTGACGTGCATTTTCCATCAAGAGGGACATTATGTAATAATGATATGTAATACCCCAGATTTTTAGTTTCTCAATATTTACGGAAATTGCCATTGAAAGTGTGAATTAATGGATATGGACCTTAGACGGGTAAAGGGTTGGGTCAATTGCCCAATTAAGACCCAACGGATTGTGGATATGGTGGCAATTGGAATAATTGGGTAAGATGTATTCAATTGGGTCAAAGTTGTTAATTGGGTCAAAATGTCCAATTGGGACCCAATGGGTCGTGTTTGACTTGGTTGACCACCAAGTGAGTTGAGTTAAATTAAATGAGTTGAGATGGATGGTTTACATTTTAAATTTAAATTCAAACTATGGGAAGGACGGTTTACATTTTAAATTTAATTTCAAATAATGGGATGGACGTTTTTTATTTCAAATTCAAATGAGTTGGGATGGACGGCTTTTACATTTGGAATTCAAATTCAAAACAAAGGTAAGGATACACGTTGGGGAGGAGGTTGGTTTGTTTCAAAATTTAAATGTTGGAGAGATGTAAGAGTATTGTTTTTATTTCAAAATCAAACGTTGGAGAGATGAAGATGGTTTATTTCAAAATTCAAATAAGAGCTACATGTTGGAGAGGTAGGGAAGTTTGGCTTAATTCAAAATCAAAACAAGGATACACATAGAAAGATAATGGAGATAGATTTACATTTAAAAAAATTCAAATTTCAATGGCATACACGTTGGAGTCTTGAGAATTCTATCTCATGTAGAGATAGGGAAGATAATGAAGAGGAAACTCCCACATGGAGAGATAATGAAGTTGGTTTAAATCTCAATTTTCAAACAAGGCTACACGTTGGAGAGATAAGGGGGAGTTTGGGGTTTATTTTTCAAATTCAAACAAGATTCAACTCTCCCTCTCCCTCTTGGCTATCTCTCCCTCACACCCTCTCTTGGCCAGCCAGCAACCTAAGAGAAAGAAGATCAAACATTTGGAGAATTTTATCTCATTTTCTCCCTCTCTTGGCCATTCCTCTCAAGTCAAGGACTTGGAGTATTTTTCCATCGCAAGTTTTTCTATCTCTCTCTCTCTCTCAAATCAATACTTTGGCCGATCAACTTCAAGGAGTTTCTAGGAAGATTAAGCTCAGCTAAAGGACAAGAAGGAAGGAAGAAGGAAGGACTAAGGAAGGAGAAGATCAAGAAGGAGTGAAAGAACCGAAGGAGTCGCAGTATTGGTAATTGTACTATAAACCCTTGTTAAATAAATTGGTTAAGGGAACATGATCCGGCCATTGTATGGCCGAACCTATCAAGGGTTTAAATCATGGATAATGATGTTTAAAAAGGGTAGAAAATGGATCATAGGGTTCGGCCACTTTGGATGGCCAAACCCCATGAAAAGACTTGGTTATTTTTATGGTTTTTGAGAGATAAAAACCATACATTGTTATGAAGGTTTTAAGGTGTTTTAAATGGAGAAAAGGTTAATATTTTGGGTCGGCCATTGCATGGCTGAACCATGTTGTTTTTATGGCTAAGGTGTTGTACATAAACCATGTATAAATGTTGTAAAGTTTGGATCAAGAAAACCATAGGGTTCGGCCATGCCATGGACCATTTTTATGGGTAATTGGAGTTAAGAGCATGCTTGGAAATTATTAATGGTTATATTCTTTTGATTAAGGAATCACATATGTTTATCTTGGGATTTAGTATTAAATAATCAGCCATTATAGATGATGGAAAAAGGGACAAAATCAGTATGGTGAGGTTCGGCCATGTTGTATGCCCGAACCCCACTAATGGATAATTGGTGGATTTCGTTTCTTTGAAGTGGTTAACTTGTAATATAGTTGGTCAAATCAAAATGGAGATTTGTCAAGGATTAAAAGGACCAAATTTAAGATGGTGAGGTTCGGCCATGTTGTATGGCCGAACCCCACTAAGGTGGATTGTTTTATGGACATTGGTTATTGGCAATATTAAGCAAGGGTTAGGTTAATGGCAATATTGTAAATATGAATGAAAAGATCAAAGGACTTGAAAAAGGGGCTCAAACCAAAATGGTGAGGTTCGGCCATGTTGTATGGCCGAACCCTACCAAGGTATGTTTGGTAGATTGAGGTTTTAAATAAGTTATTTGGATGGTATTGATTAAATAAAAAGGGAGATCAAATTCAAGTGGGTGAGGTTCGGCCATGTAGTATGGCCGAACCCCACAAGGTGGTTTTTGGACTTAGATTTAATTAGAAATCAAAAGGATATTGTCTTGACTTATTGTTATATAAACAAGGTAACAGGACTTCTTGAACGGTGTGCAATCGCAAACGGGTGACGGTTTAAGAAAAACGGATATTTTAAGTGACATTGGTGTAGGTTTCCTACCTTTTTGTAACCACACTTATACTTGATGTTTTTGTCTTAATTTTAATGAGATTTGTGCTAAACTATTATGTTTCAAAGTGGATTTGAATGCTAAGATTTATTTACAAATGGCATGTATTCATTGACATCTCATGCATGGCATGGGGTGAAGGATATGTAACCGGAGGGGCCACACTCCGTCGGGACGTCCGAAAAACCTATGTGGGATACCTTGATGCGTTTTTCCAGCAAGAAGAAACCGGAGGGGCCACACTCCGTCGGGGCGTCCGAAAGACCTATGTGCGAGTACTTATATGTACTTGTGATGGGTGGGACTCATTGCGTTTGACATCATGACATGGCATGGTTTATATAGTTTTTGACATTATGATATTATTATATATGTTTTGTACTAACCATGTGTTAGCCCTAATTGGAATACCTACTGGGCGCGTTGTTATAACGCCCTACTTCTACCCTAGTGGATGATACAGGAAACAAGGGGAATGATGAACGTGAGGAGGGCCAAGCGTAGGAGCTTGGATGCTTTTAGTTTATATTTTTATTAAGATACTCATGGACATGTATTTTGAGTATCTAGAATTCGGAATGTAATAACTTAGATAATATTTGCTATGGTTGGATGTTTATTTGGATAATTATGTTATGTTAATTATGGATAAAGGCTTGACGTACTTTGCTATCGAAAATGGAATAGAATTAAGTTCTATTATAATCCCACAGTTATGATTTAATCCGCATGTTTATATTGTTATGTGTGAACCGTTTTCATGGACGTAGTCCATGCACACATGGGTTGGCTAGTTAAGGGTCGGACTTTAGAAGTTCGGACTTAGCTCGCGTCGTGACGTCCAGCTCTCTATCACTATTTGTTTATTAAAAAAAAAATAGACAATGATTTTCGGAAAGCGTAGAGTGAAAAAGGACGGGGCGTTACAAGGACATGCAATGGCCGAACCCTAATTTTATTATGGCTAAAATACTAAGCATGAATCATGTATGAAATAGGTGGAAGAGCAATGATTAAAAGGGGGACCGAAGTCAAATGAGTGAGGTTGGGCCATGGTGTATGGTCGAACCCCACTAGGGTTTATTTTATGGACTTGAAAATGGTAATGGATGCAATGGAGAAATTGGAAAGCTAGACATCATAGGGTTTGGCCATGGTGTATGGCCGAACCCCATGAAGCAATTTTATGGGTCAATTATGGATCTAATATATCAAAATGAAGGAAGGATCTGTAACGCCCTGCCCTCTCCGAGAAATCAGAGTCTAATTTTTTTAAAAAAAATAACAATATAATAACACCAGAAGAGAGCGGGCGGCGTCACGACGCGAGCTAAGTTCGGACTTTCCAAGTCCGACCCTTAACTGGCCACCCATGTGTGCATGGACTAAACCCACGATAACAAACCACACATGGAACTAAACAATGTCATGCGGAATAAACTAGACTAACTGCGGAATAAACTGATTAGATAGCAAGTACAAGTCATTCTTTCAGATTACTTAAACCAAATTAAGATTCATAAAGGCATTCTCAAACCATAGCAATCAACTACATTATTACATGTCCATAAAAATGTATTCAAATAACAGCAATTATAAATCCAATCCAGCACTCAAGCATTTACGCTTGGCTCCCCTCCTGGTCATCAACCTTCTCTTTCCCCTTCCTTGTTCCTGTATTCTCCTCTGAGGATAGAATTAGGGCGTTAGATCAACGCGCCCAGTAGATTTTCCGATCAAGGCTACCACATGGTTAGATTATAAATCATGCATATATTAAATGTCTGATTATCAAAAACATATAAAACCATGCTATGTATGTATGCAAATGTAATAAGCCCCACCCCATCACACATACATATAGCCATCACTTGATGTGTCTTATATCAACATATTAATCCTCCTGGCGGGACTCTCATCGCCTAAGGAGGTCCCATAGTTGCATCACGGGCATTCCGACGGAGTGTGGGCTCCGGTGTCCATAACCGACAGATAATCCTCCTGGCGGGACCCTCATCGCCTAAGGAGGCCCCACAGTTGCATCACGGGCATACCAACGGAGTGTGGGCTCCAGTTTCCACAATCATCATCCCATATCCATGCATGAGATGCCAATGTATATATAAAACATGTAAATAATATCCATCATTCAAAACCAATAAAATAAACATGAGTCTCATAAAAACAAGATAAAACTGTGGTTACAAGTAGGTAGGAAACCTACTGAAGATTCACTTCAGTGTTCGATCTTTCTTAATCGTCACCCGTTCACGACTCGTGCGCTGTTCACGTAAGTCTCGATACCTTATTTACATAGCAGCAAATCAAACATTCATTATGTAATTCCAACTTGGTCTAAGTCCCAAAAATGCACTATGTGGGGTTCGGCCATACCCCATGGCCGAACCTCACCTATTTACCATTTGGTCTCTCTTTCATATAATTACAACCATACACTTAAACCATACCTCCAAATAAAACCTTGATAGGGTTTGGTGATACTGCATGGCCGAACCATACCACTTTGGTTTGGGTCCATACATCCACTCCTATGATCATTCCATCTTTGATCACTTCATCCATAATTACCATTATGCCATTGAGACTAACCTTCTCCTTAAACATCAATAACCATAACTAAACCACCTTGGTGGGGTTCGGCCATACACATGGCCGAGCCTCACCATCTTTATTTGATCCTTTAAATCATTCTTTCACACATCTTTAATCACATAATTAGCTACACACTAAGGCCACCAATGACCATTTGTGGGGTTCGGCCATACTACATGGCCGAACCTCACCAATCTGATTTTTGTCCCCACTTTCCATCTTATATCATGGTTGATCAACTTAATATTAAATCCATAACTAAGCCTAGGTAATTCTTAAATCAAAAGCATAGAACAAATCATAGTTTTCCACTATGATTTAATCCAATCATACCATCCAAAAACAGTCCATGGGGTTCGGCCATACACATGGCCGCACCCAATGGTTCTCTTGATTCAATTAGTCCATTATCTATCCATGATTTAAATCAGCAACTTAACCATAACATTAACATGGTTCAGCCATATATTGGCCGACCAAAAACAGTAAATTTATCTTCATTTAAATCACATAAAAACCCCATGGTAATGTATGGTTTTTATCTCTCAAAGCCATCATTATTAACCATAAAGTTATCACACAATTTCATGGGGTTCGGCCATCCCAATTGGCCGAAACCTATGGCCGATAATTTTAAACCTTTTAATCAAACACTAAGCCTTATTAAAACATGTAAAAACCTCCATGGTTTTGCATGGTTTTTAACCTTCCAAAAACCATCAAAATACCAAGATTATTTCATGGGGTTCGGCCATCCAAGGTGGCCGAACCCAATGATCCATTTCATCATTTTTAAGCCACCATTAGCCAAGGTTTAGACCCATGATACATTCGGCCATACCATGACCCAAAACATGGTACTGAATTCCAATATTTAAACCTTTTTAAAACATGCAACTTAAGTCTAAATTAACATCTTAAACAGTCCATGGTTTTATCTTACAAAAACCATCCAAATAAACCCATTTTTTTCATGGGGTTCGGCCATCCAAAGTGGTCGAACCCATTGATCCATTTTTCATCACGTCTGTAAAACACCATCCAAGGTCTATTCCTTGATGGACTCGGCCAAGACATGGCCAAATCATGATTCATTAATCCCATTTTATTAAACAAAAACCCATGGAAATAGTTACCAAATTTTCCAAGCTTTTCCTCTTGCCTTTGCTCTTTACTTCCTATCTTTCTTAGCCTCCCTTCCTTTGCTGGTTTATGCTTGTTCAATTGGTGAAAACACCACTGCTGGTTCAGCCAAGAGAAAGAGTTTGGAGAGAGGGAGAGAGATGAGGATTCTTAGGATTTTCCTTGTGTGAAAATCGGCCAAATGGGGTAGTCATCCTCTTTTGTAAATCAGCCACTGTGACCTCTCAATTTCCTCATAAATTCTTGATCAATTGAAAGGGTCACTTGGCACAACCAAGACACCCATTGGCACCAGCCAATGCAACCATTCAGCTCCCCATGTATCTCATCCAATTACCATGCATTTCCATTTAAAACTTAGCATGGAAACCACCATAACAAGTCCCCAACGTGTGGGACTTGTTTTGGTTTGTTTGAGACCAAGACACCTCCTCATATTCCCTTCAACTCTCTGATTTTACAGCCCCTTTGATTTCCATTTTGACTCACCTAACTCAATGGCTCAACTCACCACATTAAATACCATACATTAATTACACTTGAGTCAACCTAACCATTTAATTTAAATGCAACTCATTCCAATCCAACTCAACCTGATTTGACTCACCATTGAGCTCATTTGAGTGCCTACACGGTCAACCGTGGTCAATCTTGGTCAACCTGACCCATTGGGTCCCCTTTTAGCTCCTTGACCCGTTTTGACAACATGACCCATTTATGGGCTGTTTTAGTCATTTGCATTTGGTTTTCACATATGTATCAAGCCTACCCATTTATGCTCCACTTAATTTATGATCAATTCAGTTTAACCCCATTAAATTTGGGCTCACCCAATGGTCTAACAAGTCCATTATGACCCATTGGGTCCAATTGGGTCCTTTGACCCAATTACCCATATTGACCCATTACCCATCCAATCAAATTTGACATTTATAATGTGCTCATAGGGTCTTAATTTGATCAATGGGCCCTATTATTTTCTCATTTAACATCATAATTAATAAATTTAACAATCCAGGGGCATTTTCATAATTATCCATTTTATTGAAAAATTGGGGTGTTACAGGATCAAATTAAAGAATGGAGGGATCTATTAGGGTTTTATGCTATGCATGAGTAAATAACTTAATGGACATATGCTTTGGAACCTAAACATAAGGTGATAGAATTCTACCTTTTTGAAACCATGGGTTTATGTACAATGTTTTTATCTTAATTTGATGAATTTACGTTGTAAATGCTATGTTTAAAATATAAAATAGCATGTGTTTCATTAGCATCTTATGCATGGCATGGGGTGAAGGATATGTAACCGGAGGGGTCACACTCCGTCAGGGCATCCTAAAGACCAATGTGGGGATACTTTGATGTGCATTTCCCATCAAGAAAAAACTGGAGGGGCCACACTCCGTCGGAGCGTCCGAAAGACCTATGTGGGGCTACCTTGATGATGAGAATTCCATCAAGAGGTTATTTGTACTTGTGATGGGTGGGACTCATTGCATTTGACATCATGACATGGCATTGTTTTTATATGGTTTTGACTTTATGTTATTATATATGATTTGTACTAACCATGTGTAGACCCTAAATGGAATACCCACTGGGCGCGTTGTTCTAACGCCCTACTTCTACCCTAGTGGATGATACAGGAAACGAGGGGAACGATGAATGCGAAAAGGGCTAAGCATAGGAGCTTGGATGCTTTTAGTTTTTATTTTGTTTAAGATACTCATGGACTTGTAATTTGAGTAGCTAGAATTCGGCATGTAATAACTTAGATGATTTTGCTATGGTCTAAATGGTTTGTTGGATATTTTAAAGTTAAGTTTAATTATGATTAAAGACTTGTAGTACTTTGCTATTTAAAATGGAATAGATCTAGGTTCTATTATAATCTGCATGTTTATATTGTTATGTGTGAACCGTTTTCATGGACTTAGTCCATGCACACATAGGGTTGGCTAGTTAAGGTTCAGACTTTAGAAGTTCGGACTTAGCTCGTATCGTGACGTCCCCCTCTCTATCACTCCTTTAAAAAAAATACACTTTGATTTTCGGAAAACGAGTGAAAAAGGACGGGACGTTACAGTTGGTATCAGAGCGAAACATGAAAGTTGAATCTTTCGAACTAACATTAAGACGGTATCATGTCTCACTGATAGATAAGAATCCTAACTAACCGACTCTTCGGAGTCCACCGCACAGGGGCCGGATTAATTTACTTCGTTAGACTCAGACAGAACATTCAATCTGATACACACAATGAATGATAGCAAAGGAAGTACAGTCAAAATAAATGGATTTATCAAACATAGCAAAATACTTAGGGAATTCCCAAAAAAAAAGAAAAATCAAGAGTGCTTATTTGTAAATTTCCCCAAAAATAGGAAAATACAAACTTTACGACGAAAACTAAGTCATGATATTTTTCAATGGCTTAGGGAAAAATGCCTCCAAAGAGAAATACCCGACAAAATCAGAAAAGGACGGAAAAAGAGGTAGAAAAATCTCAACATGAAGAGAAGGAACGACAATCTCGACATGAAGAGGAGGAACAACCATCCCACCAAGAGGAGGAAGAACAAAGTAGCGTGAATATACGGGTGGTGCCTCCTGAACTACAAAGCTTGGTTCAAGCGGTGGTCACTTCGGTGCTTCAACAACACTTGAACGGGAATGGAACCACCAACGAGACCAATGACAGGAGCATGGTCAGGGACTTTCAGCAACAGCGCCCTCCTTATTTCAAAGGGAAAGAAGGGGTGTCGGAGCAGAAAATTGGCTGAAGAAGATCACTCAGATCCTGACCCTTCTCAAGATTTTGAGTCATGCTGACAAGATTTTACTGGCCATGTCACAACTGATCGATGATGCTGGTAAATGGTGGGAGGTGGTGGAGAATCAGCGAGCACTTCTTCTGGAAAGAGAGAGGACTGCGATGACTTGGGATCAGTTCTCAGCTACCTTTTTGGACCATTATTTCCCTGAAGAGGAAAAGGAGCGCCAGACCCAAGCTTTTCTATCTTTGGTACAAGGTACCATGACAGTGGTAGAGCACCACCAGGAGTTTCTCAGTTTGTCTTGCTATGCATTCTATATGGTGGATACAGAGTATCGAAGGGCACGCAAGTTTAAGCTTCGGCCAAGCATTAGGGCCAAGGTAACAATATTCAAGGCAGCTACATTGGCAGAGGTGGTCATCAGGGCCACTATAGCAGAGCAAAAGATGGCTGAGTTAGTGCGTTTTGATAACCGCCGAGCTCAGAGTGGGAGGGGTACATTTCAGCCTAACAAAATGTTTTGACCGAACTTTAGTAGACCCTCACCATCCACTGGGTCAACAGGGGGCTTTCGTCCTAATCATCCCTCCCCATCTGCATCAATCACTCAAGCTCCCACAGGTGTGAACAACTGCTTTCATTGTGATCAGCCAGACCATTACAAGAGGGAATGCCCACATCTCAATAGACGCTCTCAGTCCAGGGATTCATTTCGCCCACCAGCTAGGCCAGCTAATTCTCGAGGAGGCAAAACATTTAACCAGGCTGGACAGGCGCCTACAGGATCTGGACGGTCGTTTACATTAGCTCCTCCAGCAGTAGTGGATCACTCTGTGATTCAAGGTATGGCTGTAGTCAGTAGTTCCTACGCCTTTGCTTTATTTGATTCTGGAGCATCCCATTCTTTTATATCTGCTGCATTCATATCTACAACTGGAACTTTAGTACAAAAATTGTCCACATCACTCACCATTGTATCCCCCGTCGGAGGCACATCATTGGGGCTTATATGCACAGCAGTGAATACTGAACTCGCTGGACTCAGATTTGAGTTCAACTATTTGGTACTCGATATGACAGAGTACGATATTATCTTCGGTATGGACTGGTTGGCTAGACTTCAGGCCAACGTTGATTACTATCGCAGCAGGGTGACATTTTGGTCACTCGAGGGAAAACAACATGTGGTGCGTACTGACAAACAAAGTATACTGCATGAAGGGTTGAGTCATCTGGTATTGAACAGTATCAGAATCAACAAGGCACCTGTGGCTGAACATCCGGTAATAGTAAAGGACTATGTGGATGTATTCCCAAAAGAATTCCCTAGCTTGCCTCCCATGAGGGAGATTAATTTTGAAATCGAGCTGTACCCTAGCACTACACAAGTATCATTACCACACTATCAGATGGCACCAGCAGAGATGTCCTAGCTAAAGAAGTAGATTGATGAATTGCTCAGACTGGGTTGCATCCGGAATAATACGTCTGCTTGGGGTGCTCTGGTTTTATTTGTGAGGAAGAGGGATGGTTCACTCCGTATGTGTGTGGATTACCGAAAACTGAACCAGCCGACGGTCAGAAGCAAGTACCCTCTACCCAGGATCGATGATCTATTTGATCAACTTAGAGGTTCCAGTCATTTCTCTAAGATTGACCTGATGTCCAGATACCATCAAATCTTGGTTAGGGAGGAGGACATAAAAAAGACAGCCTTCAGAATGCGGTATGGACTATATGAGTTTGTAGTCATGCCGTTTGGACTCACCAATGCACCGACTGTGTTCATGGATCTAATGAACAGGATTTTCCGTCCTTACTTGGACCAATTTGTCATTATATTTATTGATGACATTTTGATTTATTCCAAAACTCAAGAAAAACACGCTGAGCACCTGAGGATAGTTCTCCATTGACCCGGTTCACTCAGAAAGGAGTCAAATTTGAGTGGTCAAATGTATGCAACCAGAGATTTGAGGACCTGAAAGATAGACTTACAACGGCTCCTATTTTGATTTTGCCAGAAAGAGGCAAGGGTTATGAGGTACAATGCGATGCTTCAGGAGAGGGACTTGGGTGCATCCTCAGTCAAACTCATCGTGTGGTGGCTTATGGTTCAAGATAATTGAAAATACATGAACGCCTCTATCCTACGCACGATCTTAAACTAGCCGCAGTGGTCTTCACTCTCAAAAGCTAGAGACATTATCTATATGGTGAGAAATTTGAAGTTTTTTCAGATCGTAAGAGCTTGAAGTACTTGTTTGATCAGAAAGAGCTCAACCTGAAGCAGCGTAGATGGATGGAATATCTGCAGTATTATGAATTCGCACTTCGTTATCACCCTGGGAAGGCGAACAAGGTGGCAGATGCCCTCAGCCGCATATCACATGCATCAGTGGCATGTTTGATCAGGACAGACTGGGAAATACTGAATACCATACGAGAGTTCAATTTATATATCAATGACCACGGAAGTATGTACAATTTCATCATACGGTCCAACATGGTTACCAAGATTGAACAGGAACAGCGGATAGACCCGGAAGTGGAGGAGATATGGGCCAAGATGTCTACAGGTGAAGTCATACCAGAATGGGAGTTACGATCAGGACAGGGTCTTGTATTCCGAGGAAGGATATATGTGCTTAAGAGCTGCAGTAAAGAGTTACACATTGAGGCACATCAGACCAAACTATCTATTCATCTGGGCAGCACCAAGATGTATCACGACCTGAAGAGACATTACTGGTGGCACGGACTCAAGTGGGATGTGGCAAAATTTGTGGCTCATTGCTTAACGTGTCAGCAAGTTAAGACGGAACATCAGAAGCCACCAGGGTTACTCAAGCCCTTACCAGTGCCGGAATGGAAATGGGAGCACATCTCCATGAATTTTGTGACAGGGTTGCCAAGGTCTTCAAAGGGCAACGATGCGAAATGGGTCGTGGTAGACCGACTGACCAAGTTTGGACATTTTAATCCCATTAAGATGACAGATTCATCTGAGACTTTTGGTCGGCGGTATATCAAGGCTATCATCAGATTGTGTGGTATTCCTCGAACTATTGTGTCCGACAGAGATGTTCGATTCATTGGCAGAGTATGGCAGAGCATGCAGTCGGCCATGGGAACAGACCTACTAACTAGCACAACATTCCATCCACAGACTGATGGGCAGTCTGAGAGGACAATAGAAACATTGGAGGATCACTTGTCATTGGTAGAATTCTCATACAACAACAGTTACCAGGCAAGCTTCCAGATGGCTCCATTTGAGGCTTTATATGGCAGACCATGTAGATCACCCGTGTGCTGGACAGAGGCCGGTGAGCCTGCACTGATTGGACCCGAGTTGGTTGCAGAGGCTACAGCGCAGATACAGTTGATACGGCAGCATCTATTGGCTGTGCAGAGTCGTTAGAAGAGCTATGCTGACAAGAGGAGGACTTTCCTTGAATTTGAACTGGGGGACATGGTGTTCTTGAAAGTCTCGCAACGAAAGGGACACATAAGATTTGGAAAGAAGGGGAAACTGTCGCCAAGATATGTGGGGGCGTTTTCAATCATAAGAAGGATGGGGGATGTGGCTTATCAATTGGCACTCCCTTCACAGTTGGCATCTTTACACGTTGTGTTCCATATATCGTTGTTGAGGAAGTACAATCCTGATCCCTCTCATGTACTGAACATACAAGACATAGATGTCCAAAACGACGTGACATACGTCGAAAAACCTGTCCGAGTGGTGGACATAGAACAAAGGGTATTACGGAACCGAGTGATCCAATTTGTTAAGGTGGTATGGGATCGACACGGTAATGAGGAAGCCGCATGGGAACTAGAGTCAGAAATGAGAACAACTCATCCTGAAATATTTATATAAATGTTTGAAACTCTACTTCGCTCGATTTTCGGGACGAAAATTTTAAAAAGAGGGTTGTATTGTAACACTTTGGAATTTCATGTTATTAATATATATGAAATTTACCATTTAATTTGTGAATTATTAGATGGGTAAAGTGTTGGGTCAATTGCCCAATTAAGACCCAACGGATTGTGGATATGGTTGCAGTTGAAATAAATGGGTAAGATGTATTTAATTGGGTCAATGTTGCTACTTGGGTCAAAATGCCCAATTGGGACCCAATGGGTCGTGGTTAACTTGGTTGACCACCAAGTGAGTTCAAGCCTAATTAAATGGGGCTAAATTAAAATGGTAATGCAATATATCTATAAATAAGGGACGGTCTGGATGAGGATGACACACACTCATACACCACATCTAAGGCTAAGATTTCTTCTCAGAAAATAATTCCCACAGCTCAGCAAACCCTCATATTCTAGAGGTTCATTTTGCCCACCAGCTAGACCAGCTAATTCAAGAGGAGGCAGGACATTTAACCAGGCGGGATGGGCGCCTGCAGGATCTGGACGGTTGTTTACCTTAGCTCCTCTAGCATCAGTGGATTACTTTGTGATTCAAGGTATGGCTATAGTCAGGAGTTCCTACGCCTTTGCTTTATTTGATTCTTGAGCATCTCACTCTTTCATATCTACTGCATTCATATCTACAACTTGAACTTTAGTACAGAAATTGTCCACATCACTCACCATTGTATCCCCCGTCGGAGACACGTCATTGGGGCTTATATGCACACCAGTGAATACTGAACTCGCTAGACTCAGATTTGAGTTCAACTATTTGGTACTCGATATGACTGAGTACGATATTATATTCGGCATGGACTGGTTGGCTAGCTTTCAGGCCAACATTGATTGCTATCACCGTAGGGTGACATTTTAGTCATCCGAGGGAAAGCAATATGTGGTGCGTACTGACAAACAAAGCAGACTGCAAGAAGGGTTAAACCACTTGGTATTGAACAGTATCAGAATCAACAAGGCACCGGTGGCTGAACTTCCGATAATAGTAAAAGACTATGCTGATGTATTTCCAAAAGAACTCCCTAGCTTGCCTCCCATGAGGGAGATTAATTTTGAAATCAAGCTGTATTCTGGCACTTCACCTGTGTCATTACTACACTACCGGATGGCACCAGCAGAGATGTCCAAGCTAAAGAAACAGATTGATGAACTGCTCAGACTGGGTTGCATCTGGAACAGCACATCATCTTGGGGAGCTCCGGTGTTGTTTGTGAGGAAGAATGACGGTTCACTCCGTATGTGCGTAGATTATCGAAAGCTGAATCAGCTGACAGTCAGGAACAAATACCCTCTACCCAAGATCGATGATTTATGTGATCAACTTAGAGGTTCCAGTCATTTTTCAAAGATTGATCTGATGTCCGAATACCACCAAATCCGGGTTAGGGAGGAAGACATAGAGAAGACAACCTTCAGAACGCGGTATGGACTGTATGAGTTTGTAGTCATGCCTTTTGAACTCACCAGTGCACCTGCTGTGTTCATGGATCTGATGAACAGGATATTCCGTCCTCACTTGGACCAATTTGTCATTGTATTTATTGATGACATTTTGATTTATTCCAAAACTCAGGAAGAACATGCTGAGCACCTGAGGATAGTTCTGGACACTTTGTGGAAGAACAAGTTATATGCCAAAGCCAGCAAATATGAATTCTGGCTACCCAAGTTTACCTTCTTGGGGCATGTTATATCAGCAGAAGGTATAGCCGTGGACTCGGCTAAGGTGACGGCAGTGAGTGAATGGAAAACACCAAGGAATGTAACTGAGATCCATAGCTTCTTGGGATTGGCGGGTTATTACAGGAAGTTTATTATGGCCTTCTCCAAGATTGCATCTCCACTGACCCGACTCACTCAGAACGGAGTCAAATTTGAGTGGTCAGACATGTGCAACCAGAGATTTGAAAAGCTAAAGAAGAAACTTACAACTGCACCTATCTTAATTTTGCCGGAAAGAGGCAAGGGTTATGAAGTACAATACGATGCTTCAGGAGAAGGACTCGGGTGTGTACTCAGTCAAACTCATCGTGTGGTGGATTATGGATCAAGACAGTTAAAAATTTATGAACGCCTCTATCCCACGCATGATCTGGAACTAGCTGCAGTGGTCTTCGCTCTCAAAAGTTGGAGACATTATTTATATGGCGAGAAGTTTGAAGTGTTTTCCGATCATAAGAGCTTAAAGTACTTGTTTGATCAAAAAGAGTTCAATCTGAGGCAACGCAGATGGATGGAATATTTGCAGGATCACGAGTTCGCGCTTCGTTATCACCCTGGCAAGGTGAACAAGGTGGCAGATGCTCTCAGCCGTATATCACATGCATCAGTGGCATGTTTGATCAGGACAGAATGGGAGATGCTGAATCCCATACGAGAGTTCAATTTATATATCAACAACCATGGGAATATGTACAACTTGATCATACGGTCCAACATGGTTACCAAGATTGAAGATGAGCAATGTGCAGATCCGGAAGTGGGGGAGATACGGGCCAAGATGTCTACAGGTGAAGTCATACCAAAATGGGAACTACGACCAGGACAAGGTCTTGTATTCCGGGGTAGGATATATGTGCCTAAGAGCTGCAGAAAAGAGTTACTGATTGAGGAACATCAAACCAAACTCTCTATTCATCCAGGCAGCACTAAGGTGTATCATGACCTGAAGAGACATTACTGGTGGTACGGACTCAAGAAAGATGTGGCAGAATTTGTGGCTCATTGCTTAGTTTGTCAACAGGTTCAGACGGAACATCAGAAGCCACTAGGGTTACTCAAACCCTTATTGGTGCCGGAATGGAAATGGGAGCACATCTCCATGGATTTTGTGACAGGGTTGCCAAGATCCTCAGAGGACAATGATGGGATATCTGTTGTGGTAGACCAACTGACCAAGTCGGGACATTTCCTTCCGATCAAGATGACGGACTCATCTGAGACTTTGGGTCAACAGTATATCAAGGATATCATCAGATTACATGGTATTCCTCGGATTATTGTGTCCGACAAAGATGGCCGATTCACCGGCAGAGTATGGCAGAGTATGCAGTCAGCCGTGGGAACAGATCTATTGACTAGTACATCATTCCATCCACATACTGATGGGCAGTCTGAGAGGACAATACAAACATTGGAGGATATGCTAAGAGCATGCATGCTAGATTTCAAGGGCGGATGGGAGGATCACTTGCCGTTGGTAGAATTCTCATACAACAACAGTTACCAGACAAACCTCCAGATGGCTCCATTTGAGGCTTTATATGGTAGACCATGTAGATCACCCATGTGCTGGATGGAGGCCGGTGAACCTGTACTGATTGAACCCGAGTTAGTTGCAGAGACCACAGCGCAGATACAATTAATACGGCAGCACCTATTGACTGCACAGAATCGTCAGAAGTGCTATGCTGACAAGAGGAGGAGGTTCCTTGAATTTGAAGTGGGGGATATGGTGTTCTTGAAAGTCTCGCCACGAAAGGGACACATGAGATTTGGAAAGAAGGGAAAACTGTCACATAAATATGTGGGACCGTTTTCAATCATAAGGAGGATGGGGGAGGTAGCTTATCAATTAGCACTTCCTTCACAATTGGCGTCTTTACACGATGTGTTTCATATATCGATGTTGAGGAAGTACAATCCCAATCCTTCACATGTATTGAACATAGAAGATATAGAGGTGCAAAGCAACGTGACATATGTCGAGAAGCCTGTCAGAGTGGTGGAAACAGAGCAAAGGGTATTACGAAGCAGAGCGATTCAGTTCATCAAGGTGGTATGGGATCGACACGGTATTGAGGAAGCCACTTGGGAACTTGAGTCGGAAATGAGATTAGCTCACCCTAAGCTATTTATGTAATTCATTTTGGAACCCTACTTCGCTCGATTTTCGGGACGAAAATTTCAAAAAGAGGGTTGTATTGTAACTCCCCGGAATTCCAGGTTATCAAATATATATGAATTTGCCATTTAATTTGTGAATTTAAATGGTATGAACCTTAGATGGGTAAGGTGTTGGGTCAATTGCTCAATTAAGACCCAACGGATTGTGGAAATAGTTTCAATAGAAATAAATGGGCAAGATGTGTACAATTGGGTCAAGAGTGTTAATTGGGTCAAAATTTGTTAATTGGGCCGAAATGCTCAATTGGGACCCAATGGGCCGTGGTTGACTTGGGTTGACTAACAAGTGAGTCCAAACTTGATTAGGTTGAGGCTGAGTTGAGTTGGAAATGGAATCAAATAATTGAGTTTATTCAAGTGAATTAAATGAGTGAGTTGAGCTAAACGGATGAGTTGAGTTGAATGAGTTGGATTGGAAGTTATGGAGACCTTCATCTCAAGTGAGTGGAGTGGGAAGATGAGGGGTTGTAGTTGTTTCAAAGACTAAAGTAAAGGCATACACGTTGGAGGGGGGAGTTTCAGCTCATGGATGAAACTCCAAAGGTTCATTAATGGGGACGGTTTTGGGTTACACAAACCACATCAAGGCTAGCACACGTTGGGTAGCTTGGAGGGTTTCCATCTCAAGATGGAAACCCAAGAGCCACACGTTGGGAGTGTTTCATCTCAAGGATGAAACCTCCAAATGAAACTTAAAGGAGGGAGGTGAAAAGGCATGGGAGTTACCAAGGGGTGTCACCAAAGGACACCACCTTTGGCCAACCCTGATTAACCAAGAAAAGGGTTTTGTCTCAAAGTCACACTCTTCCTCTCCCTCTTGGCCGTTCC
The DNA here is from genome assembly GCA_013350335.1 of Chimonanthus salicifolius. Lineage (NCBI taxonomy): Eukaryota > Viridiplantae > Streptophyta > Magnoliopsida > Laurales > Calycanthaceae > Chimonanthus > Chimonanthus salicifolius. The sequence continues at coordinate 31,220,242 of CM023537.1, forward strand.
CACCTCTCAAAGACAAGAAACACTTGGTGCTTTTCTCATCTCACTCTCTCCCTCTCTCACACAAAGCCGACCACCCTCAAGACAAGGACTTGGAGTATCCTCCTATTCCAAGCTACTCTATCTCTCTCAAACATATATCTCTTGGCCGAACCACTTCAAGGGACTTCATCAAGATCAACTTCGGCTAAAGATCAAGGAGGAGAGGAGGCTAAAGAAGGAGAAGATTGGAAGAGCAAGAACAAGTGAAGGAAAACCGGAGGAGTCGCGGAATCGGTAAATAAATGATTAAGTTTACATAATCAAGAAAAGAGGGTCAAGGACAATGGCCGAACCCTAATTTTATATTGGGTAAAGGACCATTGATGAACCATAGGGTTCGGCCATACCATGGAAAGTGATTGAAGAATGTATATGGGTTTTAAGGATTTTTAAGAGGAAGTAATGAACCATAGGGTTCGGCCATGTTGTATGGCCGAACCCCATGGAAAGGACAATAATGAATTATAATGGATTTAAAGGATGGAAAATTATAGATGTATGTTGATGAGATTAAAAGGTTTAAAAGGGTTTAAAAGGATGTATCATTTAGTTTAATGGAAATGATGATTTCCATGGAAGAGAAATTAATGGATGAATGGGAACTATCAAATGATGGTTGTATGATTTCTAAAGAAATTAAAGAACCATAGGGTTCGGCCATGGTGTATGGCTGAACCCCATGGAGGTGTATTGGTATTGTTAATGGATTTTGAATGATGAAAACTATGCGAGTTGGTTAATAATTTTATTGGGTTTCAAAGCATGAATGTTATAGATGTATGTTAAGGATTTTCGAAGGGGGTTTAAATGGATGTTTTTGATGGAGAACCAAGGACCTTAGGGTTCGGCCATGGTGTATGGCCGAACCCCATAAAGAATTATGGGATTATGTTCATGTAATTAGATCATGGAAATGATGGAGAAAATGGAATTTAGACATCATAGGGTTCGGCCATACCATGAACCAATTTTTATGGGTCATGTATGGACCTAATATGTTTAAAGGAATGGAGGATTAAGATAAGTAATTAGCCATGATAAAAAGAGTAATGGCAATGTTGTAAATAGGTAAAAATCATGGACCATGGGTTCGACCATGGTGTATGGCCGAACCCCATGGGGAAGGTTGGGTGGACGTAGATTTTTATCAATGCTAAATAATTATGGTATAATTGATTAGATGTATGAATCAAGGGTAGTATAATCTTGGTTTTAAATTAATGATCAAAGGACTATAAGGATGGCACCAAAATAAGGAAGTGAGGTTCGGCCATGTTGTATGGCCGAACCCCACAAGGTTGTATTTTGTGGACTTAGGTGGTTACCAATGGTAGATGATTAATTGTTAAGTGATTAACTAAGTAGTGATGGAGTAATAGATCAAAGACCCCATCTTGATGAGGGTGGTTGGGGAGAGCAGGGTTAGCAAGAACCAAAACCCTAGGGCTAACTCTTCATCTCATTCACTCTCTCCCTCTCTCAAGCCCTCCTTGGCCGACCCTCTCTAAAACAAGAAAAGATTAGGGTTTTTCCATCTCAACTCCTCTCCCTCTCACCAAAACCCTAGGGCAAGATAGAAAGGACTCATATCAACCCCTTTAGCCGAACCCTCCCTTAGGGTTTCTCATCTCAAACCCTCTCCCTCTCAAGCAACTCCTTTGGCCGAATACATTAAGAAGACTCTCAATCTCTCTCTCTCCCATTTCGGCACTAACTTGGAGAAACCGAAGAACGGAGGAGGAAGAAGAAAGGACTAACGAAGGAGAAGAACGGAGGAGCAAGACGGAACGAAAGAAAACGAAGGAGTCACGGAATCGGTATGTATTGTTTAACAAGGTTTATTAATTAGAAGGAGGCTAAGGGAACCATGGTTTCGGCCATTCCATGGCCGAAACCATGGGGTTCCATATAGGGTTGAAAATGGTTGGCCAAATGATTATAGGCCATGGATTTAAAATCCATCCAAGGAATATCAATGTGATGGTTAAGTATTTGGAATGAAAATACCCTAACCTTGTTGGTGGGTAAGATAAGTTATACATGATTAATGAATTATACTGAGACTATAGAAATGCATGATTTAATATGAGGAATGGAGAAGGATCAAAGAACATGGTTCGGCCCTTGCATGGCCGAACCCTAATTTGTATATATGGATCATTGAGGACAAAAAGAGAATGGATAAGGTTCGGCCATGATGTATGGCCAAACCCCATCAAATGGTCTAAACATGTTGTCTGTGATTTTAAGAGAATCCATCCTCATGATGATTAAAATGGCAAGAGGAGGAAAAATGTTGAACCATGGGTTCGGCCATGTTGTATGGCCGAACCCCATGGAAGAATGTTGGTGATTTTAAATGGGTTTTAAGTGATGAAAAATGACGAACCCCATGGATCATTTTTATGGACCTAAGTATGTGTAACTAAATTTGGAGATTAACCATGAAAAGAGATGATGGCTAAGATGGAAAGAAAATGATGAAAATGAAGAACATGGGTTCGGCCATGTTGTATGTACGAACCGTATGGAGAGAATTTTATGGATCCACATCTATGTTAATGGACTATTAAGTTAAGAACTAAGATGACAAAAATGAAGCACCATGGGTTCAGCCATGTTGTATGGCTGAACCCCATGGATGACCTTTGTGGATCTAGGGATGGTTGGATTAATAAATCAAAAGATGGAATGACGTTGGACCTACATTGGTTAAAATAAAAAGGACTAAAAGAAGGGTCAAAACTAAAAGAGTGAGGTTCGGCCATGTTGTATGGCCGAACCCCACTAATAAGTTTTTATGGACTTAAACATTTTCAGCCCTAAGATATCGCCGAAACCCCTTGGGGGTTTTAACCGGGTTAAGGACTATAATCATAGGTGGAAATGAACATGGAATGATGGGAATCAAATGGGTTATCGATTTGATTTATTTATGTGTAATAAGGTAACGGGATTTCACAAAAGAGCGTATGATCGGCTTGAGTTGATTGGTGATCGGCTTTTGGACGAAAACGCTAAGGCACGATATTTGGAAGTTGGTAGGATTCCTACCTTATTGAAAACTGTAATGCCCCACTCTTTTTCACTCGCTTTCCAAAAATCAGAGTCTATTTTTTTTTTAAAAATAAACAAAGAGTGATCGAGCGCGGGACGTCACGAAGAGAGCTAAGTCCGAGCTTCCAAAGCCCGACCTTTAACTGGCCAACCATACGTGTGCGTGGACCAAATCCACTAAAATGGTTCACACGTACTCAAGTTAACTTGCAGAATAAAACATATATGCGGAATAACAATAGGATAACAATCCTATTCCAATTTAGATAGCAAAGTAGTCCAACACTTATAACATGTCAACCAATCAAACTAAAGTCTCATTTGATTTACAATAATGTCCAAGTCCGTAAACACACTTTGTGGGGTTCGGCCATACGCCATGGCCTAACCCATGGTCTATCATTTCCTCCCATATTTACACATTTGCCATATTCCCATCCCTTCATGCTTAGGTCCAAAATTGATCCATAACCTAGATTCATAAATGATTCATAAATCACAACATAAAACCCAAAGTCCACCAAATATTCCCCATGGCTGAACCCATAGTCCATTATTTTTATTTTTTTACCACATTGCCATTAATCTATCCATGGCTAACATTTCATTCATTAAAGCATACTTAAGTCCATAATTTGATCCACCAAATGGTTCATGGGGTTCGGCCATACACCATGGCCGAACCCTATGATGTCTAAATCCAATTTATCCATTGAATCATTTCCCCTCCTTAGGTCCATAAACCAAGGTCCCTCCATGGGGTTTAACCATATATTTAGATTCATTCTTTTTGATCATCATCTACCATGTTTAAAATCAATTAAACTTACCACCATTTCCCATCATTTCCATGATCTAGAATCACCTAAGTCCAACAATATTTTTCCCTTTAATCCCTTCAAAATCATTGATAACCTTCCATGGTGTTCGGCCATACACCATGGCCGAATCCATGGTTCATGGTTCTTTCACCAATTATCATTTTAACACCATGTAAAATGATTAGTATTCCTTAACATGCATCTACAATTTCCATGCTTTGAAACCCATAAAAATTATTAAACAAACCACATAGTTTCAATATCTAAGAAAACCCTAAGTCCATAAATATTCCTTGGTGGGGTTCGGCCATACAACATGGCCGAACCTCACCCTTTGGTTTTGTGCCCTTTTTTCCATTCTTTATGGTTCTCATACTCACATCCATTTGCACCCTTTAAAAACCTTTTAAAATATGAATCATCTTCCATAGAGTTCATCCTTCAAAAACCCATAAAAATAACCAATGACCTTCCATGGGGTTCGGCCATACATCATGGCCAAACCTTATGGTTCATCCTTTTCATTAAACCTCATCATTCATCCCTTAATCTTTCTTCCATGGGGGTCGGCCATACACCATGGCCGAACCCTATGGTTCCTTATTTAGACAAAAACTATTAAAATACCTACCGGTTTCGCGACTCCTCCGGTTTTCCTTCGTTCCAACTTGTTCTTCCAATCTTCTCCCTCCTTAGCCTCCTCTTCCTCCTTCCTTCTTACTTCTTTGGCCGAGAGTGAGATTTGAGAGAGATAGAGTTCGGCCAAATTATGTGGGTTTGAGAGAGGATCGGCCTTGAGTGAGAGGGAGAGGAGTTTGGGATGTAAACTCTAAGTCCTTTTCTCTTTTGTCCTTGTGAGTGGTCGGCCAAGAGAGAGCTTGAGAGTGAGATGACAACTAGTCTTGTTTTGCTCAATGAAGGTGATCGGCCAAGGGTGGTGCCTTTTGATAAAGCCCTTTTGTAACTCCCATAATTCATCACCTACTCATTGATACTTACATTGGGGGTTTCATCCTTGAGATGAAACTCCCAACCGTTTTGCCCCTTGGTTACCTTGTGTAACAACAAAACTGTCCCCTCCATTCACGACCCATTTGGGGGTTTCATCCATGAGATGAAACTCCCATCTCCCATCATGTAGCCTTGGTTTGAATTGTGTAACAACACCAAACCATCCATCTCCATTGATGATTCATTTGGGGGTTTCATCCTTGAGATGAAACTCCCATGTCCCAACGGTGTAAGCTTGAGTAAGGATTGTGTAACTCCCATTTTCATTTATCTCCTTCCTTAGTGGTCCACTTGAAGTTTTCATTCTTGAGATGAGGCACTCCAATGGTTTGGCTCTTGGGTTTTCATCTTGAGATGGAAACTCCCATGCTTCCAATGTGCAAGACTTGGTGTAAGTTTGTGTAACCTCCACAACCCTTCACCTCCCATTAATGTTCCATTTTGGAGTTTCATCCCATGAGATGAAACTCCCATTCCAACGTGTATGCTTAACTTGGATTGTGTAACAACCACAAAGCAGTCCACCTCCCATTAGTAATACAATTTGGAGTTTCATTCTATGAAATAAGACTCCCATGTTTCCAACGTGTACTAAGGTTAAGCCTTGTGTAACCTCCAAAAACCTTTCATCTCCCCATTAATGATTCATTTGGAGTTTCATGCATGAGATGAAACTCCCCCCTCCAACGTGTGACCTTGACTTGGTCTCATGAGGTGCATCTCTCCACCTTCCCACTCCACTCACTTGAGATCAAAGTCCCATTAATTTCCATTCAACTCATTTAGCTCAACTCACCTCTTTAATTGAACTCACTTAAAATCAACTCATTTAACTCACTTAAAATCAACCCAATTACTTGATTCCATTTCCAACTTAAATCAGCTCCAATTGAGTAAGCTTGAACTCACTTGGTGGTCAACCAAGTCAACGACGACCCATTGGATCCCAATTGGGCATTTTGACCCAAATAACAACCTTGACCCAATTAAATACAACTTACCCATTTAATTTCAAATGAACCTTATCCAATATCCGTTGGGTCTTAATTGGGCAATTGACCCAACAACTTACCCATCTAAGGTCTATATCCAATAATTCATAATTTAAATGGGCAATTTCCATGAATATCCATAGCTTGAAAATCCGAGGTGTTGTAAAAACCATGGAATATGTATATGTGATGATTTTACTTCTATGTGCAATGAATTATTTTGGTATCAAATGATATGTTTTAATGATGGGATTTTCATGCTATATGTGTAATATGAATAGCATGTTTGCACTCATATCTCATGCATGGCATGGGAGGGATCAAATGAGGAGAGTCCACACTCCATTCAGAATTCCGATAAACACAAGTGGGGAGGGATCCACACTGATTTCGGTTGTGATGTTTGTAATAAAAAGAGGAGTCCACACTCCGTTCGGTGGGACCAATAAGGCATACGTGGGGAGTCATGATAATACCTTGATGTGGCTTGTACATCAAGAGGAATACTATGTGATTGGGATATGATTGATGGGTGGGATTCATGGCATATGACACCCATGGCATCGCATTGACTTGCATGGTTTTGGCATATGACACCCATGGCATGGCAATGACACCCATGGTTTTGGCATTATATATATCTATGTGATTTTTTATACTAATCCATGTGTTTGACCCTACTCGGAGTACCTACTGAGCGCGTTGTCTAACGTCCTACTTCTACCTTAGATGATGACACAGGGAATGAACGGAGCCAAGCTTAGGAGCTTTGATGATTTAGATTTATTTTATTTAAGTTTTTATTTTGGACATGTAATTTAAGTAATTAGCATTTTGGGACTATAATAATCTTAGGATATTTGCTATGGTTTGTTTTATTTTGGACATTGAAACTTAAAGGTTATTTTATTGTGATGGACTTCCTTGTTGTAATGCCCAGCCCTTTTTCACTTACTTTCCAAAAACCAGAGTCTATTTTTATTTTAAAATCAATAGTGATAGAGAGCGGGACGTCATGACGCGAGTTAAGTCCGGACTTCTAAGTCCGACCCTTAACTGGCCAACCCTATGTGTGCATGGACTAAGTCTATGAAACGGTTCACACATAGTAACTTATAATCGTTGTGGAATATAACATAAACTGAATGAGGATTATAATAGAACCTAAGACTACTCCATTTTAGATTGCAAAGTACTTAATCATTTAACCAAAAATTACCTTAACTTAAACATCCAAACAACCATTCCAAACCATAGCAAAATTATCTAAGTTATTACATGCTGACATCTAACTATTCAAGTTACAAGTTCATATAATAAAAGACATCCAATCACATATCCAAGCTCCTACGCTTGGCTTCTTTCATGATCATCGATCCCTTCCTTTCCTGTGTCATTCACTAGGGTAGAAGTAGGGCGTTAGAACAACGCTCCCAATAGGAATTCTAAATAAGGCTAACACATGGCTTAGTAACAAAATCATATATAATATCATATCCTCAAAACCATATGAAATCATGCCATGCCATATGTCTTATGCAATGAGTCCCACCCATCACAATACATGTAACCTCTTGATGGAATTCTCCTCATCAAGGTATCCCCACAGTGGTCTTTTGGACGCCCCAACGGAGTGTGGCCTTCGGATTCTTCTTGATGGCATTATACACATCAAGGTCTTCCCACAATTGCCTTACGGACTGTAACGCCCGCCCCTTTTCACCGAATAATCAGAGTCTTTTTTTTTTAAATGAATAGTGACAAAGGGCGAGGACGTCACGACGCGAGTTAAGTCCGACATTCTAAAGCCCGGCCCTTAACTGGCCAACCCTACGTGTGAGCAGAACAAAGTCCACGAGGAACGGTTCACACGTAGACGTAAACGCGAGGAATATTATACTAAGTGCGGAAATTATAATAGAGTCTAACCTACAATTTTAGATAGCAGGGAAGATACATCATTAAATTACTAAAATACCTCAAAATCACAATGTCTAAAATAATATCCAAAACATAGTAAGAAATCTAAAATTATTACAATCCAACAAGTTAAGCTACTCAAATTACATTTTTCCAAAATAAACTAAGTAAACTAAGTAGCTCGCTTCCCCAAGCTCCTAAGCTTGGCTCCCGTCTCGTCTTTTGTTTCCGCCATCTCCTGTGTCATCAGCTAGGGTAGAAGTAGGGCGTTAGACAACGCGCCCAGTAGGACTCCGAGTAGGACTAACACATGGATTAGTAATAACAAAGCATATAGATAATATTATAACGAAAAACCATAAAATGAATGCCATGCCATGGGTGTCTGTGTTATGAATCCCACCCATCATCCTTACTATCATGATGCCATATCCCCCTTGACGGAAAAACCTCGTCAAGATATAAACATACACAAATTATCCCCCTTGATGGCAAAACCTCGTCAAGATCTAAACAATCACAAATCATCCCCCTTGACGGCAAAACCTCGTCAAGATATAAACAATCACAAATCATCCCCCTTGACGGTAAAAACCTCGTCAAGATATAAACAATCACAAATCATCCCCCTTGACGGCAAAAACGTCGTCAAGATATAAACAATCACAAATCATCCCCTTTGACGGCAAAAACCTCGTCAAGATATAAACAATCACAAATCATCCCCCTTGACGGCAAGGCCTCGTCCAGGTGTTCCCATGTTTGCTTCTCGGTCGCCCAGACGGAGCATGGACTCCGGTTTCATTTCATCCTTCCCATGCCATATCCCTCCCATGTCATGCATGAGATGTAGATGCCATATGCCATGTACTATATACAATCCATAGTCTTACTATAGAATTCATAACTTAGCATATAATTCATAGCTTGCATTATGCCATATAAAATACATAAATCATGATCTTGAAAACTCATCATAAAACAAACTATATAATTGCCAAAATAAACCAAAGAAACCATCACACAATCCATAGCTTACAAAAAGGTAGGAATCCTACCGAATACCGACTAGCGTCACTTTACGTTTCCGTCCGATAATCCGGTCATTAATACGCGCACCGCTTACGATGTCCGATACCTTATTATACATCATCAATTAGACTCACGTTTTAATCATTTAAGTCCTATTAATCATACCTAAGCGGGGTTCGGCCATACACCATGGCCGAATCTCACTAACTAGGTTTGTGGGTCCCATTTAATCCATTAATTATTTTAATTACATGAGTCTAGAAACCAACACCCTAGGCTTTATTTAACCATACACAAGGTCATCTTTAAAACACCTAAGTCCATGATTAATCTCCATGGGATTCTTGAATTTGGCCATTATTTGCGATTTTGCCACTACTCCTCCATGGTTAGGTTCTCATTTCATTTCTCCATTCTTAGGCACCAAAATGTTGTGCAAGTCTGGATCTAAGATCACAAAAGGGAGGATGGCTCGACTTGAAGGAGTTTGAATATTTTATGATGGTGGAGCACATCAAGGTTGGAAGACAAAACTTTGCACTAGTTACAATGGAGTACAGTAGGGTGACCATGAGACTATTGAGTTCACCTCTGTTTCCAAATCGGGGATAAACATTTGCACAACACAACAAATGAATGACTCTAAACTTAGGAAGAAAATTCCCTGTTCTCAACCAAATGTCATTCTTCCACTCAACCACATTCCCACACAGTTTCCTTGCAAACTTGTTTCTCTCCAACAAAGGAATGGTTTTGGGGATTTTAAGGATTTAGCCATTCTTGGAGTTAGGTATACCAATGTGCTCAAATACAAGTTGAGGAGTAACCACTTTAGTCTCGTCACTTTGAAATTCAATCCCAAAACAGTTATTTTCTTGGTGCTGTCTGAAGGAACAAAACTTGCTTTGGCCAGGGAAGGGTACATTTTTCCACCCCATTCCAACAAATTTTCCCATCCCATCTTCCTTAGGTAGGGAAGAGTTGTGCAAGTGTCCAAGTCCTTGGCACAACTTTCCCGCTCAATGTTCAAATTCTTGAACGCTGTATATTCCACAATGGGCTAGAGAAGGGTCCTTATTCCTCATCTCTTTCCTCATTATTTGATTGAGTCTCTTCATTAGACTCAAAGGGATTTTCTTCACAAATTTTTTTTTCTTTTTCTACAATTTTAGGTTCAGGCTGAGGTTAGGGCTGAAGTTGAGATGAAGAGCCACGCCTAGTGACTGGGAGGTTAGGGGGTCTATTAAGAGGTACTTCCTCAGTAGGAGTTACCTCAATGGTTTGAGTATGAATGGCAGAAAAGCTAGATTTCTGGGAAACTTTCTTGCTAGAGTGAGTTCGTCTAAAAGTCTTAGCCCTTTTTGGAGAGGGAAAAGATGCTTCTGGGTTATCCTCAGTTGCAGGAGCTTCATAGGAACTAGGGATCTTCATCCTAGGCATGATTTTTCCTTTTCCCAAACAATATTCCGAGGAAAAATGAGATTGGGGAAAACAAGACTTAGTCTAATGAGAAAACATACAAATCTAAGAGTCCAGAGAAAACTGTATGCATAAAGAAGAAAATCCAAGGCAAATTTACCAGCGTTAATGGTTGGAGATGGAGATCCGAGAGCCAAAGGCACGAGAGGTTGTTGCAAAAAAGAGAAAGGGGCGAGAGCAGCGACATAAAAAACCCAAATGGATGAGCTGATTTCCGAACACAAGGTTTTAACTTAAACCATTTTGTGCAAGGACGATACATCGTCGAAGACGATCTATCGTCGTCGATCCATCGCCGTTGGCGACATGTTGCCAGGACAGAATATAGATTTTCCTTTTTAAGTCCCTTTTCATTTTGAAAATTACTCTTCCTAGATTTTAAAAAGTACATGGCATAAACACATTGTAATCACATTAATAAAGCACATTTATATTACAAAATCGTCTTGCACATATTTAATTCAAATATCATATACACCAATCAAGTATATTGAATGAAAAATGCAAGAATCAAGCCAAGTTTTCAATCAAGATTCAAATGTGTAAACCAATCATGCATGTTTGACACATCTGAGAAACACATGTAGGAATTTGAAATGAAATGTCCGTTAATGTATGACTTTCCAAGCATGACTAGTACTATAGCCTAGAATAGTAAAGTCAAAACTTGTAGTTGGCCAAATTTTCGATGTCATAGCACATAGGCTATTTGAACTCACATGAACACCTTGTGAAGTTCAATTACAATGGTCTTGAGATATTCCAATTAGTCTAAGACTAAGGTAACACATGAGTGATGGTCTATGTCTTTGGTACCCAAATGGTTGAGGTTGGGGATTAATACTTCTTCATTTGAACGTATTTTTGGTGACCCAACCTTGGTTTCCTTAACTCCTTCAGAACTTCATTCAATTGTTTGAACAAGGAGTCATGCATTTGATCCACCTTCCTTGAAGGTTTATGCTTTTTAACCTTAGCTTTGGGTGGGTTGTTAAAGGATTGATCCCTCAAGTGTCTCTTCCTAAGTTTGCATTCCATCTTGTAATGCGCAATCTTATTGTAATAAAAAAACAATTTCCTTTAGGAGCATGAGACAAATTCCTTTTAACAAACATGGTTTGGTTCATAGGTCTTTTGATTGCATTAGATGAACCAAGGCCAGACCTATCACCATAGTTTTTACCAAAATTAAGTAATTTTTCCAATTTTTTGTTCTCCATGGGTAAATTTATCTTGAAACTTCTCTTGTGATTTTTAAATTCTTTTAATTCACGAGATAGTTTCACAATTTCTTCTTCAAGATCTCTTTTGATGTCCCATAACTTTTCAACATCATCTTCATGAATTTTTATTGTTCCTTGAAGTGACTTCTCTTACTTTCAATTTAAAGGTTTCATCATTATAAGTTTTTAATTTTGTTGAAAGAAAAGTATTTTAATTTTTCAAACATTACAATGATGTTTGTGTTTTCAATTTTTGCCTTGTCTAGTTTTTTAGCCAATTTCTCACTCTCAAGGTACAAGGCATTGAAGGATTCTTGAAGATCATTGTTAGTGGCCCGACTTGCCGGGTCCCTATGTTTGTCAATTCCATGACTCGGAAAGAAGCACTTGTTAGGAAGCTTGAAGACTCAAGATGATTAAGAGTGAAGCTCATGCTCCAACATGTTTAAAGCTCATCGTCATGGCAAATCACAAAAGGTATTATGGTATTAAATGACTTTAGGTGAAACCCACACCTTACGGAGGACCATTCTTAGACTTGGTTGAATAAATGATAAAATCTCATTAAAGCCCTAGAGAGGAAGTTGGACAGTGAATTGGAACCCAACTTGGAAATATAGAATTGGTTTCACTGTCAGCTCGACCAGTTGTTCTCACCAACCCCTCGGTGGAGACAAGATTGACCAATCGTGGTCAAGGATTGGTCGGCCAGATTGACAGAAGTTCTGGATCAAAGAACTGTTATTCTTAGTAAGCCTCTGACCGAGAGTCTCGTATGCACCGAACCCTCGGTGATGAACTTAAATGATCCCTCGTGGTCGACGACTCATCGGTAAAGGAATTGTGAGTTCTGGACTGTGAACTCAAGTGGGCTTTCGAAGAAACAGACAACTCAGTATATCAAGACCGATCGAGAGTACCAGGACCAACCCCTCGATAAAGGGCAACGGGTCATTCTGGATAAGACAGGTTTCTAGACTTGAAACTAGTGTCAGTATGATGTTGCCGTGATCTGACCCAGAGTAGCGGGTTAGTAGCGATGGGCATAACTAATTTACAAATTAATATTGTTTATGATAGTTTGTTGCTTTATTTTAGTGAAATTAACCGAATGGAAGATTTAGTATCAAATTAGATTTTTATTTCCCAACGTTAGAATTTCAATTAAAATTAAGAATTTTAGATGGATCCATGGGACCCACAACCCTTGGTGGAATTTATTGTAAAAGATAGTTTGATCAAAATTATTTCCTCATTGAGATATATATTAAAATATATAGATGTATATTTATTTGATAAAATAAATGTAAAACCTAAACCCGTGTGGGCCCCTTAGAGACCCACACCATCGTGAATCCCATTCACGGTAAAATAAACCGACTCCTTCTATTCCTTATCACTTCACAGGATCCAATTTCCTTCATCTCCTTCCCCAAAATGGTAGCCAACCCTATTTCCTCAACCTAATTGATACTTTTTTTTTTATAAACCCATGCAATTCTTTCCTTTTTACTCTCTTTTTTCTTAGCCGATGTCTCTCTTCTCCTCTTTCACTCCATGTCATCGTCTCTTCTTCCCCTCTCATTTCTCCTCCATTCTCTCACATTTAAATCAGTAAGTGTCAAAGGAGAAGAAAATCTGGAAAATAAGAGGAAACTGAGAGAAGAAAAACAAGGAGATCGGAAGAGAGAAGAAAGAGAAGCAAGAAAGAAAAAAGAGCTCAAGTCCAAGCTTAAGATTCACTCATTCGTGAAATCCCCCAAATTTCTTAGAGGTATGGTGATTTTATTATATTTTAAAGCTAAGAAAGCATGCTAAGATGTTTAGATTTAGTCTAAATAACAATTTAGAGGCAGACAAATCGAAATGGGGAACAAAAAGTAAAGGAATGATAAAAGTATTGTAATTTTCATACCAAATCCCTCACTGTTACGCACCTCCTTGCTGCTCCATTGTGTTTAATTTATCTATTTAAATCATTAACATTTAATGATGTTTTCATGGCCAATGAGGTTTGCCCACCCACTATTTGAGAAAATGGTTGTGTGGGGTAGTGTTGTAGGGGAAAGTATCTCTCCACCTTTGCCTTGGTTCTAAAATTGTTGAGAGAAACAATTTACCTTTCCATGGTTTCAATTGAGATTACCCAATCTGCTAGCAACAAGACGTTACCCTTTGGTGGGGTTAGTATTAGAATTTGGATGGTCTTTAAGATGTGGCCTTATTTCCCAAAGTGGGTTCAAGATTTATTAAATCTCCTTTATCAACACTACACCCCCCTTTGGTTTCCATGGAGGTGATTTGTACTCTCCAAACTTATGTAAGCCTCATTTGAAGAAGACTAGGAACCACCAATTGATGCAACTGTAGCAAAGGAAGTGTTCTCTCACAACCTGTTTGACAAAAATGCACAATGGGCCATTGCAATTCCTTAGGGAACTCTGCTGAGTTACGGCTTCAACCAGCTAGAATTATTAGCAACGTGGACTGATTTTTCAGTCCATGATCGGCTGGATGTTGGGCATAATTTTAGCCCCTAGCTCGTTGGTTTTGGGACTGTTTTTCAATCTCAAAACCATTGAACGTAAGACAGTCTTTCAAGCCTCAAAACCATTGGATTGTGATTTAAAAACCTTGTACTACAGATGTTCACTTCAGTAAGTGACCCATGAGACTTAGTGAGACCTTTGGTACTGAGAATATCATGTAAAACTTAGAAATTAAGGACGATCAATGTGAGTAGAGCTAATAATGTGTATATAATATTTTGATGCATGGAAATGAATGAAGGACTTGAGAGGAATCCAGACGTTGCACGTACCGCTGCATAATAACTGATCACTACGGATCAAGTAGGTTTTCCTACATTGTTGAAACACTATGGGGTGAACTATGTACTCACTGTTTTATGATTATTAATGATTTGATTTCATATTTAAGACTGCATGATTATGATTACGAAACTGTCGTAGATTTCCATTATGATGTGTTTGAAATGGAATTATGAACGATAGTATATGTTGTAACGCCCCGCCCTTTTTCACTTGCCGAAAATCAGAGTCCATTTTTTTTTTTGGAATAAAAGAGTGAGAGAGAGTGGCAGTCACGACGCAAGCTAAGTCCGAGCTTCCAAAGCTTGACCCTTAACTGGCCAACCATACGTGTGAGTGGACCAAGTTCACTAAAATGGTTCACACATACTAAGGTATACATGCGGAATAAATCGTAGATGTGGAATTATAATAGAATAACAGTCCTATTCCATTTTAGATAGCAAGGACGTCTATCTCTTAATAATAATTATCTTAAGTTAAAATATCCAAAATTAACATTCCAAACCATAGCAAATAATCTACGTTATTACAGTCCCAAATAATAGCTACTCAAATTATATTGTCCATGAATAACTTAAATAAAATAAAACTAAATCATCCAAGCTCCTAAGCTTGGCTCCGATCACATCCTTCATCTCGTCCATTTCCTGTGTCATCAACTAAGGTAAAAGTAGGGCGTTAGACAACGCGCCCAGTAGGTACTCCAAGTGGGGTCAACACATGGGTTAGTACAAAAATCACATAGATAAAATAATATCAAAAACATGCATGTCAATGCCATGCCATGGTTGTCATATGCCATGAGTCCCACCCATCATCCATATCACAACACATAGTATCCTCTTGATGGAAACTCCTCATCAAGGTATCCCCACGAATGCCTTACGGACGCCCCGATGGAGCGTGGATCTCCGGTTACAAATCAATCATACATCCCTCTTGATGGATAATGCACATGAAGGTACCCTCACGAATACCTTACGGATGCCCCGACGGAGCATGGATCTCCAGTTACATTTGATCCCTCCCATGTCATGCATGAGATGAAAATGCCAACATGCTATGTAATAATAAACATCATAGCATTTAAAATCCCATATTTGAAACATATCATTTGATACAAAATAACTCATCAAAATATGAATTAAAATCATCATACATATCCCATGGTTTTCAATAAGGTAGGAATCCTACCAACGTCCAATTATCGGGTCCTTGTGTTTCCATCCAAAAATCGATCACCAATCGCGTCAAGTCGATCGTTCACCACTTGTGGGATCCCGTTACCTTATTACATATCACAAAATCAAACCCATGTTCTATTTGATTTCCAACCATGTTTAAGTCCACAAACATGCCTTAGTGGGGTTCGGCCATACAACATGGCCGAACCTCACTCACTTGGTTTTGGGTCCAAGATCATTCCCTTTTTCGATTCATTAACCAATCACACATGAGTTAGTCATTTGGCATCAATAAAACCCTAAGTCCACAAAACCTTCTCTTCAAATCATGATATAGCTTGGTGCTGCCCGGATGAATAGAGAATTTGGTTTGGTGTGCCTCGATCAATAACTCTCTTCTGCAGCTCTGAGGCACATATGTCTTGCCTCGGAATAAAAGACCCTGTCCCTGTCGTAACTCACATTCCGGTATAACCTACCAGTAGACATTTTAGCCCATATCTCTTCCACTTCAAGATCTGTCCGTTGTTCCTGTTTAATCTCGGAAACCATGTTGGACTGTATGATCAGATTATACATACTCCCATGGTTCTTGATATTCAAGTTGAACTCTTGGATGGTATTCAGCATTTCCCATTCCTTCCTGATCAAACTGACCACCGTTGCATATGACATGCTACTGAGGGCATCCGGCACTTTGTTCGCCTTGCCAGGATGATTTTGAAGTGCAAACTCATAATCTTGTAGATATTCCATCCATCTGCGCTGCCTCATGTTTAGTCCCTCCTGATCAAACAAATATTTCAGGCTTTTGTGATATGAAAACACATCAAACTTCTCCCCATAAAGGTAGTGTCTCTAGTTTTTAAAAGCGAAGACCACTACAGCTAATTCTAAATCATGCGTGGGATAATGGCGTTCATGAATTTTTAACTGTCTTGAACCATAAGCCACCAAATGTTGACTTTGAGTGAGAGGACACCCAAGTCCCTCTCCTGAAGCATCACAATATACTTCATAGCCCTTGCCTCTTTCTGGCAAAATCAGAATAGGAGCAGTTGTAAGCCTCTCCTTTAGTTCCTCGAATCTCTAGTTGCATACATCAGACCATTCAAATTTGACTCATTTATGAGTGAGTCGGGTAAGTGGAGATGCAATCTTGGAGAAGTCCAAACAGTTTTCCTACAGTAACCTGCCAATTCCAGAAAGCTACAGATCTCGGTCACATTCTTTGGTGTTTTCCATTCTTTGACTGCAGCCACCTTAGCAGGGTCCACGGCTATACCTTTTGCTGATAGGACATGCCCCAAGAAGTTAACCTCAGATAGCCAGAATTCACACTTGCTTGCTTTGCCATACAACTGATTCTTCCTCAGGGTGTCCAGGACTATCCGTAAATGCTCAGCATGCTCCTCCTGACTTTTGGAATAGATCAGGATGTCATAAAAAAAAACAATTACAAACTTGTCCAAGAAAGGGCGGAAGATCCTGTTCATCAGGTCCATGAACACAGCTGGTGCAATGGTAAGTCCAAACGGCATGACCACTGTAATAGCTCGGATTTTCAATGCAATAAATATATTGGCTATTATTTATTTTAATTGTTAAAAATAAAGATTCATAGATGGAATGGATGTTAGATGGATCAAAATTGGGGCAATGGCCCAAGTATGGTCCATTGGACCATGGATATGATTAACTTTATTTAATTGGGTCAAAGTGGTCAATTCGGTCAAATGCCCAATTGGGACCCAATGGGTCAAGATGGATTGATAATTAGCGTAAATGGGTAAGGAATGGATTTAATCGGGTCATGGACCCAATTATGATCAAAGGCATGGGGTCCACCTCATCAAGTGAGGTGGCAAAGGTATGAGGTAATATCCAAGTGGCATAACAAAGTTGGGTCCACTCCACCTCATCAAGTGAGGTGGCGTGTGGACTATGGCACAAGTGGGGCCGGCCACCATGGCTGACTTGGTCAACCATGGGTGAGTTCATGGGTAAGTAAAGAGGATTAAGTGTAGTGAGTGGAATTAAATTATTTAATTAAATCACCTAAGTTAAATGGAAATAAAATCAATGCTTGAGTTAGGAGTTGAGTTTCATTTAAATGGAGTGAGTCAAATAGGGGTGAGTCACATGAAAGATAAAAAGATGGAGTGAGTCAAAGGAGAGGTGGGTGGTTTCCATCTCATGGAAACCACGAAGTCCAAAACCGTTGAATGAGGGTGGTGTGTGCCATGTGGAGGGCATGCACCCTCTTGGCTAGAAAAAGAACCCATGTGGAGGCATGCAAGATCATGGTTGGTCAAAGGAGAGGTGGTGGTTCCATCTCATGCAAACCATTAGCCACCAAAAGGAAACCACCAAGCCCAAAACAGTTGGATGAGGGTGGTGTGTGCCATGTGGAGGGCATGCACCCTTTGGCTAGACAAAGAACCCATGTGGAGGCATGCAAGACCATGGTTGGTCAAAGGAGAGGTGGTGGTTCCATCTCATGTAAACCACTAGCCACCAAAAGGAAACCAAAAACCAAAACCGTTGAAGAGGGTGGTGTGTGCCATGTGGAGGACATGCATTCCCTTGTTTGGTCAAAAGGCTCATGGGGAAGACTCCACATTGATGAGGGTGGAGTCTTACCCAAGGAAAACCCTAGACTCTCTCACTCTCTCCGTCCCACTCCTGGCCGACCCTCTCTCATTGAACAAGACAAGAAACACTTAGATTTTTCTATCTCACTCTCTCCCTCTCTCAAGGCCAACCCTCTCACAAAGACAAAGGAAAAAGACTTAGAGTTCCATTCTCTACTCCTCACCCTCTCTCAAACCTTCACCGAGGCTGAACCATCTCCTTGGGGTTTTCATCTAAAACCCTCTCCCTCTCAAGCTCACACTTTGGCCGAAGATCAAGGAGGAAGAAGGAAGAAAGACTAAGGAAGGAGAAAAGCGGAGGAGCAAGTCGGAGCGAAAGAAAGCTAAGGAGTCGCAGAATCGGTAAGTAGTACTTGACAAGATTTTATTAAGTAAGGAAGAGGTTAAAGGAACATCCTATTTCGGATTAGAAAGTTGGCCAAAATGTTATGGGCCATGGATTTAAAATCCATCCAAGGAATGGGATGGATTGAGCAAATGAAGGGTGATTAGGGTTACCCATATGATTAATGGATATGGTTAAGACACTATGTATATATGGCTTAAACATGAAGAATGGTCAAGGATCATGGTTCGGCCCTTGCATGGCCGAACCCTAATTATTATGTATATATGGCTAAGGACCTCATGCATGTCCAAGATAAGGAATATGATCAAAGATCATGATTTGACCGTTGCATGGTGAAACCCTAGATTTTATGCATGGACCATTAAGGACCAAGGAAGGAGTGGATGAGGTTCGGCCATGATGTATGGCCGAAGTCCATCAAAGGATATAACTATGGGTAGGTGATTTTTAAGAGAAGATGATGAACCAACATGGCCGAACCCCATGGAAATATGTTGGTGATTTTAATTGGTTTTAAGGATGAAAATCACAGAAGTGTGTTAGTGATGTTTAAAGGATTTTTAAGGGTGAGAATGATGGAAGAATATTAATGATGTTAAATGGTCTCAAATGTTGTAAATGATGAAGAACCATGGACCATGGGTTCGGCCATGTTGTATAGCCGAACCCCATGGAAGAAATGTTAATGAATCTTTGGGTTTTAAAATGATGGACCTAAGTATATTATTAAACCCCCCATTGAGGGACTTTGTTTATGGGGCTAAATGTTGTAAATGGTTTAAAGGGAGGATGAAAATGGGACACCATAGATTCGGCCATGTTGTATGGCCGAACCCCATGATCCGTTTTATGGACATTGTGGATCCATGCATGATGAAGAAATTAAATGTTTAAGAGATGGAATGATCAAGCTAGGAAAGGGATTTAATTATGGATCTATGTTTATGGATCATTTATGGACCTAAGTATGGGTAAATAAATTAGGTGATTACCTATGGAAGGAAATAATGGCTAAATGGTGAAAATGAAGGACCTTGGGTTCGGCCATGTTGTATGGCCGAACCCCATGGGGAATGTTTTACGGACTTAGGGTCTTTATTAATGTAAAATGATTAAACTATGTGATTGGTTTAATAAATCAAAAGATGGAATGATCTTGGACCCACATGATTAAAATGATCAAAGGACTAAAAAGAGGGGCCCAAAACCAAGGGAGTGAGGTTCAGCCATGCACGTATTTTCTGGACTTAAACATGGTTGGAAATCAAATGGAACATTGGTTTGATTTATTTATATGTAATAAGGTAACGGGATTTCACAAGCGGTGTATGATCGGCTTGAAGCGATCGGCAATCGATTTTTGGACCGAAACACAAGGATTCGGTATTTAGATGTTGGTAGGATTCCTACCTCATTGAAAACTATGGAATATGTATATGTGATGTTTTTACTTGAATTATTTTGGTATCAAATGATATGTCTTAATGATGGGATTTTAATGCTATGATTTATTATTACATAGCATGTTTGCACTTGCATCTCATGCATGGCATGGGAGGGATCAAATGAGGGAAGTCCACACTCCATTCGGATTTTCGATAAATAATCGTGGGGTGGAATCTACACTGATTCCAATGGGATGTATGATGGGGATGTAACCGGAGTCCACGCTCCGTCAGGGCGATCGATAAACAACCGTGGGGAGATGTAACCGGAGTCCACGCTCCGTCGGGGTAACCGATAAACAACCGTTGGGAGATGTAACCGGAGTCCACGTTCCGTCGGGGCGACCGATAAAGCATTCGTGGGGAGTCATGACAATACCTTGATGAGGATTTTCCATCAAGAGGAATACTATGTGATTGTGATATGGATGATGGGTGGGACTCATGGCATACGACACCCATGGCATGGCATTGACTTGCATGAGTTTGATATTATTTATATCTATGTGTTTTTGTTATACTAATCCATGTGTTGACCTTACTCGAAGTACCTACTGGGCGCGTTGTCTAACGCCCTACTTCCACCTAAGATGATGACACAGGAAATGGACGAAGCGAGGTACGCGATCTGAGCCAAGCTTAGGAGCTTGGATAAGCGAGATTTATTTGATTTAAGTTTTTATTTATGGACAATGTAACTTGAGTAATTAACTTGTTGGGACTGTAATAACTTAGACTATTTGCTATGGTTTGGACTTTTATTTTTGGACATTGTAATTTAATGTAATTATCACTTAAGTGATGGACTTCCTTGCTATTAAATAATTGGTAGGATAGACTCTATTATAATTCCACAAGCTTAGCCTTAGCGCATGTGAACTGTTCTCGTGGACTCACTCCACACACACGTGTGGTTGGTTTGTTAAGGGCCGGGCTTTGGAAGGTCGGACTTAGCGCTCGTCGTGACGTCCCGCTCTCTCTCACTCTTTTTTTTTTCAAAAAAAAATAAAATAGACTCCGATTTTCGGCGAGTGAAAAAGGGCGAGGCGTTACAGTTGGTATCAGAGCAAAACCGGAAGAATGAATCTTTTGAAGTAAGATTAAGATTGTATCATGTCTCACTAACAGATAAGAATCCCAACTGACCGACTCTTCGGAGTCTGCTGCACGGGGGCCGGATTAACTTACTTCGTTAGACTCAGACTGAAGCATTCAATCTGAGAGCAACATTTGACGAAAAAGGAATGATAGCAAGGGAAGGACAGTCACTATAAGTTGGATTTATCAAACTTAGCAAGATAGGTCATATTTCCCCGAAAATGAGGAATCTCCTGATTTTTCCCCAAATTTAGAAACAATGATGATTTTATCAAGCATAGCAAAATAGGAGACATTTCTCGATTTCCCCAAATTGAGAAAGAACACTTGATACTTAGGAAGTTTTCCCAAAACTAAGGGTGCTTATTTGGCAATTTCCCCAAAATATGAAACACAAACTTTACAAAGAAGCTAAGTTGACGATGTTTCAATGACTTAGGAAAATGCCTCCGAGAAGAAGAACCCGACAAAACCCGCGTGTAGATGAAGAGGTGCAACAACCCCAACAAGAGGAGGTGTAGCCACCTCATCAAGAGGAGGGACAAAATAGGGTGAACATTCTCGTGGTGCTTCCCGAGCTGCAAAACTTGGTCCAAGCGGTGGGCACTTCCGTTCTTCAACAAGACATGAACGGAAACAGAAATGCGACCACCAGCAAGGCAAATGATCCGAGGATGGTTAAGGATTTCCAACCACAGTGTCCCCCTTACTTCAAAGGGAAAGAAGGACCTGCCAGAGCAGAGAACTGGTTGAGGAAAATTACTCAGATCTTGACACTACTAAAGATCTCGGGTAATGAAGATAATATATTGTTGGCTACCTCACAACTGATTGATGATACCGGTCAATGGTGGGAGGTAATAGAGCGACAGCGGGCGCTGATTCCAGAGGGGGAAAGGACTGCAACGACATGGGAGCAGTTCTCGGCCATGTTTCTGGATCACTACTTTCCAGAGGAGGAGAAGGAGCGCCACACCCAAGCGTTCCAATCTTTGGTGCAAGGCACCATGACTGTGGCAGAGTACCATCAGGAGTTCCTCCGCCTATCTTTTTATGCCTTATATATGGTGGACATGGAGTACCGAAGGGCTCGTAAGTTTGAGCGGGGCTTTGACCGAGCATCAGGGCCAAGGTGACTATCTTCAAGGCACCTACACTGGCAGAGGTGGTCAACTGGGAGCCCTCACCTTCCACTGGATCAACTGGGGGCTTTCGTCCCAACCAGCCCTCCCCATTAACATCAGTCTCCCAGGTCTCCCAAGGTGTGAGCACCTGTTACCAGTGTGGCCAGTAGGGCCATTTCAAGAGGGAATACCCATAGAACAGCAGACCCTCTCACACCAAGGGTTCCTTTCGCCCTTCAGCCAGACCAACTCATTCACGAGGAACCAGGGCATATAACCAGACGGGACAGGCACCTAACCCGACAGGATCTGGACGACTGTATACCTTAGCTCCCCCAGCAGCGGTGCATCACTTCATGATTCAAGGTATGGCAGTAGTTGGTAGTTCCTATGCCTTTGCATTATTTGATTCTGGAGCATCGTACTCATTTGTATCTGCTACATTTATATCTGCTACGGGCACGTTAGTACAAAAATTGTCCACATCACTTCTTATTGTATCCCCCATCGGAGATACATCATTGGGACTTAGATGCATAGCAGTGAACACTGAACTCGCTGGATTCAGATTTGAGTTCAACTATCTGGTACTCGATATGACTGAGTACGACATCATCTTTAGCATGGACTGGTTGGCTAACTTCTAGGCCAACATTGATTGCCATCTCCGCAAGGTGATATTTTGGTCACCCGAGGGAAAGCGGTATGTGGTGCATGCTGACAAACAGAGCATCCCTATGACCAGAAGACTGCATGAGGAACTTAGCCACCTGGTATTGAACAACATCAGATTAGACAAAGCACCGGTGGCTGAACTTCCAGAGGTGTTGAAAGACTACGCGAGGCATTCCCGACAGAGCTCCCTAGCTTGCCACCCAATGTAACGCCCGCCCCTTTTCACACTAAAATCAGAGTCTATTTTTTTTTTTTTTAAATAAAAGTGACAAAGGGCGCGGAATGTCATGACGCGAGTCAAGTCCGAGCTTCTAAAGCCCGGCCCTTAACAGGCCAACCCTACGTGTGCATGGAACGAAGTCCACGGAAAATGGTTCACACGTAGAAGTAAGCTCGAGGAATATTAAATTAAATGCGGAATAATAATAGAGACTGACCTACAAATTTTAGATAACAGGGAAGAACATTCATTTAATTACTAAGATACCTCAAAATTACAACGTCCAAAATAAAATCCAAAACATAGCAAGTAAACTAAAATATTACATTTCCGACAAGCTAGGCTACTCAAATACATTTCCAAAACAAATTTAAATAAATTAAGTAGCCGCCTCCCTAAGCTCCTAAGCTTGGCTTCCGTCGCGCCCTTCCGCTGCGCCATCTCCTGCGTCATCAACTAGGGTAGAAGTAGGGCGTTAGACAACGCACCCAGTAGGACTCCGTGTAGGGCTAACACATGGATTAATGATAACATGCACATAGATAGTAATAAAACGAAACCATAAAATGAATGCAACGCCATGGGTGTCTTACGTCATCTGTCCCACCCATCATCCATACCATCATGATATCCCCATGTTTACTTCTCAGTCGCCCCGACGAAGCATGGACTCCGGTTATAGCTCAACATATCAAAATATCCCCATGTCTTCTTTTCGGTCGCCCCGACGGAGCATGGACTCCGGTTATATCTCAACATATGAAAATATCCCCATGTCTTCTTTTCGGTCGCCCCGACGGAGCATGGACTCCGGTTGTATCTCAACATATCAAAATATCCCCATGTCTGCTTTTCGGTCGCCCCGACGGAGCATGGACTCCGGTTATAGCATATCAAACTATCCCCATGTTTGTTTCTCGGTCGCCCCGACGGAGCATGGACTCCGGTTTCTTTATTTTCCCGCCCATGCCATGCATGAGATGTAGGTGCATTATGCTATGTAATATATATAATTTGTAGCCTTCATATATAATTCATAGCCTAATCATATAAATCATAGCCTCGTAATATGCCATATAATATATATAAATCATAATCTTAAAACACATCATAAAACAAACCATATAATTTCCTAAATAAATTAAAAAAACTATCACATAATCCATGGCTTACAAAAAGGTAGGAATCCTACAGAATACCAACTAGCGTCCTTTTTCGTTTTCGTCGGATAATCCGTGTGCCCGTCCACTCTGCCCTCGGATGTTGTCAAACCATACCATCTCATTCAACTCTCGCTCCGCTATAGTGGCCCTGCTGACCACCTCAGCCAATGTGGCTGCCTTGAATATTGTCACCTTGGTCCTGATACTTGGCCGAAGTCCCCGTCGAACTTACGGGCCCTCCGATGCTCGGTATCCACCATATAATATGCATAGACGGATAGCCTACGGAATTCCCTGTGATATTCTGCCACCGTCATATTGCCTTGTACCAATGATAGAAAGGCTTGAGTCTGATGTTCTCTTTCCTCCTCCGGAAAATATTGCTCTAGAAAGGTAGCTGAGAACCCTTCCCATGTCATGGCAATCCTTTGCTCTTCCAGCACAAGTGTTTGCTGCTTTTCTATAACCTCCCACCAATTACCAGCATCCTCGATCAGTTGAGATGTAGCCAGTAAGATCCTATCAGTATGACCGGAAATCTGAAGCAGATTCAAGATCTGAGTGATCTTTTTCAGCCAGTGCTCTGCTCCGACAGCCCCTTCTTTTCCCCTGAAATAGGGAGGGCGCTGTTGCTGGAAATCTCTAACCATATTCCGGTTGTTGGAGTCGCTGGTGGTCGTAACCCCGCTCAAGTACTGTTGTAGGACAGAGGTGACCCCCGCTTGAACTAATTCCTTCAATTCGGGAGGCACAACAGGTATGTTCACACTATTTTGTCCCTCCCCCTAATGGGGTGGCTGTACCCCCTCTTCCTGACGAGGTGGTGGCACCTCTTCCTCTACCCATGGGTTCCTGCGAGTTCTTCTTTTTGGCGGCATTTCCTAAGTCATTGGAAAAAAAACATTGACTTAGTTCCTTCGTAAACTTGGCGTGTTTCATATTTTGGGGAATTTTGACAAATAAACATACTTAGTTTTGGGAGGATAATTTCCTAAATATTAAGTACGTGTTCTCATTTTTCGGGGAAAATTACCAATTATGCATACTTCGTTTTGGGGAAAATCTTCTAAGTATCGTGTGTTTCTTTTCAATTGGGGGAAAATTTCCTAAGTATCAAGTATTTCTCTTTCAATTCAGGGGGGGAGGGGGGGAAGTTGCCAAATAAGCATACTTGGTTTGAGGGAAAACTTCCCAAGTATCAAATGTTCCTTTTTAATTCGGAGAAATCGGGGAGATTTTCCTATTTTACTACGTTTGATAGGTCTAACTTAGAGTAATTGTTCTTCCCTTGCAATCATTCCTTTTCGTCAAACATTGTTCTCAAATTGAATGCTTCAGTCTGAATCAATCGAAGTAAATTAACCCGGCCCCTGTGCAGCGGACTCCGAAGAGTCGGTCAATTGGGATTCTTATCCGTCAGTGAGACGTGAAACCGTCTTAATCATACTTCGAGAGATTCATTCTTCCGATTTTGCTCTAATACCAACTGTAACGCCCGCCCCTTTTCACACTAAAATCAGAGTCTATTTTTTTTTTTTTAAATAAAAGTGACAAAGGGCGCGGAACGTCACGACGCGAGTTAAGTCCGAGCTTCTAAAGCCCATCCCTTAACTGGCCAACCCTACATGTGTGTGGAATGAAGTCTGCGGAGAATGGTTCACACGTAGAAGTAAGCTCGAGGAATATTAAATTAAATGCGGAATGATAATAGAGACTAACCTACAAATTTTAGATAACAGGGAAGAACATTCATTTAATTACTAAGATACCTAAAAATTACAACATCCAAAATAAAATCCAAAACATAGCAAGTAAACTAAAATATTACATTTCCGACAAGCTAGGCTACTCAAATACATTTCCAAAACAAATTTAAATAAATTAAGTAGCCGCCTCCCCAAGCTCCTAAGCTTGGCTTCCATCGCGCCCTTCCGCTGCGCCATCTCCTGCGTCATCAACTAGGGTAGAAGTAGGGCGTTAGACAACGCGCCCAGTAGGACTCCGAGTTGGGCTAACACATGGATTAGTGATAACAAGCACATAGATAGTAATAAAACGAAACCATAAAATGAATGCAACGCCATGGGTGTCTTATGTCATCTGTCCCACCCATCATCCATACCATCATGATATCCCCATGTTTGCGGATCGGTCGCGCCGACGGAGCATGGACTCCAGTTATAGCTTAACATATCAAAATATCCCCATGTCTTCTTTTCGGTCGCCCCGACGGAGCATGGACTTCGGTTATATCTCAACGTATGAAAATATCCCCATGTCTGCTTTTCGGTCGCCCCGACGGAGCATGGACTCCGGTTATATGTCAACATTTCAAAATATCCCCATGTCTGCTTTTCGGTCGCCCCGACGGAGCATGGACTCCGGTTGTAGCATATCAACTATCCCCATGTCTATTTCTCAGTTGCCCCGACGGAGCATGGACTCTGGTTTCTTTATTTTCCCGCCCATGCCATGCATGAGATGTAGGTGCATTATGCTATGTAATATATATAATTTGTAGCCTTCATATATAATTCATAGCCTCGCAATATGCCATATAATATATATAAATCATGATCTTAAAACCCATCATAAAACAAACCATATAATTTCCAAAATAAATTAAAGAAACCATCACATAATCCATGGCTTACAAAAAGGTAGGAATCCTACAGAATGCCAACTGGCGTTCTTTTTTGTTTTCGTCCGATAATCCGGTCACCGATACGCGCACCGCTTGCGTCGTCCGATACCCTATTACATATGAATAATCAGTCCCTGTTTTTAACCATTTAAGTTCACTAATTATTTTAATTACATGAGTCTAAAAATCAGCCACCCTAGGCTTTATTAATCACATACTTAAGGTTACCATAATTGCACTTAAGTCCATGATCATTTCCCATGGAGTTCTTGAATTTGGCCATTATTTACGATTTTGCCACTACTCCTTCCCATGATTAATTACTCATTTATCCATGCATAAATAAGTCCATAATTGATCCACAAACCTAGATCCATTAATGATCCATCTATCATGACATGAACACATTAAAATTCAGTCCTTAAATTAACTTAATTCCCCATTAATTAATCACATACTTATCTCCATACCTAGCCCATCAAATGGCTTGTAAAATAGGTCATGGGTTCGGCCATACACCATGGCCGAACCCATGATGTCTTCCTCCCCATTTTTCTTGGATCCATTCATAACATTTAGATCCACCATAATTCTTTCCATGGGGAGATTTACATAATGCATTTAAACCATCACTCTTAATCATACTTGAGTCCATTAACTTAGCCACATTCCCATTTATTAATGCACATACATAGATCTTAATCTTAGCCCATCAATTGGTTCACAAAATGGGTCCATTGATGTCTCATTAACCATGACATAGCAACATTAGAAACCAGCCATTTAACTAACCTAATCTCCATTAAAATCAGCCCCTTTAAAACATTATAATCTATGCTTAAAATCCATTTCAAACCATTAACATTCTTAATCATTCTTCTCTCTTCTTACAACCTTTAAATTTACAAACACATCACCCTTTTAAGCCTCCAAATTATTAATACATTACTCCACATTTCCATCCTTCTAAACCCATTAAAAACCACCATCACATCACCATAGGGTTCATTCCCATCTATGCCTTTCAAGGCCATAAACACCATTCATATCTCCCATGAATTTCCTCATTTAGGATCACTACATTTAATCATTCAAAACCTTTAAAACCATTAATCATATTCCATGGTTTCCATTCTTTAAGAACCCCATTAAATTCCTAATCACCTTCCATGGCTTCCATTTAAAACCCTTTAAAATTACCCACATTTAATCATTTAAAAACTTAAAACCCTAAATCATTCTCCATGCTTCCATTCTTATAAACCCTAATAAATAAATCAATCATCTACCATGGGGTGTACTTGAGAGAGAGAGGGAGAGGATGGGATGGAAAAATTACCTCAAGCTTTGGTCTTGAAGAGGTCGCCCAAAGTTTGCACTTTTCTTCTCTTCTCTTCTAAGTTTCCTTCTTTTTTTTTTTCTTCCAAGCTTTTCTTCTTCTTTCTCTTCTTAGTGTGGGACGGCTATGAGAGAGGGAAAGAGAGGAAGAGAATGAAATGGGAGAGAATGAAAAGAAAACCCATCTTATCCCAAGGCATGCTTAAGCTACACTTCACCATAAATTTTCCCACCAACCACGTAAGATATTTTCTATGCTTTACGGTGGTGGTTGGGATAACCACCACCTTAGCCAATGTTTTGTCTGTTTGAAAATAAGATGGATTTTGGGTCCTCCACTTGACCATTTGACCACCTCATTTGATTAGCTTAGTTAATTAATTAATTAGATCATTAGGTTAATTAATTCCATTTAACTTAATTCCATTTGCTTAAATTCCCTTCATGCATACACCCATGGTTGACCAATTCAACCATGGTGGCCGGCCCCACCAATCCTTGGTCCACACGCCACCTCACTTGGTGAGGTGGAGGTGGGTCCCATTTGGCCATGTCACCTAGGTTTTAAATAAATTCCAACTTAGGTGATTTAATTAAATCCATTTCAACTACTTGGATCACCATTGGGCCCATGGCCCAATCACACTCACCTCCGACCCATTTGCCTTAGAGCTTACATCATCTTGATCCATTGGGTCCCAAATGGGTATTGGACCCAATTTGACCATCCTTGGCCCAATTGACCATTTAAATGATTTTAAATCCAATCCATGGTCCATTGGGCCATACTTGGGCCTTTGTCCATTTTTTGATCCATTTACCATCTATTCCCTTAAATTTCCAATTTCCACCATTTAAAATAAATAATAACCACATATACATTGATTTACAAATTCCGGGCCATTACACCCAAGAGGGAAATTGATTTTGAGATCAAGTTGTATCCTGGCACTACTCCAGTGTCATTGCCACATTACCGGATGGCCCCAGCTGAGATGTTCGAGCTAAAGAAGCAGATTGATGAACTGCTCAGACTGGGATTCATCCGGAACTGCACATCATCTTGGGGAGCCCCAGTATTATTTCTGAAGAAAAAGGACGGTACACTTCGGATGTGTGTGGATTACAGAAAGTTGAACCAACTGACTGTCAGGAACAAGTACCCTCTACCCAGGATTGATGATCTATTCGATCAACTTAGGGGTTCCAGCCACTTCTCCAAGATTGATCTGATGTCCGGCTACCATCAAATCCAGGTTAGGGAGGAGGACTTAGAGAAAACAACTTTCATGACGCGGTATGGTCTATATGAGTATGTGGTCACGCCGTTTGGACTTATCAATGCACCGGCTGTGTTCATGGATCTGCTGAACAGAATCTTCTGTCCTTTCTTGGACAAGTTTGTAATTGTATTTATTGATGACATCCTGATCTATTCCAAAAGTCAGGAGGAACATGCGGAGCATTTACCCTTGAAGTCTAGCATACATGCTCTTAACATATCCTCCAGTGTATGTATCGTCCTCTCTGATTGCCCATCAGTCTGGGGATGAAATGTTGTGCTAGTCAATATGTCGGTCCCCATAGCCTACTGCATGCCCTGCCATACTCTGTCGGTGAATCGGCCATCTCTGTCGGACACAATGGTCAGGGGAATACCATGTAGTCTGATGATATCCTGGATGTACCGTCGACCCAAAGTCTCCGATGAATCTGTCATCTTGATGGGAAGGAAATGCGCAGACTTAGTCAGCCGGTCCACTACGACCCATATCGCATCGTTGCCCTTTGATGTCCTTGGCAACCCTGTTACGAAGTCCATGGATATGTGCTCCCACTTCCACTCTGGCACTGGCAAAGGTGCGAGTAAACCCGGTGGTTTCTGATGTTCTGCCTTAACCTGCTGACAAGTTAGGCAACGAGCAACAAACTCCGCCACATCTCTCTTAAGTCCCCGCCACCAATAGTGCCTCTTAAGATCATGATACATCTTAGTACTGCCCGGATGGATAGAGAGCTTGGTTTGGTGTGCTTCAATCAGCAACTCTCTTCTGTAGCGCTTAGGCACATATGTCCTGCCTCGGAACACAAGACCTTGTCATGGTCGTAATTCCCACTCTAGTACAACCTCACCGGTAGACATCTTAGCCCATATCTCCTCCACCTCTGGATCCGTCCGTTGCTCCCGTTCAATCTCGAAAACCATGTTAGATCGTATGATCAGATTATATATGGTCCCATGATTATTGAGGTAGAGTTTAAACTCTCTAATGGTATTCAATACCTCCCATTCCGTCCTGATCAAGCTGGCTACCGTCGCATGTGACATGTGGCTGAGGGCATCTGCCACCTTGTTCGCCTTGCGCGGATGATACTGAAGTGCGAACTCGTAATCCGCCAGGTATTCCATCCATCTGCACTGTCTCATGTTGAGTTCCTTCTGATCAAATAAGTACTTCAGGCTTTTGTGATCGGAGAACACCTCAAACTTCTCACCATAAAGGTAGTGTCTCCAGCTTTTGAGAGCGAAGACCACTCTTGCTAGCTCCAGATCATGTGTGGGGTAATGGCGTTCATGAATTTTCAACTGTCTTGATCCGTACGCCACCGTACGATTACCTTGACTGAGTGTACACCCTAGTCCCTCACCTGAGGCATCACAGTACACCTCATAATTTCTGTCTCTTTCCGGCAAAATCAAAATAGGAGCGGTTGTAAGCCTCTCCTTTAGCTCCTCAAATCTCTAGTTGCACAGATCTGACCACTCAAATTTGACTCCTTTTCTGAGTGAGTCGGGTAAGTGGAGCTGCAATCTTGGAGAAGTCCATGATGAATTTCCTGTAGTAACCGGCCAATCCCAGAAAACTGTGGATCACCGTCACATTCGTCGGCGCTTTCCACTCCTTCACTGCCGCTACTTTAGCCGGGTCCACGGCTATACCTTCCTCCGATATAATGTGCCCCAAGAAGTTGACCTCAGATTGCCAGAATTCACACTTGCTGGGTTTGGCATACAACTGGTTCTTCCTCAAGGTGTCCAGGACTATCGGTAAGTGCTCAGCATGTTCCACCTGATTCTTGGAATTGATCAGAATATCATCAATGAATACAATCACAAACTGATCCAAGTAAGGACGGAATATCCTATTCATCAGGTCCATGAACACAGCGAGTGTATTAGTAAGTCCAAATGGCATGACTACATACTCATATAGACCATACCGTGTCCTGAAAGCTGTCTTCTCTATATCCTCCTCCCTAACCCGGATTTGATGGTACCCGGACATCAGATCAATCTTGGAGAAGTGAGAGGAACCCCTAAGTTGATCAAACAGATCGTCAGTCCTGGGTAGGGGATACTTGTTCCTGACAGTCAGCTGGTTTAATTTCCTGCAGCCCACAAACATCCGAAGGGTACCATCTTTCTTCTTAACAAATAATACCGGGGCTCCCCATGCGGATGTGTTGTTCCGAATAAAACCCAGTCTGAGTAGTTCATCAATCTGCTTCTTCAGCTTGGTCATCTCAGCCGGTACCATCCTATAATGGGGCAATGACACTGAACAGCGCCGGGGTATAACTTGATCTCAAAGTCTATCTCCCTCATGGGTGGCAAACCAGGGAGCTCTGTTGGGAATACCTCGGCATAATCTGCTACTACTGCCGGAAGTTCAGTTATTGGTGCCCTATCTAATCTGAGGCTGTTCAAGGCAAGATGGTTTAATTCTTCCTACAGCCTTCTAGGGATGCCTTGTCTGTCAGCACGTACTATATACCGCTTTCCCTCGGGTGACCAAAATATCACTCTATGAAGATGACAATCAATATGGGCCTGGAATGTAGCCAACCAGTCCATGCCAAATATAACATCGTACTCAGCCATATCGATTACCAAATAGTTAAACTCGAATCTGAATCCCGCGAGTTTAGTGTTCAATGCCGTACATATGAGTCCCAAAGATGTGTCTCCGATGGGGGATACAATGGTAAGTGATGTGGACAGGTTTTGTACTAATGTGCCCGTGGCAGATATGAATGCAGCAGATATAAATGAATGGGAAGCTCCAGAATCAAATAATGCAACAGCATAAGAACTACCAACTACGTCCATACCTTGAATCACCGAGTGATCCGCCGCTGCTGGAGGAGCTATTGTAAAAAGTTGTCCCGATCCTGTAGGGTTTGGCATCCGTCCCCACTAGTTGTAGGTCCTGTCTCCTCGTGACTGAGCTGGTCTAGCTGGAGGGCGGAAGGAACCCCTGAAGTGAGAGGGCCGGCTGATCTGTGGACATTCCCTCTTGAAGTGACCCTGCTGGCCACACTGATAACAAGTATTCCCACCCTATGGAACCTGAGTGACTGATGTTGATGGGGAGGGCTGATTGGGGCTAAAGCCCCCTGTAGATCCAGTGGAGAGTGAGGGTCTCGTAAAGTTCGGTCGGAATTTCTTGTTGGGTTGAAATACTCCCGCCCACTTTGCCCTCGGCGGTTGTCAAACCGCACCATCCCATTCAACTCTCGCTCCGCTATAGTGGCCCTGCTGACCCCCTCAGCCAGTGTGGCTTCCTTGAATATTGTCACCTTGGCCCTGATACTTGGCCGAAGTCCCCGTTCAAACTTACGGGCCCTCCGATGCTCGGTATCCACCATATAATATGCATAGACGGATAGCCTAAGGGATTCCCTGTGATATTTTGCCACCGTCATATTGCCTTGTACCAATGATAGAAAGGTTTGAGTCTAGTGTTCTCTTTCCTCCTCCGAAAAATATTGCTCTAGAAAGGTAGCTGAGAACCCTTCCCATGTCATGGCAATCCTTTGCTCTTCCGACACAAGTGCTTGCTGCTTTTCTACAACCTCCCACCAATTACCAGCATCCTCGATCAGTTGAGATGTAGCCAGTAAGATCCTATCAGCATGACCGGATCAGTTGAGATGTAGCTGAGTGATCTTTTTCAACTAGTGCTCTGCTCCGACAGCCCCTTCTTTTCCCCCGAAATAGGGAGGGCGTTGTTGCTGGAAATCTCTAACCATATTCCGGTTGTTGGAGTCGCTGGTGGTCGCACCCCCGCTCAAGTACTGTTGTAGGACAGAGGTGACCACCGCTTGAACCAATTCCTTCAATTCGGGAGGCACAACAGGTATGTTCACACTATTTTGACCCTCCTCCTGATGGGGTGGCTGTACCCCCTCTTCCTGACGAGGTGGTGGCACCTCTTCCTCTACCCGTGGGTTCTTGCGAGTTCTTCTTTTTGGCGGCATTTCCTAAGTCACCAAAAAAAAAACATTGACTTAGTTCCTTCGTAAACTTGGCGTGTTTCATATTTTGGGGAATTCTGACAAATAAACATACTTAGTTTTGGGAGGATAATTTCCTAAGTGTTAAATACGTGTTCTCATTTTTGGGGAAAAATTACCAAATATGCATACTTCGTTTTGGGGAAAAGTTTCTAAGTATCGTGTATTTCTTTTCAATTGGGGGAAAATTTCCAAAGTATCAAGTATTTCTCTTTCAATTCAGAGAGGGGGGGGGGGGGGGGGAGTTGCCAAATAAGCATACTTGGTTTGAGAGAAAACTTCCCAAGTATCAAATGTTCTTTTTTAATACGGGGAAATCGGGGAGATTTTCCTATTTTGCTACGTTTGATAGGTCTAACTTAGCGTAATTGTTCTTCCCTTGCAATCATTCCTTTTCGTCAAACGTTGTTCTCAGATTGAATGCTTCAGTCTGAGTCAATCGAAGTAAATTAACACGGCCCCCGTGCAGCGGACTCCGAAGAGTTGGTCAGTTGGGATTCTTATCCGTCAGTGAGACGTGAAACCATCTTAATCATACTTCGAGAGATTCATTCTTCCGATTTCACTCTAATACCAACTGTAACGCCCGCCCCTTTTCGCACTAAAATCAGAGTCTATATTTATTTTTTTTTAAAATAAAAGTGACAAAGGGCGCGGAACGTCATGACGCGAGTTAAGTCCGAGCTTCTAAAGCCCGGCCCTAAACTGGCCAACCCTACATGTGCGTGGAACGAAGTCCGCGGAGAATGGTTCACACGTAGAAGTAAGCTCGAGGAATATTAAATTAAATGCGGAATGATAATAGAGACTAACCTACAAATTTTAGATAACAGGGAAGAACATTCATTTAATTACTAAGATACCTCAAAATTACAACGTCCAAAATAAAATCCAAAACATAGCAAGTAAACTAAAATATTACATTTCCGACAAGCTAGGCTAGTCAAATACATTTCCAAAACAAATTTAAATAAATTAAGTAGCCGCCTCCCCAAGCTCCTAAGCTTGGCTTCCGTCGCGCCCTTCTGCTGCGCCATCTCCTGCGTCATCAGCTAGGGTAGAAGTAGGGCATTAGAAATTGCGCCCAGTAGGACTCCGAGTATGGCTAACACATGGATTAGTGATAACAAGCACATAGATAGTAATAAAACGAAACCATAAAATGAATACAATGCCATGGGTGTCTTATGTCATGTGTCCCACCCATCATCCATACCATCATGGTATCCCCATGTTTGCTTCTCGGTTGCCCCGACGGAGCATGGACTCCGGTTATAGCTCAACATATCAAAATATCCCCATGTCTTCTTTTCGGTCGCCCCAACGGAGCATGGACTCCGGTTATATCTGAACATATGAAAATATCCTCATGTCTGCTTTTCGGTCACCCCGACGGAGCATGGACTCCGGTTATATCTCAACATATCAAAATATCCCCATGTCTGCTTTTCGGTCGCCCCGACGGAGCATGGACTCCGGTTATAGCATATCAAACTATCCCCATGTCTGTTTCTCGGACGCCGCGACGGATCATGGACTCCGGTTTCTTTACTTTCCCGCCCATGCCATGCATGAGATGTAGGTGCATTATGCTATGTAATATATATAATTTGTAGCCTTCATATATAATTCATAGCCTAATCATATAAATCATAGCCTCGCAATATGCCATATAATATATATAAATCATGATCTTAAAACCCATCATAAAACAAACCATATAATTTCCAAAATAAATTAAAGAAACCATCACATAATCCATGGCTTACAAAAATGTGGGAATCCTACAGAATACCAACTGGCATTCTTTTTTGTTTTCATCCGATAATCCGGTCACCGATACGCGCACCGCTTGCGTCGTCCGATACCTTATTACATATGAATAATCAGTCCCTGTTTTTAACCATTTAAGTTCACTAATTATTTTAATTACATGAGTCTAAAAATCAGCCACCCTAGGCTTTATTAATCACATACTTAAGGTTACCATAATTGCACTTAAGTCCATGATCATTTCCCATGGAGTTCTTGAATTTGGCCATTATTTACGATTTTGCCACTACTCCTTCCCATGATTAATTACTCATTTATCCATGAATAAATAAGTCCATAATTGATCCAGAAACCTAGATCCATTAATGATCCATCTATCATGACATGAACACAATAAAATTCAGTCCTTAAATTAACTTAATTCCCCATTAATTAATCACATACTTATCTCCATACCTAGCCCATCAAATAGCTTGTAAAATAGGTCATGGGTTCAGCCATACACCATGGCCGAACCCATGATGTCTCTCTCCCCATTTTTCTTGGATCCATTCATAACAATTAGATCCACCATAATTCTTTCCATGGGGAGATTTACATCATGCATTTAAACCATCACTCTTAATCATACTTGAGTCCATTAACTTAGCCACATTCCCATTTATTAATGCACATACATAGATCTTAATCTTAGCCCATCAATTGGTTCACAAAATGGGTCCATTGATGTCTCATTAACCATGACATAGCAACATTAGAAACCAGCCATTTAACTAACCTAATCTCCATTAAAATCAGCCCCTTTAAAACATTATAATCTATGCTTAAAATCCATTTCAAACCATTAACATTCTTAATCATTCTTCTCTCTTCTTACGCCCTTTGAATTTACAAACACATCACCCTTTTAAGCCTCCAAATTATTAATACATTACTCCACATTTCCATCCTTCTAAACCCATTAAAAACCACCATCACATCACCATAGGGTTCATTCCCATCTATGCCTTTCAAGGCCATAAACACCATTCATATCTCCCATGAATTTCCTCATTTAGGATCACTACATTTAATCATTCAAAACCTTTAAAACCATTAATCATATTCCATGGTTTCCATTCTTTAAGAACCCCATTAAATTCCTAATCACCTTCCATGGCTTCCATTTAAAACCCTTTAAAATTACCCACATTTAATCATTTAAAAACTTAAAACCCTAAATCATTCTCCATGCTTCCATTCTTATAAACCCTAATAAATAAATCAATCATCTACCATGGGGTGTACTTGAGAGAGAGAGGGAGAGGATGGGATGGAAAAATTACCTCAAGCTTTGGTCTTGAAGAGGTCGCCCAAAGTTTGCACTTTTCTTCTCTTCTCTTCTAAGTTTCCTTCTTTTTTTTTTTCTTCCAAGCTTTTCTTCTTCTTTCTCTTCTTAGTGTGGGACGGCTATGAGAGAGGGAAAGAGAGGAAGAGAATGAAATGGGAGAGAATGAAAAGAAAACCCATCTTATCCCAAGGCATGCTTAAGCTACACTTCACCATAAATTTTCCCACCAACCACGTAAGATATTTTCTATGCTTTACGGTGGTGGTTGGGATAACCACCACCTTAGCCAATGTTTTGTCTATTTGAAAATAAGATGGATTTTGGGTCCTCCACTTGACCATTTGACCACCTCATTTGATTAGCTTAGTTAATTAATTAATTAGATCATTAGGTTAATTAATTCCATTTAACTTAATTCCATTTGCTTAAATTCCCTTCATGCATACACCCATGGTTGACCAATTCAACCATGGTGGCCGGCCCCACCAATCCTTGGTCCACACGCCACCTCACTTGGTGAGGTGGAGGTGGGTCCCATTTGGCCATGTCACCTAGGTTTTAAATAAATTCCAACTTAGGTGATTTAATTAAATCCATTTCAACTACTTGGATCACCATTGGGCCCATGGCCCAATCACACTCACCTCCGACCCATTTGCCTTAGAGCTTACATCATCTTGATCCATTGGGTCCCAAATGGGTATTGGACCCAATTTGACCATCCTTGGCCCAATTGACCATTTAAATGATTTTAAATCCAATCCATGGTCCATTGGGCCATACTTGGGCCTTTGTCCATATTTTAAAGGGTCAATGATGGTCAATTGGGCCAAGGATGGTCAAATTGTGCCCAATGCACATCCGGGACCCAATGGGTCAAAATGATTTAAGCTCTAACGTAAATGGGTAGGAGGTGAATGTAATTGGGCCATGGGCCCAATGGTGATCCAAGTAGTTGAAAATGGATTAAATTAAATCACCTAAGTTAGTGATGAATTGACCAAGGTGATATGGCCGATTGGGACCCACCTCCACCTCACCAAGTGAGGTGGCGTGTGGACCAAGGATTGGTGGGGCCAGCCACCATGGTTGACTTGGTCAACCATAGGTGGATTAATGGAGAGGAATCAAGGAGGTTTAAGGAAATTAAGAGGGAATTAATTAACCTAAGTTAATTATCTAATTAATTAAATAATTAAACTATCCAAAAGGTGGTCAAAGGGGTCAAAAGATGGAAAACTAAACCATTCCATCTTAAGAAGCCAAAAACGTTGGCTTGGTGGTGGTTTATCCCAACCACCACCATAAAGCATGAAAAATATCCCATGTTGGTTGGTGGAGAAATTAAATGGTGGAGTGTAGGTCACTCCACCAAATGAGATGAGTTTTATCTCTTTTCCCATCTCTTTCCATCTAGCTCTTTCACTCTCTCCCTCTTTTGCTCCCTAAAACCGTTCCTCATGCCCAAGGAGAAAAGAAGAGGAAAGCTAAGAAGAGAAGAAGAGAAGAAAGGAGAAGAAAGTGTAAGCATAAGCCACCACTCCAAAATCAAGACCTAGCATCTTCTTCCTCACCATCTCCTCCTTTCCCTCTCTCAAAACACACTCCATGTAACACCCCAATTTCTCAATGAAATGGATAATTACGAAAATGCCCCTGGATTGGTAGAATTAATAATTATGATGTTAAATAAGAAAATAGTGGGGCCCATTGCTCAAACTAAGATCCTAAGAACATATTGTAAGGGTCAAGTTATCATGAATGGGTAATGTACATCAATTTGGGTCAATATGGGTAATTGGGTCAAAGGACCCAATTGGACCCAATGGGTCATAATGGACTTATTACACCATTGGGTGAGCCCAAATTTAATGGGGTTAAGCTGAATTGATTGGAAATTAATGTAGCATAAATAGGTACACTTGAGGTACACGTGAAAACCACCTACAAATGGTTAAATCAGCCCATAAATGTGTCATGTTGTCAAAACGGGTCAAGGAGCTAAATGGGGACCCAATGGGTCGGGTTGACCAAGTTGACCATGGCTGACCGTGTGGGCCCTCAATTGAGCTCAAGTGTGAGTTAGTTCAGCTCGAGTTGGGACTGAATTGGATTGGGTTTTAATTAAGAAATGAGTTGACTCAAATATGATGCATTAAGTATGTTGAGTTGGGTGAGTTGAGTTGGAATAAAAAGGGCCATGAATCAAGTGAGTCAAGAGGATATGGAAAGGTGTTTTAATCTCATACAACACTTAGGGAAATCAATCCCAGCCGTTGGAGTGAAAGGGTGCCTTGGCAAAGCCAAGGGACACCAAGGATGGGCGGCATCATCTCATCTCATGAGATGCATGGGCTGAATTGAATGGGTGCAACGGTTGGTACCAAGGGGTGCCTTGGATGGCACCCAATGCCCCTTGGTTTTATCAAGGATTAATGAGGAGAGATGAGGGAGTTTAAGCTGATTAACAAAGGGAATAAATGAAAGACATGATGGGGAGGGGAGTTACCAAGGGGGTGCCATCAAGGGTCACCACCTTTGGTTAACTCCCAACACTTAAGCATATCCATCTTATCTCTCTCTCTCCTTTGATCATTCTTTCACCTTCCAAGAGACAAAACCGTGGCTGCTGGTTCTCTCCCACAAATCATTCATTTGGCCGATCATACCACCAAGGTTAGTGGACTTAGAACAAAGAAGTTGCACCTCAAAGTGGTGATCGTTCACATCAAGGCTGAAATTCTGTTTTTCTCTCAATCAACACCTTATTTGGTTGAATCACTCCAAGGGATTCCAGCAAGGTCAATTCGGCTAGAAGCTAAGGAAGAAGGAAGGAAACAAAAGGGAAGAAGGCAAAGAGCAAAGACAAGAAGAGAAGCTTGGAATTTGGTAAGCATTTCCATGGATTTTTGTTTAATAAGATGGGACAATTGGAACATGTTTTGTGCCATGGGTATGGCCGAATGCATCAAGGTTTAAACCTTGGGTAATGGTGGTCTAAAAATGATAAAATGGATCATTGGGTTCGGCCACCTTGGATGGCCGAACCCCATGAAATTATTTGGTTAAGATTGATGGTTTTGGAGGCTAAAAACCATGCAAAAATTATGGAGAATTATATGTGTTTAAGATGCAAGATAAAGGATTATGAATCAGGGATTTAAAGGTCATGATTTGGTCATGTATGGCCGAATTAATCATTGGTTTAAAAATTGTATGATGAGATTTAAAAGTTAGAAAATATGGGCCAATGTGGCCGAACCCCATGAAATGTTATGGTCATGTTGATGGTTTTTGTAAGTTAAAACCATGCAAATGATGGATTGCTTTGGATGATTAAATTAGACATAAGATAAATGTTTAAGAGGATCAAATCAAAGGCCATAGGGTTCGGCCAATGAGTATGGCCGAACCCCATGAAATCATATGATTATTGTATGGTGATTTTGATGGTTTTGAGAGATAAAAACCATACAAGTTTATGGTGTTTTTATGGAATTAAATGAATATAAGTTTACTGTTTTGGGTTGGCCATTGGATGGCTGAACCATGTGGTTAACATGGCTAAAGGGTAGAGTCCAATTGGTATACAAATAATGGAATCATTGAGCAAAAGAACCATAAGGGTTCGGCCATGTGTATGGCCGAACCCCATGGATTGTGTTGATGGGAGATTTGGATTAAAATTATGTTGGAAGCTAAGGTTTGTTTTATGCTTTTGTTCTAAGAAACACCTATGCTTAGTTATGGATCTAATATTAATTTGATCAACCATGATAATGATGGAAAGTAGGACAAAAATCAGATTGGTGAGGTTCGGCCATGAAGTATGGCCGAACCCCACTAATGGTCATTGGTGACCCTAGTGTGTAGTTACTAATGTTGATGGATGGACTTAGTGGTTAATTTATATGTATGTATGAATGATGTAAAGGACCAAACTAAGGTGGTTTGGATATGGACCTTGGTGTTTAAGGAAAATTAAACAAAAGTTTAGCCTAAATGGCATAAAGGTAATTATTGATGAATTGATCAAAGATGGAATGATCATAGGATTGGATGTATGGATCCAAACCAAAGAGGTATGGTTCGGCCATGTTGTATGGCTGAACCCTACCAAGGTATTTTTATGGTATATGAGACCTAAACTTGATTAGAAATCAAGTAGATCAAGTATTTGACTTGCTGATTGTATAACAAGGAAGCGAAAATTGAACGGCGTGCAAGTCGTGAGCAAATGACGCTTTAAGAAAGAACAAACACCGAATCTAATCTTCGGTAGTTTCCTACCTACTTGTAACCACAGTTTTATCTTGGTTTTTATGAGACTTATGTTTTATTTTATTGGTTTTGAATGATGGATATTATTTACAGGTTTTATATATATACATTGGCATCTTATGCATGGACATGGGATGATAATTGTGGAAATCGAAGCCCACACTCCGTTGGTATACCCGTGATGCAACTGTGGGGCCTCCTTAGGCGGTGAAAGTCCCGCCACGATAATTATCTGATGATTATGAAACACCGGAGCCCAACACTCCGTCGGAATGCCCGTGATGCAACTGTGGGGCCTCCTTAGGCAGTGAAAGTCCTGCCAGGAGAATTAACATTTTGATAAAACACACTACAAGTGATGGCTATATGTATGTGTGATGGGGTGGGGCTCATTACATTTGCATACATACATAGCATGGTTTTATATGTTTTTGATAATCAGACATTTGATATATGCATGATTTATAATCTAACCATGTGGTAGCCTTAATCGAAAATCCTACTGGGCTCGTTGATCTAATGCCCTAATTCTATCCTTAGAGGATAATGCAGGAACAAGGAAGGGGAAAGAGAAGGTTGATGACCAGGAGGGGAGCCAAGCTTAACCGCTTGAATGATGATTGGGATTTCTATATTACTGTTATATTGAATACATTTTTGTGGACATGTAATAGCTAGTATCTTTGCTATGGTTTCAATTATAGACTTGATGTTGGATATATGAATTAAGTTATTGTGGATAAATGCTAAGTTAGAGAATAGTCTAATGAGGTTATTATGTTAAAGCAAACTTGACTTGTACTTTGCTATCTGATAATGGAGTAGTCTGAGTATTGATTATAATTCCACATATTTGACTTATTCCGCAATCAGTTATGTCCATTCCGCAAGTTTTACTTAGTTCCATGTGTGGATTATTTATCATGGGTTTAGTCCATGCACACATGGGTGGCCAGTTAAGGGTCAGACTTGGATAGTCCGGACTTAGCTCGCGTCGTGACGCCGCCCGCCCTTGTTCACTTTATGTTTCTTTTAAAAAGAAATTTTCAGACTCTGATTTTAAAGCGGGTGGAGAGGGCGGGGCGTTACACTCCATGGTGGCCGAACCCAAGTGTTGATGTTTTCATCTTGATCAAGCATCTTGACCAAAGAACAAAGGAGAAGAAGAAGAAAGAAGGCCAAGGAGTCCAAGAGGAGAAAGAAAAGCCGGAGGAGTCATCGGATTGTAAGTAATTCTTAAACAAGAATTTTGCATTTTAAGGGTTAAGAGGTAATTATGGAATCCATTTTCTTTGGATTTCTTGGTGGCCAAATTATCATGGGCCTTGGATCTCAAATCCATCCAATAAAAAGAGGAAGAATGGGCAAACGCATAATGGGTAAATTAGGTTAAAAAAAAAATAAAGGAGGCACTAAGGACATTATGTATTTAAATTAATTAAGCATGGATGTATGTGGATTTTTGAAGGATGCATTAAGGATTTTATGTATTAAAAATTTACTTAAGCATGGTAGGTGATTAAATGATTTTATTAGGGTTTTAAAGAATGGAAGCCACGGAGGACAATTTATGATTTTTAATATTTTAATAATTAAATGTTGGTAATTTCAAAGGGGTTTAAATGAGGAAATGCATGGGAGATGTGAATGATGTTGATGGCCTCAAAAGGCATGAATGAATAATGGACCATGAACTTATGGTGATGGTGTTAGAATTTTAATGGGATTAGAGAATGGAGGCTATGTTAAGTGGTTAATGATTTTTAAAGTTTTAAATGAAAGAATGGTAGAAATTTTGAAAGGGGTTTTTAAATGAGGGAATCCATGGAGGAAGGTTAATGTTTTTATGTCTTAAATGTCACCAATGAATGATGAATCAAGTATTTTGGAACCATGAAGAATGAATGGGAATAGGGTTAAGTTAATGGACTCAAATATGGTTAAGAATGATGGTTTAAATATGTGATTTAAACCCCTTCAAGGAACGACTTATGGTGGAGCTAATGATGTATATAGACCCAAGTAAAAATGGGAAAAAGACATCATGGGTTCGGCCATGGTGTTTGGCCAAACCCATGACCCAATTATAGGTCATCTTATGGGCAAAAATTGGTATTATGCATGTGTTTAAAATTAACGGGGATTAAGTGAACTTAAGGGCTGATTTTTTTTAATGTGTTCATGTCATGATTGATGAATCACTAATGGATCTAAATTGTGAATCAAGTATGGACAAAGAAATGTACATGGTTAAGTGGATGTTTAACCATGGGAGAGGTAGTGGCAAAACCGTAAATAATGGCCAAATTCAAGAACTTCATGGGAGATGATCATGGACTTAGGGGCTCTTAGTAACAAACTTATGTATGGTTAAGTAAAGCCTAGGATGGCTTATTTTTAGACTCGTGCGATTAAAATAGTTGATGGACTAAATGGGACCCACAAAACCTAGATAGTGAGGTTCGGCCATAAGGTATGGCCGGACCCCACTAAGGTATGATTTATGGGCTTAGAAATGGTTAAAAACATGGACTGATTATTCATATGTATAATAAGGTATCGGGACATCGCAATCGGTGCGCGATCGGCGACCGGATTCGTGAACGGAAGAGTAAAGGGACGCTAGTCGGTATTCGGTAGGATTCCTACCTTTTTGTAAGCCATGGATTATGTGTTATGTATGGGTTTTTCCTTGATTTATTTTGGTAAGCAAATGATTGTTTTAAGATGGGTTTTAAGGCTATGATGTGTATATTGATGCTTTGCTTGATCTATTTTTGATAAACAAATTATATGTTTTATTGATGGGATTTTAAATGCCATGGTTTGTGCTATCATATGTATTACCTGGCATATGGCATCTACATCTCATGCATGACATGGGAGGGATATGGCATGGGAAGGAGGAAAATAAAGAAATCGGAGTCCATGCTCCGTCGGGGTGACCGAGAAGCAAACATGGGGACACCTTGACGAAGCCTTACCGTCAAGGGGGATGATTTGTGATTGTTTATATCTTGACGAGGTTTTGCCGCCAAGGGGGATAATTTGTGATTGTTTATATCTTGACAAGGTTTTGCCGTCAAGGGGGATGATTTGTGATTGTTTATATCTTGACGAGGTTTTGCCGTCAAGGGGGATGATTTGTGATTGTTTATAGCTTGACGAGGTTTTGCCGTCAAGGGGGATGATTTGTGATTGTTTATATCTTGACGAAGTTTTACCGTCAAGGGGGATGATGTGTGACTGTCTATATCTTGACGAGGTTTTGCCGTCAAGGGGGATGATTTGTGATTGTTTATATCTTGATGAGGTTTTTCCGTCAAGGGGGATATGGCAGCATGATGGTATGGATGATGGGTGGAACTCAGGACATAGGAC
Source organism: Chimonanthus salicifolius (assembly GCA_013350335.1). NCBI lineage: Eukaryota > Viridiplantae > Streptophyta > Magnoliopsida > Laurales > Calycanthaceae > Chimonanthus > Chimonanthus salicifolius. The sequence goes on from CM023537.1 coordinate 31,264,607, forward strand.
ACCCATGGCATGGCATTCATTGTTATGGTTTTGATTATATTATTAACTATTGTGCTTGTTATCACTAATCCATGTGTTAGCCCTACTCGGAGTCCTACTGGGCGCGTTGCCTAACGCCCTACTTCTACCCTAGCTGATGACACAGGAGATGGCGGAAACAAAGGACGAGACGGGAGCCAAGCGTAGGAGCTTGGGAAAGCGAGCTACTTAGTCTATTAAGATTTATTTTGGAAATGTAATTTGTGTAGTGTAGCTCGTCGGATTGTAATAATGTAGATTTCTTACTATGGTTTGATCTTTATTTTGTACATTAGCACTTTGAGATATAATTATGAATTTAGGGGTATTTTAGTAATTTAAGCGTTGTACTTCCTTGCTATCTAAAACTGGTAGGATAGTCTCTATTATAATGTTCCGCATTAAGTTATGTTCCGTGAGCTTAAGTCTACGTGTGAACCGTTCTCGTGGACTTCGTTCCACGCGCACGTAGGGTTGGCCAGTTAAGGGTCGGGCTTTAGAAGCTCGGACTTATCTCGCATCGTGACTTCAGCGCCCTTTGTCACTCTTTATTTCAAAAAAAAAAAAAAATAGACTCTGATTTCGGTGAAAAGGGGCGGGCGTTACATCTTCGGCCAAAGTGTGTTTCTTGAGAGGGAGAGGGTTTAAGATGAAAAACCCTAAGAGTGGGTTCGGCCAAGGAGAAGATTTGAGAGAGGGAGAGGAGGAGACAATGGGAGAAAATTCTAAGCTATCTTTGTCTTGCGAGAGGGTCGGCCAAGGGAGAACTTGAGAGAACAATCTCTTTGTTCCAATGAGATCCAATCGGCCAAAGGTGTGGTGTCTCTTGGGTCCCTTTGTAACAACCAAAACCCTCCCACTTCCTCATAATGGTGGTGTCTACCCAAGGTGTCCCTTGGCTTGGTCAAGGCACCACTTGAGATGGAACACCCCTCCATCTTCCAACGTGTGCATTCAAGATGGAAACCCCCCATATTTTCTTAACTATTGACCAACCAAGGTGTCCCTTGGTCTTCACCATGGCATCCATTCACCTCCAACGTGTGTCCCTTGGGTTTCCACCATGAGATGGAAACCCTCCATCTCCCCAACGTGTACACCTTGGATATGCCTTTTGGGTTTCCTCCTTTGAGATGGAAACCCTCCATCTTCCCACTCCACTCACTTCAGTTCAACTCAACTCAACTTAAATGAACTCATTTTCCAACTCAAGCACTTGAAGTCAACATTAATAAATTCTCAACTCATGTGAATTCACTGTCCAACTCAAGCATTATTTATCCCACTTGAACTCATTCATCAACTCAACTCAATTGAACTCACCCATGGTTGACCAAGTCAACCATGGCTTAGCCACCATGAATGTTACCTTAACCACTGTAATAGCTCGGATTTTCAATGCAATAAATATATTGGGTATTATTTATTTTAAATTATTAAATTTTTTAGATTCATAGATGGAATGGATATTGAATGGATAAGAATTGGGGTAATGGCCCAAGTGTGATCCAAAGGACCATGGATAGGATTAATTCTACTTAATTGGGTCAATGATGGTCAATTGGGTCAAATGCCCAATTGGGACCCAATGGGTCAAAATGGATTAATGATTAGGGTAAATGGGTAAGGAGTGGATTTAATTGGGTCATGGGCCCAATTAAGATCAAAGGCTTGGGGTCCACCTCATCAAGTGAGGCGGCAAAGGTATGAGGTAATAACCAAGTGGCATAACCAAGTTGGCTCTCACTACACCTCATCAAGTCAGGTGGTGTGTGGGCTGAGGTACAAGTGGAGCCGGCCACCATGGTTGACTTGGTCAACCATGGATGAGTTCAAAGGTGAATTAAAGAGGATCAAGTGAAGTGAATTGAATTAAATTATTTAATTAAAATCACCTAAGTTAATTTAGAATAAATCCAAGTGCTTCAGTTAAGAGTTGAGTTCATTTAATTGAAGTGAGTCAAATGGGGGTGAGTCACATGAAAAATGAAAAGATGGAGTGAGTCAAAGGAGAGGTGGGTGGTTTCAATCTCAATGGAAACTACTAGCCCAAAACCGTTGGATGAGGGTGGTGTGTGCCATGTGGAGGGCATGCACCCTCTTGGCTAGACAAAGAACTTAGGTGGAGGGCATGCAAGATCATGGTTGGTCAAAGAAGAGGTAGGGGTTCCATCTCATGCAAACCACCAAGCCAAAACCGTTGGATGAGGGTGGTGTGTGCCATGTGGAGGGCATGCACCCTCTTGGCTAGACAAAGAGCCCATGTGGAGGGCATGCATTCTTATCATTGGTCAAAGGAGAGGTGGGGGTTCCATCTCATGCAAACCACTAGTCACCAAAGGAAACCACCAAGCCAAAACCGTTGGAGAGGGTGGTGTGTGCCATGTGGAGGGCATGCACTCCCTTGTTTGGTCAAAGGACTCATGGGGAAGACTCCACATTGATGAGGGTGGAGTCTTGCTCAAGGAAACCCTAGACAAGATGGAAAGGGCTCTTTCCATCTCATTCACTCCTTCACTTTCGCTCCCTCTCAAGGCCGGCCCTCCCCTCTAAGACAAAGAAAAAGACTTAGAAGTTTTCTACCTTGACTCCTCTCCCTCTCAAGCTTGGCCGACCTCTCTCACACGAAACAAGAAAAAGACTAAGGGATTTACCATTCTCTCCTCTCCCCCTGTAACGCCCGCCCCTTTTCACTCAAAATCAGAGTCTATTTGTTTTTTTTTTAAGTAAAGAGTGACAAAGGCGCGGACGTCACGACGCGAGTTAAGTCCGAGCTTCTAAAGCACAGCCCTTAACTGGCCAACCCTACGTGCACGTGGAACGAAGTCCACGAGAACGGTTCACACGTAGACGTAAGCTCGCAAAATATAACTTAATACGGAACATTATAATAGAGACTATCCTACAAGTTTTAGATAGCAAGGAAGTACGGCACTTAAAATTACTAAAATACCCTAAATTCATAATTATATCTCAAAATGATAACATCAGAACATACAGTCCAAACCATAGTAAGAAATAGAAACTATTACAATCTGACAAGCTAAGCTACTCAATTACATATTCCAAAATGAATTTAAATAAACTAAGTAGCCCGCTTCCCAAGCTCCTACGCTTGGCTCCCGTCATGTCCTCCGTTTTCGCCATCTCCTACGTCATCAGCTAGGGTAGAAGTAGGGCATTAGACAACTCGCCCAGTAGGACTCCGAGTAGGGCTAACACATGGGTTAGTGATAACAGGCACATAGGTAATAATATAATGAAAAACCATAAAATGAATGCAATGCGATGGGTGTCTTATGTCATGTGTCCCACCCATCATCCATACCATCATGATATCCCCATGTTTGCTTCTCGGTCGCCCCGACGGAGCATGGACTCCGGTTATATCTCAACACATCAAAATATCCCCATGTTTGCATCTCGGTCGCCCCGACGGAGCATGGACTCCGGTTATAGCACATCAGGCTATCCCCATGTTTGCTTCTCGGTCGCCCCGACGGAGCGTGGACTCCGGTTATAGCATATCAGGCTATCCCCATGTTTGTTTCTCGGTCGCCCCGACGGAGCATGGACTCCTGTTATAGCATATCAGGCTATCCCCATGTTTGCTTCTCGGTCGCCCCGATGGACTATGGACTCCGGTTTCATTATTTTCCCGCCCATGCCATGCATGAGATGTAGGTGCATTATGCTATGTAATATATATAATTTGTAGCCTTCATATATAATTCATAGCCTAATCATATAAATCATAGCCTGGCAATATGCCATATAATATATATAAATCATAATCTTAAAACCCATCATAAAACAAATCATATAAATTACCAAAATAAATCACGGGAACCATCATATAACACATAAATCCATGGTTTACAAAAAGGTAGGAATCCTACCGAATGCCGACTAGCGTCCCTTTTTACATTTCCATTCCCGAATCAGGTCGCCGATCACGCACCGATTGTGATGTCCAGTACCTTATTATATATTATCAATTAGACTCATGTTTTAGTCATGTCCAAGTCCATTACCCAAGCTTTAGTGGGGTTCGGCCATACACCATGGCAGAACCCTACTACTTAGGTTTGTGGGTCCCATTTTATCCCTTAACCATATTAATTTTGTGAGTTTAAAAAAACCAGCACCCTAGGCTTCATTTAACCATACCTAAGGTCATAATAAAATTGCCCAAGTCCAAGTTCATCCTCTCCATGGGGTTCTTCATTTTAGCCATTATTTACAGTTTTGCCACTACTTCTTTTCCATGGTTAATCATTCACTTAACCATGTACATTTTTGTTCATAATTGATCCATACACTCAAATCCATTAGTGACCCATTTAATCATGCCATAACATCATTAAAACAGCCCTTTTTCTTAACTTAATCCTCATTACTTAAACACACACATAAACCCCTCCTTAGCCCATAAAAATGACTTATAATTGAATCATCATTCTTAGCCACATCTTGAGTCCATAGTTGATCCATCAACCATATCATAAGATCATTAACATCAGCCATTTAATTAACCTAATCCTTATTCATTTGAACACATATATAGTCCCATACTTAGCCCATCAATTGTCTTGTAAAATGGGTCATGGGTTCATCATTCATTGGTGACATTTAAGATCATAAAACATTAACCTTCATCCATGGATTCCCTCATTCAAAAAAAAAGCCCCTTTAAAATTACTATTATTCTTTCACTCAAAACCTTCAAAATCATTAACCCCTTCCATGGTTCCCATTCTTCAAAACCCCATTGAAATCACTTAGCCACCTTCCATGATTTCCTTCACTAAAACCCTTTAAAATTTACAAACCTTTGACCCTTTTAAGCCTCCAATTTATTAGTACATTATTCCATATCTTCCATCCTTCTAAACCCATTTAAATTTACAACACAACACCCTAGGGTTCGGCCATACACCATGGCCGAACCCATGGTTCATGTTTCATTCCCATCTATGCCTTTCAAGGCCATACAAACCATTTACCTCTTCCATGAATTTCATCATAAAAACCCCTTTAAAAATTACCTACATTTAATCATTAAAATCTTAAAACCCTAAATCATCCTCCATGGCTTCCATTCTTTATAAACCCTAATAAATCAATTAATCACCTACCATGGTTTTGACCTTAAAAAAAAACCCCATTCCAATTTACTTAATTACTCACCATGATTCCTTCCAAAAATTCCATACATCCATTGCTTAAATAATTTAATTACATAATGTCCTTAATCCATTTATTTTTCTTAACCCTAATTTACCCATTAGGGTTTTGTCCATATTTCATCCTTCCATGGGATGGATTTGAGATCCAAGGCCCATAATGTTTTGGCCACCACTAAATCTAAGAAATGGACCCCAAATCTTAAACCAAAAAAAAATCCAATCTCTTGTTTAGAAATACTTACAATCCGTCGGCTCCTCCGACTTTCTTTGCTCCCATTGGACTTCTTGGTCTCCTCTCTTCTTCTTCTCCTTTGTTGGTCGGCTAGGATGCTTGATCAAGATGAGAAACCTCCAAGCTTGGGTTCGGCCATCATGGGGTGTGTTTGAGAGAGGGAGAGGAGAGGATGGTGAGGAAGAAGATACTATGGCTTGATCTTGGAGTGATGGCCAAGCTTGGCTTCTTTCTTCTCTTCTTCTCTTTTTCTTCCAAGCTTTTCTTCTTCTTTCTCTTGGTGTGGGACGGCAATGTGGGAGAGCAAGAGAGGGAGAGAGTGAAATGGGAGAGAATGAAATAAAAACCCATCTTATCCCAAGGTTGCTTAAGTTATACTCAACCATTAACTTTCCCACCAACCACATGGGATATTTTTCATGCTTTATGGTGGTGGTTGGGATAAACCACCACCAAGCCAACGTTTTTGGGTGTTAAAGATAAGATGGCTTTTGGTCTTCCATTTGACCATTTGACCACCTCATTTGATTAGCTTAATTAATTAATTAATTAGATCATTAGGTTAATTAATTCCCATTTAACTCAATTCCATTTGCTTAAATTCCCTTCATGCATACACCCATGGTTGACCAATTCAACCATGGTGGCCGGCCCCACCAATCCTTGGTCCACACGCCACCTCACTTGGTGAGGTGGAGGTGGGTCCCAATCGGCCTTATCACCTTGGTCAACTCATCACTAACTTAGGTGATTTAATTTAATCCATTTTCAACTACTTGGATCACCATTGGGCCCATGGCCCAATTACATTTTCCTCTTACCCATTTACCTTAGAGTTTACATCATCTTGATCCATTGGGTCCCAAATGGGTATTGGGCCCAATTTGACCATCATTGAACCTTTAAATGAATTTAAATCCAATCCATAGTCCATTGGGCCATACTTGGGCCTTTGTCCATATTTTGATCCATTCACCATTTATTCCATGAAATTTCCAATTTCCACCATTAAAAATAAATAATAGCCACATATTTATTGATTTAAAAATTTTGGGTCATTACACCCTCTCTCAAACCTTCATGAAGGCCAAACCATCTCCTTGGGGTTTGCATCTAAAACCCTCTCCCTCTCAAGCTCACACTTTGGCCGAAGATCAAGGAGGAAGAAAGAAAAAAGACTAAGGAAAGAAAAGAGCGGAGGAGCAAGACGTAACGGAAGAAAACAGAGGAGTCGCGGAATCGGTAAGTAGTACTTGATAAGATTTTATTAAGTAAGAAAGTGGTTAAAGGAACGTCCCATTTCGGATTGGAAAGTTAGCCAAAATGTTATAGGCCATGGATTTAGAATCCATCCAAGGAATGTGATGGAAAAAATGGATAAAACCCTAATGGGTAAGAGGGATTATTAAGGACACTATGTATATATGGTTTATGTCAACGTGCATGGCTAAACATGAAGAATGGTCAAGGATCATGGTTCGGCCCTTGCATGGCCGAACCCTAATTATTATGTATATATGGCTAAGGACCACATGCATGTCCAATATAAGGATTATGATCAAAGATCATGGTTTGGCCCTTGCATGGCCAAACCCTAGATTTTATGCATGGACCATTAAGGACAAAGAAAGGATTGGATGAGGTTCGGCCATGATGTATGGCCGAACCCCATCAAATGATCTAATCTTAGATATGTAAGTTTTAAGAGGAAAAGATGAACCATAGGGTTCGGCCATGTTGTATGGCCGAACCCCATGGAAGTGGGTTATTGATTTTAATAGGTTTTTAAGGATGAAAAAGATAGATGTATGTTAGTGATTTTAAATGGTTTTAAAGGATGGAAAATGATGGAGGAATGTTGGTGATTTTAAATGGATTTTTAAATGTTGAAATTATTGATTTAAAATGAGGAGATGATGAAGAACCATGGACCATGGGTTCGGCCATGTTGTATGGCCGAACCCATGGAGAGATATTGATGGACTTAGATGTATTTGGACCATGAAAATGATGGAAACATGTTGACGGATTTTGGGTTTTAAAATGATGACCTAAGTGTATGATTAGACCCCCCCCCCCCCCCCCCCCCCCCCACCCCACAAAGTCCCATGGAGGACTTTGTTTATGGGTCAAATGTTTGTAAATGATTTAAAGGGAGGATGAAAATGAGAAACCATGGGTTCAGCCATGTTGTATGGCCTAACCCCATGATCCATTTTATGGACATTGTGGATCCATGCATGTTGAAGAAATTAAATGTTTAAGAGATGGAATGATCAAGCTAGGAAATGGAGGGATTTAATTATGGACCTATGTTATGTTAATGAATGATTTATGGACCTAAGTCATGTGTAAATAAGCCAAGTGATTAGCTATAGAAAGAATAATGGCTAAGATGGAAATATGTTGAAAATGAAGGACCATGGGTTCGGCCATACACCATGGCCGAACCCCATGGAGAATGTTTTGTGGACTTAGGGTTTTATTAATGTTAAATGATTAACTTATGTGTGTTTGGATTAATGAATCAAAAGATGGTGTAACGCCCCGGATTTTCAATTTATGAATATATATGGAATTACCCATTTAATTTGTGAATTAATGGAGATGGACCTTAGATGGGTAAGGAGTTGGGTCAATTGCCCAATTAAGACCCAACGGATTATGGATAAGGTTCAATTGAAATAAATGGGTAAGATTTATTTAATTGGGTCAAGGTTGTCAATTGGGTCAAATGCCCAATTTGGACCCAATGGGTCATGGTTGACTTGGTCGACCACCAAATGGGTTCAAGCTTAATTAAAGTATGGCTGAATTAAATTGGATTAAGTTCAAAATGAAATCAAGGAATTGAGTTGATTTTAAGTGAGTTAAATAGAGTTGAATTAAAGATATGAATTGAGTTAAAGAGGTGAGTTGGTTGGGAAGTTAATGAGACTTTCATCTTAAGTTAGTTAGGATAGTAAATGGAGAGTTGCATCTCATAAGATCAAACCCAAGGGGTACACACGTTGGGGAGATGGGAGTTTCATCTCATGGGAGGAAACTCCAAATGGATCATTAATGAGGAGGTGAAGGGTTTTTGGTTGTTACACAAGGCATACACGTTGGAGAGATGGAGGATTTCCATCTCAAGATGGAAACCCAAGGGGCAAACGGTTGCGAGTTTCATCTCATGGGATGAAACCCCCAAAAGATAGTATTAATGAGGAGGTGAAGAGTCATAATGTTTACAAAGGGGCATCACCCAAAAGACACCACTCAAGGCTGACCCTCATTGAACAAGAGAAGACATGGTTTTCATCTCACTCTCTCCCTCACTCTTTGGCCGACCCTCTCTCAAAGACAAAGGAGAAAGGACTTAGAGTTTTCTATCTCAAGCTCCTCTCCCTCTCTCAAACCTACACTCTTTGGCCGAACCCTCTCTTTGGGTTTTCATCTCAAGATCTCTCAAGCTTACTATCGGCCAAAGATCAAGGAGGAAGAAGAGGCTAAGGAGGGTGAAGATCGGACGAGCAAGAAGAAGTGAAAGAAACGGGAGGATTCGCGGAATCGGTAAGTACTCGATAAGATGTTATAAGTAAGAAAAGATGGTCAAGGAACATGGTTCGGCCATTGCATGGCCGAACCCTAATTTTATTATGGCTAAGGACTTTATGCATGACCCATGTAAGGAATGGTGAATGATCAAGGATCATGGTTTGGCCCTTGCATGGCCAAACCCTAAGTTTTATGTATGAGAACCATCAAGGACAAAAAGGGGTGGATGAGGTTCGGCCATGATGTATGGCCAAACCCCATCAAAGGATCAATCATGGATGTATGATTTATATTAATGGAAATGATGAACCATAGGGATTGGCCATGTTGTATGGCCGAACCCCATCGAAGGGTGTTAGTAATTTAAAAGGTTTTAAAGAAGAGAAATAATGGGGGAATGTTATTGATTTTTAAATGGTCTCAAATGTTGAAATTGGTGAAGAACCATGGACCATGGGTTCGGCCATGGTGTATGGCCGAACCCCATGGAAAGATATTGATGGACTTAGATGTTTTGGACCATGAAAATGATGGCGGAGTGTTGGGAATTTTAATAGGTTTTAAATATGGTTAATGATGATCTAAAAGAATGAACCTAAGTGTATGATTAAACCCCCATGGAGGGACTTGGGTTGTGGATCTAATATTGTAAATGATTTAAGAAAGAGGATGAAAAATGACATCATAGGGTTCGGCCATGTTGTATGGCCGAACCCTATGAACCATGTTATGTACATTATAGATCTATGTCTATGGATCAGTTATGGCTTAGGTATGTGTAAATAAAAGGAGTGATTACCTATGGAAGGAAAGAATGGCCAAATGATGAAATTAAAGGACCATGGGTTCGGCCATGGTGTATGGCCGAACCCCATGGATCATGTTTTTGGATCTAGGTATGTATAAATGACCTAAGTGTGTGATTGAATCATGGAAAATGATGGACCATGGGTTCGGCCATGGTGTATGGCCGAACCCCATGGAGAAGGTTTTTTTGTGGACTTAGGTTTTATTGATGCTAAAAGACTAACTCATGTGTGATTAGTTAATGAATAAAAAAAGGGAATGACCTTGGACCCAAAACCAAGTAAGTGAGGTTCGGCCATGTTGTATGGCCGAACCCCACTAAGATGTTTTGTGGACTTAAGTACGGTTCGAAGTTAAATGGAACATTGGTTTAACTTATTGATATGTAATAAGGTAACGGGACCTCACATGCGGTGTACGATCGGTGAGCGATTTTCGGACGAAAATGCAAGGACACACTAGTTGGTCATTGGTAAGATTCCTACCTTATTGAAAACCATGGATATGTATATATGATGATTTTAATTCATGTTTGATAAGTTATTTTGGTATCAAACAATATGTTTCAATTATGGAATTTTAAATGCTATGATTTGTACTATTACATAGCATGTTGGCATTTGCATCTCATGCATGGCATGGGAGAGATGAAATGTAACCGGAGACCACGCTCCGTCGGGGCGTCCGTAAGGCATTCGTGAGGATACCTTGATGAGGAATTTTCCATCAAGAGGAATGTATGATTGAGTTGTAACTGGAGACCACGCTCCGTCGGGGCGTCCGTAAGGCATTCGTGAGGACACCTTGATGAGGATTTTCCATCAAGAGGATACTATGTTTGTAATGTGACCGGAGTCCACGCTCCGTCGAAACGTCCGTAAGGCATTCGTGGGAAGACCTTGATGAGGAGTTTCCATCAAGAGGATACTATGTGTTTGTGATATGGGTGATGGGTGGGACTCATGGCATATGACACCCATGGCATGGCATTGAATTAGCATGATTATGATCTCTATTATCATGCACTGTTTTTGGTTTTTATCTGTATGATTGGATCTCTATTATGATACACTATTTTGGATACAATGTTTTACACGTACGGCGAGATGTATTATATCTGGATTTTTATACTAACCCATGTGTTTGGCCGTACTTGGAGTACTTACTTGGCGCATTGTCTAACACCCTACTTCTACCTTAGATGGTGACACAGGAAATGGACAAATTGAAGGACGTGATCGGAGCCAAGCTTAGGATCTTGGCGGAGCTAGATTGATTATTTAAGTTTTATTTATGGAAATGTAATTTGAGTACCTAATACTTGGGAATGTAATAGCATATACTATTTGCTATGGATCGATTGATGATTAATCTGGATTAAGATAATTTATATTGATTGCCTTCCTTCCTAAGTAAATGTTGTAATCCGATGTTATTTCCACAATGAGTATTCCGCAAGTCGTAGTACGTGTGAACCGTTTTAGTAGACTTGGTCCATGCACACGTATGGTTGGCCAGTTAAGGGTCGGGCTTTGGAGGCTCAGACTTAGCTCGCGTCGTGACGTCCCGCTCCTTCTCACTCTTATTTCAAAAAAAAAAAATATACTCTGATTTTCGGCAAGTGAAAAAAGGCGGGGCATTACAACCACTTGCCGTTTCATTTACATGCCACCTCACTTGATGAGGTGGACCTACACATGAATCTTAATTGGGTATTTTGACCCAATTATATTAATCTTACCCATTTATTTCAATTGAACCTTATCCATAATCCATTGGGTCTTAATCTGGCAATTGACCCAACACCTTACCCATCTAAGGTCCATCTCCATTATTTAATTTCAAATTCCATTAATTCACAAATTAAATGGACAATTTCCATATATATTCATGAAATGAAAATCCACGGTGTTACAATATTACCCTCTTTTGAAATTTTCGTCACGAAAATCGAGCGAAGTAAGGTTTCAAACAGATTACATAAATAGCTCAGGGTGAGCTGTTCTCATTTTTTATTCAAGTTCCCAAGGGCTTCCTCATTACCATGTTGATTCCATACCACCTTGACGAATTGAATGGTTCGGTTCTGTAGTACTCTCTGTTCCTTCTGGATCACTCTGACCGGCTTCTCCACATAGGTCACGTCGCTTTGTACATCAACACCTTGCACGTTCAACACCTGTGAAGGATCAAGGTTGTATTTCCTCAACATGGAGACATGGAACACATCGTGCAAAGATGACAACTGCGGAGGAAGTGCCAATTGATTAGCCACCTCCCCCGCCCTCTTTAGGATTGAAAACGGCCCCACAAATCTAGGTGACGTGTCCCTTTTTTCTCGAATCTCATGTGTCCCTTTCGTGGTGAGGCTTTCAAAAACACTAAGTCTTCCACCTCAAACTCAAGTAACCTCCTCCTCTTGTCAGGGTAGCTCTTCTAATGACTTTGTACAGCAAGTAGGTGCTATCGTATCAACTTAATCTACGTTGTAGTCTCTGCAACTAGCTCGGGTCCAATAAGTGCAGGCTCACTGGCCTCTGTTCAGCACACTGGTGATCTACATGGTCTACCATACAAGGCCTCAAATGGAGCCATCTGGAGGCTTGCCTGGTAACTGCTGTTGTAAGAGAACTCCACCAGCAGCAAATGATCCTCCCATCCCCCCTTGTAGTCTAGCATACATGCTCTCAGCATATCCTCCAATGTCTGTATCGTCCTCTACGACTGTCCATCAGTTTGTGGATGGAATGCTGTGCTAATCAATAGATTTATCCCCATAGCCCACTGCATGCTCTGCCACACTCTGCCGGTGAATCGGCCATCTCTATCGGACACAATAGTCCGGGGAATACCATGTAGTCTTATGATATTCTTGATGTACCGTCGACCCAAGGTCTCAGATGAATCTGTCATCTTAATGGGAAGAAAGTGTACGGACTTGGTCAATCGATCAACCACGACCCATATTGCATCGTTGCCCTTTGATGACCTTGGCAACCCTGTCACAAAATCCATGGAGATATGTTCCCATTTCCACTCCGGCACTGGTAAGGGTTTGAGTAACCCTAGTGGCTTCTGATGTTCAGTCTTAACCTGCTGACAAGTTAGGCAGTGAGCAACAAACTCTGCCACATCCTTATTGAGTCCATGCCACCAATAGTGTCTCTTTCGATCATGATACATCTTGGTGTTGCCTGGATGAATGGAGAGTTTGGTTTGGTTTGCCTCGATCAATAACTCTCTTCTGCAGCTCTTAGGCACATATGTCCTACCTCAGAATACAAGACCCTGTCCCAGTCGTAACTCCCATTCCAGTATAACCTCACCAGTGGACATCTTGGCCCATATCTCCTCCACTTCCAAATCTGTCTGTTGCTCCTGTTCAATCTTAGAGACCATGTTGGACTTTATGATCAGATTATACATACTTGCATGGTTCTTGATATACAAATTGAACTCTCGAATGGTATTCAACATCTCCCATTCCTTCCTGATCAAACTGGCCACTGTTGCATGCGACATGCGGCTGAGGGCATCCGCCACTTTGTTCACCTTGTTAGGATGATATCGAAGCGCGAACTCAGAATCTTGCAGAGATTCCATCCATCTGCGCTGCCTCATATTGAGTTCCTGCTGATCAAACAAATATTTCAGGCTTTTGTGATCTGAAAGCACCTCAAACTTCTCACCATAAAGATAGTGTCTCCAGGTTTTTAGAGCGAAGACCACTGCGGCTAGTTCCAGATCATGCGTGGGATAGTGGCATTCATGAATCATAAGCCACCACATGTTGACTTTGAGTGAGAGAACACCCAAGTCCCTCTCCTGAAGCATCACAAAATACTTCATATCCCTTGTCCCTTTCAGGTAAAATCAGAATAGGAGTAGTTGTAAGCCTCTCCTTTAGTTCCTCGAATCTCCGGTTGCATACATCCGACCATTCAAACTTGACTCCTTTCTGAGTGAGTTGGGTAAATGGAGATGCAATCTTGGAGAAGTCTGTGATAAATTTCCTATAGTAACCAGCCAATCCTAGAAAGCTACAGATCTCGGTCGCATTCTTCGGTGCTTTCCATTCTCTAACTGCCGCCACCTTAGCCGAGTCCACGGCTATACCTCCTGCTGATATAACATGCCCCAAAAGTTAACCTCAGATAGCCAAAATTCACACTTGCATGTTTTGGCATACAACTGGTTCTTCCTCAGGGTGTCCGGGACTATCCGTAAATGCTCAGCATGTTCCTCCTGACTTTTGGAATAGATCAGGATGTCATCAATAAAAACAACCACAAACTTGTCCAAGAAAGGACGGAAGATCCTGTTCATCAGATCCATGAACACAGCAGGTGCATTGGTAAGTCCAAACGACATGACCACATACTCATATACTTCATACCGCGTCCTGAAAGTTGTCTTCTCTATGTCCTCATCCTAACCCGGAGTTGATGGTAGCCGGACATCAGATTAATCTTGGAAATGTGACTGGAACCCCTAAGTTGATCGAATAGATCATCAATCCTGGGTAGAGGGTAGTTGTTCCTGACAGTCAGCTAGTTCAATTTTCTGTAATCCACACACATCCGAAGTGTACCGTCCTTCTTCACAAATAATACCGGGGCTCCCTAAGATGATGTGTTGTTCCGGATGCATCCCAGTCTGAGCAGTTCATCAATCTGCTTCTTTAGCTCAGACATCTCAACTGGGGCCAACCGATAATGTGGCAATGACACTGGAGTAGTGCCAGGGTACAGCTTGATCTCAAAATTATTCTCCTTCTTGGGTGGCAAGCCAGGGAGCTCTGTTGGGAATACCTCCGCGTAGTCTTTCATTGCCGTCGGAAGTTCAACCTGCAACGCCCCACCCTTTTCCACCTTTCCGAAAATCAAAGTCTAATTTTTTTTTTAAATAAGTAAAGTGGAAGAGAGCGGGGAACGCCACAACGCGAGCTAAGTCCAGACTTCCAAAGTCTGACCCTTAACTGGCCACCCATGTGTGCATGGACTAAGACCATGAAAACTGATCCACACATGGAACTAAGTAAAACTTACGGAATATACATAACTGATTGCGGAATAAGTCAAATATGTGTAACTAAACTCTTTAGATAGCAAAGTACAAGTCATCTATCTAAAATTACTTAAATCAATTAACCATCATCAAAACTATTCACAACCATAGCAATATCTAGTCATTACATATCCATGAAAATTATCCAAATAACAATATATAAGAATCCATTCCAACACCCAAGCTCCTATGCTTGGCTTCCTTCGCGATCCTCAAACTTTCCTTTTCCCTTTCCTTTTCCTGCATCATCCTCTAAGGATATAAATAGAGCATTAGATCAACGCGCCCATTAGGTCTTCCGATTAGGGCTACCACATGGTTAGTATAAAAACATGCATATATCATACTATATGATCATCAAAAACTTATAAAACAATGCTATGTATGTATGCACATGTAATGAGTCCCACCCATCACAATTATACGTAGCCATCACTTGATGGGACTCTCATTGTCAAGGTAATCCACAGTGCTCTTTCATTTACTCTTAATGGGACTCTCATCATCAAATATTCCTCTTGGCGGGACTCTCATTGCCTAAAGAGGCCCCACAGTTGCATCACGGACATTCTGATGGAGTGTGGGCTCCGGATTTCATAAACATCCCCCCATGCCATGCATGAGATGTCAATGAGTACATGCCATTTGTAAATAAATCTTAACAGTCAAATCTCATTTGAAACATAATACTTTAACAAATATCTCATATAAATCAAGATAAAACATCAATATAATATGTGGTTACAAAGAGGTAGGAAACCTACTGAAATGTCACTTAAAAGTCTGTTCTTCTTAACCTTCACCCGTTCACGACTCGTGCTCCGCTCAAGGAGTCTCGATACCTCGTTTATATAACAGCAAGTTAAGATACTAATAATTTAATTTCCATTTAAATCTAAGTCCCAAAAACCACCTTGTGGGGTTCGGCCATACCCCATGGCCGAACCTCACCCACTTTGAATTTGTCCTTTCTTTTTATTTAATCACATTAAACCACCTCACACTTCAAACACTGTAAGGGCCCAGAATTTTTAAATTAATAAAAAATGTGGATATAAGTTATTTTAGTGATGGAAATTGGAAAATTGGTGAAGGAAAGAGTAAATGGGCCAAAAATTTGGACAAAGGCCCAAGTATGGCCCAATGGGCTATGGAGTTGATTTAAATTCATTTAAAGGGGCAATGAGGATTAAATGGGTCAAGAATGGTCAAATTGGGTCACATACCCATTTGGGACCCGATGGGTCAAAGTAGTTAAGCTCTAAGGTAAATGGGCTAGATGGAAATGTAATTGGGCCATGGGCCCAATGGTGATCCATTTAGAGGGTATTCAATGAAATTAAATCACCTAAGTTAAGTTAAAAATTAAACCAAGGTGATGTGGCCAAGTGGGACCCACCTCCACCTCATCAAGTGAGGTGGCGTGTGGGCCAATAATTGGTGGGGCCGGCCACCATGGTTGATTTGGTCAACCATTGGTGGATTTATAAAGATGGTGGCTTAAGTAAATGGGAATTAAACTAACTAAAATATCTAAATATAAAATGATTAAACAAATTATACAAATGAGGTGGTCAAAGTGGGGTCAAAGGGTGAAAACCAAATCACCTCATCCCAAACCCAAAATAAAATACGTTGGGGCTTGGTGGTGGTTTAGATAACCACCACCATAAAGCAAATTAAATATCTAAAAAATATCTTAGGGTGGGTGAGATCATTAATGTAAAGAAAAAATGAGGATAAGCTTTGATTCATTTCTCATTTCTTATCCTCTCTTCATTTGTGTACTCTCCATTTTTCATTCTCCATGGTCGTTCCCTACATCCAAGTGAAGGAGAGAAAGAGAGCTAAGGAAAAGAGAAGAGAAGGAGAGAAGAAAGAAGTAGAAATTGGAGGGAAATCACTCTAAGGTGAGGGTTAACATCTTCCCTCTCATGGTTTTTTTCCCTCTCCCTCTCTCACACAAACCCTAACATGGCCGATCCTAGGGTTGGGGATTGCCACCATTGATCAAGAATCTTGACCTATCAAAGATCAAGAGGAAGGAGAGAAGAGGCTACGAAGACCGACGGGAGCAACGGAGATCGGAGGAGACGACGGATTGTAAGTATTTATTAAACAAGGAAATTTTGAATTTTAGGGTTAAGATTTGGGATTTATTTTGTGAATTTATTGGTAGTTAAGTAAATTTATGCTATGGATTTTAAATCCATCAAATGGAAGGAATGGAAAGTCGGTAAAACCCTAATGGAAAAAAAAATTAGGGTTAAGGAAAAATAAAAGGGATTAAGGATATTATGTGTTTAATGTGATCAAACATAGAGGTATATGCATTTTTTTTTGGAGTTGAGAACCATAGGATTCGGCCATGTAGCATGGCCGAACCCCATGGTAAGTAATGTATGATTTATTAGGGTTTGAAAAATGGAAGGCAATGAGGATTTTTAACTAGTGAATTTTAGTAAATGAATGAATGTGGGAAAGTTTTAAAATGGTGTTATGATGAAAATGCAAAGAGGTGTATGGCCTTGAAAGGCATGGATGAAGTGAACCTTGAACCCCATGGTGGATGATTAGGGTTTGATGAAATTGGTTAAGGATTTGATGAATGGAAAATAATGAAGGTAGCTAATGGAATTTAGGGTTTTAATGAATGCATGGAGGGAATGAGCCTTGAACCATGGGTTCGGCCATGGTATATGGCCGAACCGTATGGCGATGAAATGATGATTAAATGGTGGGTTTAAAGGATAATGTGTTGATGAATTTAGGGTTTTTAAATGAACAAGTGTAATGATTCAAATGGGGTTAAGAATGTGGTTTAGATGCATGATTTAAAACCCTCAAGGAAGGATTATTGGTGGATCTAAAATGTAACTACGGACCCAAGAAGAAAAAATGGAGAAAGGAACATCATGGGTTCGGCCATGGTGTATGGCAGAACCCATGCCCCAAATTGTAAATCAATTTGGGTTTAAGGTCAATGGGTATATATGTGATTAAGTATGGGGTTTAAATGAGTAATGATTAGATTAATTACATGAGAAATTTTAATGTTTTGGTAAGTCAATAATGGACCTAAGTTAAGGACCTAAGTTGTGGATTAAATTTTGGGCTTAAGTAGGCATGAATTAATGAAAAATTGTTTATGTGAAGGGCAGTGGCAAAAATGGTAAATATGGGCTAAAATGAAGAAACCCACTAAGTTATGATTTATGGGCTTGGAAATGATTAAAACTTGGATTGATTTGGTAATTTAATAAGGTATTGGACATCGCAGGTGGTGCGAGATCGGCGACCGGGTTTATCGAACGGAAAACGTAAAAGGACACGGGTCGGTATTCGGTAGGATTCCTACCTTTTTGTAAGCCATGGATTTGGGTGATGTTTTCTTTAATCTATTTTGGAAATCATGTGGTTGTCTTTAAGATAAGTTTTGGATTATGTATCATATGATGTTTTACTCTAAATTATTTTGGAAATTATGTGAATGCTTATGATGGGTTTTGGATTAAATATTGTGGGATGGTTTCCCTTTGATTTAGTTGGTAATCTTGTAATTGTTTTAAGATGGGTTTTATTACTATTGAATTTCATATATTACATGGCATATGGCATCTACATCTCATGCATGGCATGGGAGGCATATGACAGGGGAAGGATGAAATGAAACCGGAGTCCATGCTCCGTCGGGGCAACCGATAAACAACATGGGGACATTTCACATATGTATTATTATACCTTGATGAGGCTTTGCCATCAAGGGGGGACTCTTGTAATTATGATACCTTGATGATGGTTTTCCATCAAGGGGGAGGTTGTATGTATTGGTATACCTTGATGATGGTTTTTCCATCAAGAGGGGGGGGGATGCCTAGTGTGGACCGCATCTTGATGAGGTTTTTCCATCAAGAGGGTCATAGCACGATGATGGTATGGATTTTATTTGGGACACTATGGATGGTTGAAAAAGGGACATTGTAGAATGAGGATGAGATTGATGGGTGGGATTCATGACATAGAACACCCATTGCATGACATTGCCCAAAGTGCATGGTTTTTCTATAATATTATCTGCATGCTGTTATTACTAATCCATGTGCTAGCCCTACTCGGAGTCCTATTGGGCGCGTGTTCTAACGCCCTACTTCTACCCTAGCTGACGATGCAGGAGATGGTGGAACGGAAGGGCAGGACGGGAGTCAAGCTTAGGAGCTTGGGAAGGCGGACTAATTATTTTGTTTAAGTTTATTTTTGGAAAATGTGTATTTGCATAATTTAGTTTGTCGGAAATGTAATAACTTAGATGTCTTGCTATGTTTTATAAATTATTTTGGACAGTACAGTATGAGGGCATTTTAGTAATTTAATGGATATCTCTTCCCTGCTATCTGAAGATTGGTAGAATAGTGTCTATTATCATCCGCATTGATTTTTATGTGTTATGAGCTTACTTTTTACGCGTGAACCGTACTCGTGGATTTATGTTCCACGCACGCGTAGGGTTGGCCAGTTAAGGGCCAGGCTTTAGAAGCTCGGAACTTAACTCGCGTCGTGACGTTCGTGCCCTTTGTCACTTTTATGTAAAAAAAAAGGGGCGGGCGTTACAAACACACTTTGGTAGGGTTCGGCCATATGACATGGTCGAACCTTACCACTTTGCTTTTGGACCCCTCTTTTCAAGTCTTTTTGTAACACTTTGGAATTTCATATTATTAATATTTATGAAATTTGTCATTTAATTGTTAAGTTATTGGATATGGACCTTACATGGGTAAAGGATTGGGTCAATTGCCCAATTAAGACCCAACGGATTGTGGACTTAGGGTTTAATTAAAGGGACTAATTTAAAGATGGTGAGGTTCGGCCATGTTGTATGGCCGAACCCCACTAAGATAGATCTGTTTTGGATGATGGTATTTAGCAAAATTAAACATTGGTTAGACCAATGGCAAAACTGTAAATACAAGTCAAATTGTAAATATGAATGGATTGATCAAAGGACTTGAAAAGAGGGGTCCAAACCAAAGTGGTACTGTTCGGCCATGTTGTATGGCCGAACCCTACCAAAGTGTGTTTGAAGTGTAAGGTGGTTTAATGTGATTAAATAAAAAAAAAGGACAAATTCAAAGTGGGTGAGGTTTGGCCATGGGGTATGGCCGAATCCCACAAGGTGGTTTTTGGGGCTTAGATTTAATGGAAATCAAATGTTTAGGATCTTGACTTGTTGTTATATGAACAAGATATCGGGACTCTTTGAACGGTACGCAATCGTGAACGGGTGACGGATTGAGAAGAAAGGACAACTTAAGTAACTTTCTGTAGGTTTCCTACCTTTTTGTAACCACACTTATACTTGATGTTTTATCTTAATTTTGATGAAATATGTGCGAAGTTATTATGTTTCAAAGTTGTTTTGTAAGTTAAGATGTATTTACAAATGGCATGAACTCATGGACATCTCATGCATGGCATGGGGTGATGATTATGGAAACCGGAGGCCACACTCCGTCGGGGAGTCCGAAAGACCACTGTGGGGTACCTTGATGATGAGAATCCCATCAAGAGGAATCCAGAGGCCACACTCCGTCGGGACGTCTGAAAGACCACTGTGGGGTACTTTGGTGATGGCTATGTATATTTTTGATGGGTGGGACTCATTACATGTGCATAACATACATGGCATTGTTTTATGAGAATTTGATGAACATGTATTATCATATTGTTTGCATGTTTTTGTACTAACCTTGTGGTAGCCCTAATCGGAAACACCTACTGGGTGCGTTGATCTAACGCCCTATTTCTATCCTTAGTGGATGACACAGGAAAGGGAAAGGTCGAGGATCGCGAAGGAAAGTGAGCTCAGAGGGTGAGTCAAATCAGGTTGAGTTAGGGCTGAAGTGAGTTGGAATTTGAATCAAACAATGGAGTTGACTCAAGTGCATTCAATGAGTGGTATTAAATGGGGTGAGTTGAGCTAATGAGTTGGGTGAATTAAAATGGAAACAAAAGGGACCTTGTAATTCAAGTGAGTCAAATGGAGAGGTGAGGAGTTTCCTTGATCTCAAACACCACAAAGGCAAACTCCCACATGTTGGTGGCATGGAGTGGTTTCCCATGCATAAGATTTAATGGATTGGGATAAGAATCACATGGGGAATTTGGAGGGTTTCCATCTCATGAAGCCCAACGTTGGGAGTGCCAAGGGATGCCTTGGTTAGTATCAAAAGACTCCTTGGTTAGATCAAGAATTCATGAGGGTTAATGAGAAGTTATGGTGGCTGATTAGCGAAACGGATACACACCATCACTTGGCCGAATCCATTTCAAAGAAAGCATAGAATTTCATCTCTCTCTCCCTCTCTCAAAACCTATCTCTTTGGCCGAAACAGCCCTTGGTGTTTTCACCATTGATCAAGCACATAATCGGCTAAAGGATTAAGGGAGCAAGAAGGAAGGAAGCAAGGATCAAAGGCAAGAAGAGAGGCTTAGAGGATTGGTAAGTACTCCATGGAATTTTGTTTAATAAGTTGGTTAAAGGGAACATGATTTAGCCATGGTATGGCCGAATCTATCAAAGGTTAAACCATGGATTTTGGTGTTTAAAAAGGGTTCAAATCATGGATCATAGGGTTCGGCAACTTTGGATGGCCGAACCCCATGAAAGTAATTTGATAAATTGTATGGTTTTTGAGAGATAAAAACCATACCATGTATGAAGATTTTTAAAGGGTTGTAAAATGGAGTTAAGTTATTATTTTGGGTCGGCTATGGGATGGCTAAACCCTATTGTTTTTATGGCTAAGATGCAGTGGATAAACTAAGTATAATTATTGGGAGATTTACACCAAGAGAACCATAGGGTTCGGCCATGTGTATGGCCGAACCCCATGGACCATTTTATGGGATGTTTAGAGTTAAGAACATGCTTAGAAATTATAAATGGTTTTAGACCTTGCTGTGGATCAAAATGGTTGTAAAAGATCCAAGAAAAATGAGGGAAATAACATCATGGGTTCGGCCATGGTGTATGGCTGAACCCCATGACCTATGTTATGGGTCATTTCATAGGTTAAGTATGAATCTAGGCATGTTTAAATGAATGGGCTTTTAAGTTAAGGAAATGGCTGATTTACAATGTGTTTCCATGTCATGATTGATGAGGCATGGATGGATCCATGTTTATGGATCAGTTAGGGTTATGAACATAAATATATGAAAGGTGATTAACCATGGCAAGAATGAGTGGCAGGGATGTAAATATGGCCAAAAATGAAGAATCCCATGGGGGATGATTGTGGCATTTTGATTTAATTAAAAGACCAAATTTGAGATGGTGAGGTTCGGCCATGTTGTATGGCCGAACTCCACTAAGGTGGATTTTATGGATCTTGGTTATTAAGCAAGATTAAAAATGCGTTAAGTCTAGTGGCAAAACTGTAAATACAAGTAATAATGTAAATATGGATGAAGAAGGATTAAAGGACTTGAAAGAGGGGTCAAACCAAAGTGGTATGGTTCGGCCATGCTGTATGGCCGAACCTTACCAAGGTATATTATTTAGTATAAGGTGTTTATGTAAGTTATATGGATGGTATTGATCAAATGAAAAGGAAGATCAAATCCAAAGTGGGTGAGGTTCGGTCATGGGGTATGGCCGAACCCCACAAGATGGTTTTTGGGATTTAAACCTAATAAGAAATCAAAAGGTTATGTTATTAACTTGCTGTTATATAAACAAGGAAATGGGACTTGAACGGCGCACGAGTCATGAACGGGTGACGGTCTAAGAAGAAGCGGACTGTTAAGTGAACTTTCTGTAGGTTTCCTACCTACTTGTAACCACTTTTATATTTGGTTTTATCATGGTTTTAATGAGACATTTGTTATACTATTATTTATCATATTGGATTTGAATGTTGAGATTTATTTACATGTTTCATATATTTATTGGCATCTCATGCATGGACATGGGATGATGATTATGGAAATCGGAGCCCACACTCCGTCGGTATGCCCGTGATGCAATTGTGGGGCCTCCTTAGGCGATGAGAGTCCCGCCAGGAGGAATATCATGATGATAAGAGTCACATCAAGAAGAAATGAAAGAATACCGTGGTTTACCTTGATGATGAGAATCTCGTCAAGTGATGGCTATGTATATGTGTGGTGGGTGGGAATCATTACATTTGCATACATACATAGCATTGATTTATATGTTTTTGATGACCGTATATTATGATATATGCATGTTTTATATACTAACCATGTGGTAGCCCTGATCGGAAAAACTACTGGGCGCGTTGGTCCAACGCCCTATTTCTATCCTTAGTGGAAGACGTAGGCAAAGGAAAGGACAAAGGCTGAGGATCGCGAAGAAAGCCAAGCATAAGCGCTTAGGGTGTTGGAATGGGTTTCTATTTACTGTTGTTTGGATACATTTTTATGGACATGTAATAGTTTAGTAACTTTGCTATGGTCTGTGAATAGTTTGATGATGGATATTTGGTTTAAGTAGTTTATAATGGATGACTTGTACTTACTATCTACTCAGTATAATTCCACAATCAGTTAGTCCCGTAATTAGTTTAGTATTATTACGCATGACTTATTTAGTTCCGTGTATGTATTGTTTATCATGGTTTAGTCCATGCACACATGGTTGGCCAGTTAAGGGTCGGACGTTGGAAGTCCTAAACTTAGCTCGTGCCGTGACTGTCTCCCCGCTCTCTTTCACTTGTTTATTTATTAAAAAAAGAAAAATAGACTCTGATTTTTGAAGGTTGGAAAAGGGCGGGGCAGTTACAGATCTTGGACCCACATTGATCAAAATGATCAAGGACTAAAAAGAGGGACCAAAACCAAAAGGGTGAGGTTCGGCCATGTTGTATGGCCAAACCCCACTCATGGGTGATTGTGGACTTAAACATATTTCAGCTCTAAGATATGGCCAAACCCCACTAGTGGACGGTGGACAGTGGACAGTGGACAGTGGGCAGCGGGTAACCGGTTGATCAGATGAAGGGAATGGGTTAAACCAATTAATTTGATTATTTTATGGAATTTATTTAAGGTAAAAAGATTCCACAACCGGGGGCACGATTGGCGAGCTGTTTTTGGACGAAAACGCAAGGCAACGATAATTGGTCGTTTGTAGGATTCCTACCTCATTGAAAACCATGGAATATGTATATGTGATGTTTTTACTTGAATTATTTTGGTATCAAGTGATATGTTTAATGATGAGATTTTAATGCTATGATGTTTATTATTATTACATAGCATGTTGCACTTGCATCTCATGCATGGCATGGGAAGGATCAAATGAGAGGAGTCCATGCTCCGTTCGGAGCGACCGATAAGGCATTCGTGGGGATACCTTGATGTGGATTATCCATCAAGAGGGATACTATGTGGTTGTGATACCTTGATAGGATTTTCCATCAAGAGGGATACTATATGATTGTGATACCTTGATGAGGGTTTTCCATCAAGAGGGATACTATGTGAATGTGATACCTTGATGAGGATTTTCCATCAACAGGGATACTATATGATTGTGATAGCTTGATGAGGGTTTTCCATCAAGAGGGATACTATGTGAATGTAATACCTTGATGAGGATTTTCCATCAAGAGGGATACTATGTGAATGTGATACCTTGACGAGGAGTTTCAATCAAGCGGGGTACTATGTGATTATGATACCTTGATGAGGATTTTTCCATCAAGAGGGATACTATGTGATTGTGATACCTTGATGAGGATTTTCCATTAAGAGGGATACTATGTGATTGTGATATGGATGATGGGTGGGACTCATGGCATATGACACCCATGGCATGGCATTGACTTGCATGGTTTTGATATTATTTATATCTATGTGTTTTGTTATACTAATCCATGTGTTGACCCTACTCGGAGTACCTACTGGGCGCGTTGTCTAACACCCTACTTCTTCCTTAGATGATGACACAGGAAATGGACGAAGCGAAGGACATGATCGGAGCCAAGCTTAGGAGCTTGGATGAGCTAGAGCTATTTATTTAAGTTTTATTTATGGAAATGTAATTTGAGTAATTATGTAACGCCCCACCCCTTTTCACTATGCTGAAAATGAAACTACATTTTTTTTTTTTGAAATAAAAGAGTGAGAGAGAGCGGGACGTCACGACGAGAGCTAAGTCCGAGCTTCCAAAGCCCGACCCTTAACTAGCCAGCCCTACGTGTGCGTGGAACTAAGTCCACGAGAACAGTTTACACGTAATAAGTTAAGCTTGCGGAATTATAATAGAGTCTATCCTACCAATTATTAAATAGCAAGGAAGTATATCACTTAAATAATAATACCTTAACTTAGAATGTCCAAAAGTAAAGTCCATACCATAGCAAATAGTCTAAGTTATTACAGTCCAACGAGCTAATTACTCAAATTACATTTCCATAAATAAAACTTAAATAAATCAATCTAGTTCCTCCAAGCTCCTAAGCATGGCTCCGATCACGTCCGTCGCTTTGTCCATCTCTTGTGTCATCATCTAAGGTAGAAGTAGGGCGTTAGACAACGCGCCCAGTAGGTACTCCAAGTAGGGTTAACACATGGATTAGTATAACAAAACACATAGATATAAATAATATCGAAACAACGCAAGTCAATGCCATGTCATGGGTGTCATATGTAACTGCCCCGCCCTTTTTTACTCGCTTTCAGAAAATCAGAGTCTACTTTTTTTTTTTTAAATAAAGAGTGAGATAAAGAGCGGGACGTCAGGACGCGAGCTAAGTCCGACCCTTAACTAGGCCAACCCTATGTGTGCATGGACTAAGTCCAAGGAAACGGTTCACACATAACAATATACATATGCGGATTAAAAATCATAACTACGGAATTATAATAGAACCTAATTCTATTTCATTTTAGATAACAAAGTACTTCAAGTCTTTAATCAATAATTAACATAACATAATTATCCAACTAAACATCCAACCATAGCAAATTATCTAAATTATTACATGCCCGAAGTCTAGTTACTCAAAGTACAAGTCCATGAGTATCTTAATCAAAATATAAACTAAAAGCATCCAAGCTCCTATGCTTGGCCCTCTTTCGAGTTCATCGTTCCCCCTGTTTCCTGTATCATCCACTAGGGTAGAAGTAGGACGTTAGAACAACGCAACAACGCGCCCAGTAGGTATTCCATTTAGGGCTAACACATGGTTAGTACAAATCATATATAATAACATAAAGTCCAAAACCATATAAAACAATGACATGTCATGATGTCAATTGCAATGAGTCCCACCCATCACAAGTACATATAATTACCCCCACATAGGTCTTTCGGACGCCCCGACGGAGTGTGGCCCCTTCGGTTTCTTCTTTATGGAAAAACACATCAAGGTATCCCACATAGGTTTTTCAGACACCCCGACGGAGTGTGGTCCCTCCGGTTACATATCCTTCACCCCATGCCATGCATGAGATGCTAATGAAACACATGTTATTTTATGTTGTAAACATAGCATTAAAACTCACATTTGAAACATAACCTTTCAACATAAATTCATCAAAATAAGATAAAAACATTGTACATAAACCCATGGTTTCAAAGAAGTAGAATCCTACCAAAGACCACTAACGTGTCCTTGCGCTTTTGTCCGATAACCGCTCACGATCGTACACACCTTGTGACGGTCCCGTTACCTTATAATATATCAATCAATTAAAACCATGTCCCATTTGATTTACAATAATGTCTAAGGTCCATAAACCCAACTTGTGGGGTTCGGTCATATACCATGGCCGAAGCCTCACTTAGTAGGTTTTAGTCTTACCTTTGATTTATTAATCAATCACCCCTTTCATTCATTAATTTGATCATAAACAATTTAATCATCTAACATACATCAAACCTTAAGTTCATCAAAAACATTCCTCATGGGGTTCGGCCATACACCATGGCCGAACCCATGATCTTCATTTTACCCATATTTACTTCTTTGCCATTGTTTACATCACCTTATGTTTTTAGGTCCAAAAACATAGGTCCACAAAATACAACCTTGTGGGGTTCGGCCATACAACATGGCCGAACCTCACTTCCTTATTTTGGTGCCTTCCTTATAGTCCTTTGATCATTAATTTAAAACCAAGATCATACTACCCTTGATTCATTCATCTAATCAATTATACCATAATTATTTAGCATTGATAAAAATCTAAGTCCACCAAACCTTCCCCATGGGGTTCGGCCATACACCATGGCCTGAACCCATGGTCCATGATTTTTACCTATTTACAACATTGCCATTACTCTTTTTATCATGGCTAATTACTTATCTTAATCCTCCATTTCTTTAATCATATTAGGTCCATACGTGACCCATAAAAATTGGTTCATGGGGTTCGGCCATGATGAGGTACTTGGTTCTCCATCAAAAACATCCATTTAAACCCCCTTTAAAAATCCTTAACATACATCTATAATTTTCATGCTTTGAAACCCAATAAAATTATTAACCAACTCCCATAGTTTTCATCATTCAAAATCCATTAACAATACCAATACACCTCCATGGGGTTCGGCCACTGGTGGTTCTTTAATTTCTTTGGAAATCCTACAACCGTCATTTGATAGTTCCCATTCATCCATTAATTTCTCTTCCATGGAGATCATTATTTCCATTAAACTAAACCCTTTTAATCTCATCAACATACATCTATAATTTTTCATGCTTTGAATCCCTTATAATTCATTATTATCCTTTCCATGGGGTTCGGCCATACAACATGGCCGAACCCTATAGTTCATTACTTCCTCTTAAAAATCCTTAGAACCCATATAATTTCTTTAATCACTTTCCATGGGGTTCGGCCATACAACATGACCGAACCCTATGGTTCATCAATGGATCTTTAACCAATATAAAATTAGGGTTCGGCCATGCAATGGCCGGACCTTGTCCTTGACCCTCTTTTCTTGATTATGTAAACTTAATCATTTACCTTACCGATTCCGCAACTCCTCCAGTTTTCCTTCACTTGTTCTTGCTATTCCAATCTTCTCCTTCTTTAGCCTCCTCTCCTTCTTGATCTTTAGCCGAAGTTGATCTTGATGAAGTCCCTTGAAGTGGTTCGGCCGAAAAGATATATGTTTTAGAGAGATAGAGTAGCTTGGGATAGGAGGATACTCCAAGTCCTTGTCTTAAGGGTGGTCGGCTTTGTGTATGCCGTGCGCCCCTATTGTCTCTCCTTAATAAAACTTCCCATTGGTCCTATATTTAGAAGGTACCGTGTGCCCCTTGCAATTTAGCAATTGCCTACTGCCACTTTTAACAAGGAAAGGACCCCCTTTTTTTTAAAGAGATTTCAGCGCATCATCTTGGATATGCAAATCTCACACATAGCCAAAGCAATCTACATTTAAATTTAGACATCTTCTTTATTTGGATTAGGCAATCGGATGTCATTACCTAATCCCATCTCATCCATGCGTGTTGCCCATTTAGGACATACCTTGTCCTGCTATAACTCCTAAAATCTAGTCAATATACGTTTCCATGTCATCCTAAAATCTTTCCATGTTCCCTCTATGCGCATGCCACTTAATCTAGATCCTTTATTTATAGATATATTGCATTACCATTTTAATTCAGCCCCATTTAATTTAAATTAGACTTTATCACATAATCGTTGGGTCCTAATTGGGCCATTGACCCAACACTTTACCCATCTAAGGTTCATATCCGTTAATTCACAATTAAAATTGCAAATTCCTGTAAATATTGATAACATGGAATTCTGAAGTGTTACATCATATGCCATGAGTCCCACCCATAATCCATATCATCATCACATAGTATCCTCTTGATGGAAAATGCACATCAAGGTATCCTCACGTTTGTTTATCGGTCGCCCCAACTGAGCGTGGACTCCGGTTACAATCACAATCACATAATATCCCTCTTGATGGAAAACCCTCATCAAGGTATCACAATCACATAGTATGTAATTTTTTTTTTAAACGAAGAGTGATAGAGAGCGGGACGTCACGACGGGAGCTAAGTCCGAACTTCTAAAGTCCGACCCTTAACTGGCCAACCCTATGTGTGCATGGACTAAGTCCATGAAAACGGTTCACACATAACAATGTAAACATGCGGAATGACATCATAACTGCAGGAATTATAATCATAACATGCGGAATCATAATAGAACCCAATTCTATTCCATTTCAGATAGTAAAATACTGTCAAGTCCTTAATCATCATTATTATAACGCAATTATCCAATAAAACATCTAAATTATTACATGTCCGAAGACTAGTTACTCAAATGCAAGTCCATAAGTAACTTAATCAAAATATAAACTAAATCATCCAAGCTCCTATGCCTGGCCCGTTTCGCGTTCATCGTTCCCCTCGAATCTTGTATCATCCACTAGAGTAGAAGTAGGGCGTTAGAACAACGCGCCCTGTAGGTATTGCAAGTAAGGCTAACACATGGGTTAGTACCAAAAATCCAGATATAATATGTAATAGCCCGAATTTTTAAATCAATAATTATGTTGGCAATTATTTATTTTAATTATTAAAATTAAGAATTTTAATGGAATGGATGGTTGATGGATCAAAATTGGGGCAATGGCCCAAGTATGGTCCAATGGACCATGGATTGGATTAAATTCATTTAATTGGGTCAATGATGGTCAATTGGGTCAAATGCCCAATTAGGACCCAATGGGTCAAGGTGGATTGAGCATTAGGGTAAATGGGTAGGAAGTGGATTTAATTGGGCCATGGACCCAATGGCGATCAAAGGAACGGGGTCCATCTCATGGGCAAATGTAAGAGTGGAATTATCCAAGTGGGGCCCAACTCCACCTCATCAAGTGAGGTGGCATGTGGACCAAGGCAAGGTGGGGCCAACCACCATGGTTGACTTCGTCAACCATGGGTGAGTCAAAGGTGAATTAAGGAGGATCAAAGTGAATTGAGTTGAATTAATTGATTAAAATCACCTAAGTTAGTTTTGAATAAATCAAGGTGGCATAATCAAGTGGGACCCAACTCCACCTCATCAAGTGAGGTGGCGTGTGGGCTAAGGCATTGGTGGGGCCGGCCACCATGCTTGACTTGGTCAACCATTGGTGAATTAAAGAAAAATAAGTGGAATTAAATTATTTAATTGAATGACCTAAGTTAGATATAAATTTAAATGATTGAGTTGGGAAATGAGTTGCATTACATGGAGTGAGTTAAATGGGGTTGAGTCACCTAGAAAATGGGGTGAGTCAAGAATATTTCCATCTCATTTAACGCACCAAAACCGTTGGGAAGTGTGGTGTGCCAAGTGGAAGGCATGCTCCCCCTTGGCTAGACCAAAAGCTTAGGTGGAGAGCATGGATTAACCAAAATGAGGTGGTGGTTCCACCTCATCCAAACCACCAAACCACCCATGGTAAATGAACCAAAACCGTTGGCCATGGAGGGGTTGGGTGTGCCATGTGGAGGGCATGCCACCCTCCATGGCTAGACAAGATCCTAGAAGGTGGACATGCTAGGGCATGCATTGGCCCATGGGGAGGTGGTGGTTCCACCTCACCCATACCACCAAATCACCAAGGAAACCCAAACCCAAAACTGTGTACATGGGGTGGTACGCTAGACAAGAAGCCTAAAATGAAGGGCATGCAAGGACCATGATTGGGAAATGGAGAGGTGGTGGAGTCTAACCCAAGCAACCCAAAACAAGATGGGAAAAACTAGGGTTTTTCCATCTCATTTCTCATCTCACTCTCTCTCTCTCCCTCTCCCTCTCCTATCTGACCCTCTCTCATCCAAGACAAAGAAAACACTTAGAGAAAGAAGAAAAAGACTCAGATAAAAGATTGGATCCCAAGCTTGGCCGACCACCCTCTCAAGACCAAGGACTTAGAATATTTTCCATTCTCTCCTCGTCTCCCTCTCTCAAACCACACCCATCTTGGCCGAACCAACTCTTGGAGATTTTATCTTGATCAAGCTCACACATTGGCCAAAGATCAAGGAGAAAAAGAAGAAGGAAGGCTCAGGAACAGGAAGGAGCAAAAAGGAACCGGAGGAGTTGCGGGATTGGTAAGTTGCACTCAACAAGATTTTATTTTGAAGGGGTTAAAGGAAATCATGAAAGTCCATTCTTCTTGGATTAAGTGGTGGCCAAAATATTATGGGCCATGGATTTAAAATCCATCCAAAGGTGAGATGGGAAATGGACAAACCCTAATGGGTAAGATAGGTTAAGTAAATAATGGAATACTAAGGACACTATGTATATATGGGTTATGTATGCATGCATGGTAAAAATGGATTGAGAATCATGGTTCGGCCATTGCATGGCCGAACCCTAACTGTTATGGACACATGCAGAGGACCTCATGCATGTTAAGAATAAGGTATATGATCTAAGATCATGGTTTGGCCTTTGCATGGCCAAACCCTAGGGTTTCTTGTATGAGAACCATCAAGGAATATAAACATGGTTATATGTTATTTTAAAGAAAATGATGGACCATAGGGTTCGGCCATGTTGTATGGCCTGAACCCCATGGAAGGATATTAAGTGATTCTTAATGGGTTTAAGGGATGGAAACCATGGAATGTTTGTTAATGACTTTAAGGTTTTGAATGGTTGAATGTTAGTAATTTTTAAAGGGGTTAAATGAGGGAAACCATGGAGAAATATCGATGATTATTTATGGTCTCAAATGTTGCAAATAATGATGAACCATAGACCATGGGTTCGGCCATGTTGTATGGCCGAACCCCATGGAGAGTGATTGGTGGACTTAGAGGTATTTGAACCATGAAAATGATGGAGAGATATGGGTGGACTTTGGGTTTGAAATATGATAAAAAATGATGATCTAAATGTATGATTAACACAAACCCCACAACACCAACACCCCCCCCCCCCCCCCCCCCCCCATGGAGGGACTTGATTTATGGACCTAATATGGTAAATGGTTTAAAGAGAGTAGAAAAAGAAAGACATCATGGGTTCGGCCGTAGTGTATGGCCGAAACCCATGACCCATTTTATGAACCCTTTTTATGAGTTAAGTATGGATCTATGCATGTTTAAAATGAATGGGTTTTAAGTTAAGGAAATTGATATTTATGATGGTTTTTATGTCATGATTAATGAATCACGTATGGATCCATGTTTATGGATCAGTTATGGACCTAAGTATGTGTAAGAAAAAGGACTGTTTAGCCATAGAAAGAATGATGGCTAAAGATGGAAAAATGGTGAACATGAAGGGACCATGGGTTCGGCCATGGTGTATGGCCAAATCCCATGGGGAGTGTTTTTGGAACTTAGGGTTTTATTAATGGTAAATGATGAATTTATGTGTACTTGGATTAATAAATCAAATGGTGGCTGATCTTAGACCCACATGATTAAAATGAGCAAAGGATTAAAAAGGGACCCAAAAACCAAGTGGGTGAGGTTCGGCCATGTTGTATGGCCGAACCCCACTAAGACATGTATTGTGGACTTAGACATGGTTGGAACATTGGTTTGATTTGTTGATGTGTAATAAGGTAACGGGATCTCGCAAGCGGTGCACGATCGGCAATCGATTCTTGGACGAAAATACAAGGACCTGGTAGTTAAACATTGGTAGGATTCCTACCTCATTGAAAGCCATGGATTATGTGTATATGAATGTTTTACTTGAATTATTTTGGTATCAAATTATATGTCTTAATGATGGGATTTTAATGCTATGGTTTGTATTATCACATGGCATGTTTACACTTGCATCTCATGCATGGCATGGGAGGGATGATTTGTAACCGGAGATCCACACTCCGTCGGGGTGTCCGTAAGGCATTTGTGGAGGGTATCTTGATGTGCTATGTATGATGATTTGTAACCAGAGATCCACACTCCGTCGGGGCGTCCGTAAGGAATTTGTGGAGGGTACCTTGATGTGTATTTTCCATCAAGAGGGACATTATGTAATGATGATATGGATGATGGGTGGAACTCATGGCATATGGCACCCATGGCATGTCATTTACTTGCATGGTTTTGATATACTTATACCTATGTCTTTTGTTTATACTAATCCATGTGTTGACCCTACTCAGAGTACCTACTGGGCGCGTTGTCTAACGTCCTACTTCTATCTTAGACGATGACCCAGGAAATCGAGGAAGTGAAGGACGTGACCGGAGCCAAGTGTAGGAGCTTGGAGGAGCTAGTTTATTTATTTAAGTCTTATTCATGGTTATGTAATTTGAGTAACTTAGCTCGTTGCACTGTAATAACTTAGACTATTGCTATGGTATGGACTTTCATTTTGGACATTTTAAGTTGAGCTATTTATTAATTAAGTGATGTAATTCCTTGCTATCTAAATTTGGTAGGATAGACTCTATTATAATTCCAGCATTAAGTTTATATTCCGCAAGCTTACTTTCTACATGTGAAACGTTCTCGTGGACTAAGTTTCACGCACACGTAGGGTTGGCCAGTTAAGGGCCGAGCTTTGGAAGCTCGGACTTAACTTACGTCGTGACGTCCCGCGCTCTTTGTCACTCTTTAATTCAAAAAAAAAAAAATAGACTTTGATTTTCGGCGAGTGAAAAGGGGCAGAGCGTTACATAATATATATCAAATCCAGTTATAATAAATCATACCATACTTATAAAGCATCGTATTCAAAACAGTGTTATTAATAGAGATCCAATCATACCGATAAAAACCAGAAACATTGCTTGATAATAAAGACCATAATCATGCTGATTCAATGCCATGCCATGCTATCATATGCAATGAGTCTCACCCATCACAAACACATAGTAATCTCTTGATGGAAAGCTCCTCATCAAGGTATCCCCCACGATTTATTACAGACGCCCCGACGGAGTGTGGATCTCTGGTTACATTTCATACGTAGTATCCTCTTGATGGAAAGCTCCTCATCAAGGTCTCCCCCACGAAGGTTTTACGGACTGCCCCGACAGAGTGTGGATCTCCGGTTATATTTCGTACATAATATCCTCTTGATGGAGAGCTCCTCATCAAGGTATCCCCCACGAAAGTTTTACGGATGCCCCGACGGAGTGTGGGCCTCCGGTTACCGTTCATCCCTCCCATGCCATGCATGAGATGCAAATGTCCACATGCTATGCAATTATACAAATCATAGCATTTAAAAGCTCATATTTGAAACATAATTTTTACAACATAAACCATCATAAATAAGATAAAACAATGTACATAAACCATGGTTTCAAAGAGGTGGAATCCTGCCAAAGATCATTAACGTGTCCTTGCGTCTTTCGTCCGGTAACCTGTTCACGATCGCACACACCTTGTGAGGTCCCTTTACCTTATAATATAACAATCAATTAAAACCAAGTCCCACTTGATTTACAATATTGTTTAAGTCCATAAACACAATCCTCATGGGGTTCAGCCATACACCATGGCCGAACCCATGGTCTTTCATTTTTTACCATATTTACAATAATGCCATTCTTACCATTTTTATGCATTAATCTGATGATAACCCAATTAATCATCTAAGATACATCAACATTAAGTTTAGCAAACATTCCCTATGGGTTCGGCCATACACCATGGCCGAACCCATAGTCCCTTATTTTCACTTAATTACCAAAATGCCATTACCTCTATCATTGTAACGCCCCGCCCCTTTTCACTATGTTTAGCTTAAAAATCAGAGTACAATTTTTTTTTTTTAAAATAAAAAGTGACAAAGAGGGCGGGACGTCACGACGCGAGCGAAGCCCGAGCTTCCAAAGCCCGGCCCTTAACTGGCCAACCCTACGTGTGCGTGGAACTAAGTCCACGAGAGCGGTTCACACGTAGAAAGTAAGCTTGCAGAATATAAACTTAATGCGGAATTATAACAGAGTCTATCCTACAAATTTTATATAGCAAGGAAGTTACATCACTTAATTAATAAAATACCTCAAAATTAGAATGTCCAAAAGTAAAGTCCAAACCATAGCAAGTAATCTAAAATATTACAGTCCAACGAGCTAAGTTACTCAAATTACATTCCCAAAATAAAACTTATGTAAATAAACTAGCTCGCTCCTCCAAGCTCCTATGCTTGGTTCGGATCATGTCCATCGTTTCCTCCATTTCCTGCGTCATCATCTAAAGTGGAAGTAGGGCGTTAGACAACGCGCCCAGTAGGTACTCCGAGTAGGGTCAACACATGGATTAGTATAAACAAACACATAGATATAAGTATATCAAAACCATGCAAGTAAATGCAATGCCATGCAATGGGTGTCATATGCCATGAGTCCCACCCATCATCCATATCGCCATCATACAATGTCCCTCTTGATGGAAAAGCACATCAAGGTATCATAAACACATAGTATCCCTCTTGATGGAAAGGCCTCATCAAGATAATCATAAACACATAGTAACCTTCTTGTTTGAATAGCCTCATCAAGGTATCATAAACACATAGCATCCCTCTTGACGGAAAAGCCTCATCAAGATATCATAAATACATAGTATCCCTCTTGATGGATAAAGCACATCAAGGTATCCCCATGTTTGTTTATTGGTCACCCCGACGGAGCATGGACTCCGGTTCCACTTCATCCCTCCCATGCCATGCATGAGATGCAAGTGTTATCATGCTATATAATATTACAAACCATGGCATTAAAATCCCATCCTTAATACATATAATTTGATACCAAAATAAATCAAGTAAAACATCCATATATACATAATCCATGGCTTACAATGAGGTAGGAATCCTACCAAATACCAACTAGTGTTCCTTTACGTTTCCGTCCAAGAATTCGGTCACCAATCGTGCACCGCTTGCGAGGTCCCGTTACCTTATTACAATCAACAAATTAAACCCACGTTTTAATCATGCCTAAGTCCATTACTCATACCTTAGTGGGGTTCGGCCATACACCAAGGCCGAACCTCACCCACTTGATTTCGAGTCGCATTTTGATCCATTGATCATTTTAATCTTGTGGGTCTAAAATCAGCCACCCTTTGGTTCATTTATCCAACAATTAAGGTCATCATTAAAAGTCCCCAAGTCCACAACCATCCCCCATGAGGTTCGGCCATACACCATGGCCGAACCCATGGTTCTTCATTTTTGGCCATATTTTTTTGCCATTCCTTCTTCCATGGTTAAACACTTCTTCCATTCATGCACATCTATGTCCATAACTGATCCATAAGCATGGATTCATCAATGACTCATCAACCATGACATAAAAATCATTATACATCATCCATTTCCTTAACTTAATACCCATTCATTTTAAACATGCATAGATCCATACTTAACTCATAAAAAGGGTTCATAAAATGGGTCATGGGGTTCGGCCATACACTATGGCCGAACCCATGATGTCATTTCCTCCTCTTTCTTGGATCCTTTATCACATTTTAGATCCACAACAAGGTCCCTTCTTAAGGGGGGGTTCCATCATACATTTTGGTCATCATCATTAACCACTTTTAAACCTTTTAAATTTACCCATATTCCCCATCATCTTCATGGTTCCAAAAACATTTAAATCCACCAAAATCTCTCCATGGGGTTTGGTCCATCTTCATTTGCAAGGTTTAAGACCATAAATATTCATTAACATTTCTCCTTGGTTTCCCTCACTTAACCCCTTTAAAATTTATTATCATTTAACCATTCAAAAACCCTAAGACCATTAACCAATCATTCCATGGTTTTCATCCTTTAAACCCATGGAGAAATACTGTAAAATCCTTCAATGGGGTTCGGCCATACACCATGGCTGAACCCTATGGTTTATTATTTCTTCAAAAATCATATTTTCCATGGCTTATTATTTGATAGTTTTCATACAAGAAACCCTTGGGTTTGGCCAGGCAAAAGCCAAACCATCTATCTTGATCATCCACCATATTTTGGCATGCATGAGGTGTAACGCCCGCCCCTGATCACCGAAATCAGAGTCTAAAATTTTTTAATTTTTTTTTAAAGTGGTAAAGGGCACAGACGTCACGACGCGAGTTAAGTTCCGAGCTTCTAAAGCCCGGCCCTTAACTGGCCAACCCTACGCGTGCGTGGAACTAAGTCCACGAGTATGGTTCACGCGTAAAAAGTAAGCTCGCGGAATATAAAATTACATGCGGAATGATAATAGAGACTATTCTACCAATTTTCAGATGGCAGGGAAGAAACATCCGTATAATTACTAAAATGCCATTAAACTGTATTGTCCAAAAATAAAATCTAAACATAGCAAGCCATCTAAGTTATTACATTCCGACAAGCTAATTTACTCAATTTACATTTCCAAAATGAAATAATTAAACTAAGTAGCCGCCTCCCCAAGCTCCTAAGCTTGGCTCCCATCTCGCCCTTCCGTTCCGCCAACTCCTGCATCGTCAGCTAGGGTAGAAGTAGGGTGTTAGAACACGCACCCAGTAGGACTCCGAGTAGGGCTAGCACATGGATTAGTAATAATAGCATACAGATAATAACCCAATGAAAGCTGATAAACCATCATATAATGAAACTATAAAGTACATGCTATGTCATGGGTGTCTATGTTATGCATCCCAGCCATCATCCAAACCATATAATATCATATCCCTCTTGACGGAACAAAACCTCGTCAGGTGTCCCCATGTCTGTTCTCGGTCACCCCGACGGAGCATGGACTCCGGTTATCAAAATATCCCCATGCCTGCTTTTCGTTCTCCCCGACTGGAGCATGGACTCCGGTTCCATTATTTTCCCTGCCCATGCTGTGCATGAGATGTAATGCATTATGCTATGTAATATATATATATATCTCATAACTCTAGTATATCATACATGGCCTTGGCATATAATGCATCATCTTAAAATATAAATCATAGTATTAAACATAACATTCATAATCGTGAAAACCCATCATAAAATAAGATAAAGATACCATCACATATCCATGGCTTACAAGGAGGTAGGAATCCTACCGAATACCGACTCGCATCCCTTTTTCGTTTTCGTCCAACAATCCGGCTACCGACTCGTGTACCGCTCGTGCTATCTGATACCTTATTAAATTACCAAATCAGTCCAAGTTTTAACCGTTTCTAAGCCCATAAATCATATCTTAGTGGTTTTCTTCAATTTTAGCCAATATTTACCATTTTTGCCACTACTCTTTTACATGATTAATTACTCATTTATTTATGCATGATGAAGTCCAAAAATTGATCCATAACTTAGATCTATTAGTGGTCTATCAACCATAACATGAACTCATTAAAGATAAGTCCTTACCTTAACCAAATCCCAATCAATCTAAACACATTCATACTCCAACCTAACCCATCAAAAGACTCATAAATGGGCCATGGGTTCGGCCATACACCATGGCCGAACCCATGGTGTCCTTTTCCCATTTTTTTCTTTGGGTCCATTGTTCACGATTGAATTTATCACAAATCCCTCAATATGGGGATTTCACCATTCATTTAAATCACTCATTTGATCACATTGGTTTTATCTCTTGGGTTCATCAAAACTACTAACATTTCCATTTATTTTCCATTATTCACAACCCTTCATTCCATCATTTGATTACCATTTCATCACCATAGGGTTCGGCCATATACCATGGCCGAACCCATGGTTCAAGATTCATTCCATCCATGCATTTCAAAGCCATAAAACCCCTTTGCATTTTTATCATAAAACCATTTTTAAACTTACCCACATTCATTCATTTAAAACCCTAATTTTCATTAGCTAAAAACCCTCATTGTCTTCCATTCTTTAAACCCTAACCAATTATATCAAAACCCCTAATCACCCACCATGGGGTTCGGCCATGCTACATGGCCTAACCCTATGGCCCATGATTTTCTTCCAATTACCCAATTCCATGCTTAATTTAATAAATTACAAAATGCACATAATCCATTTATTTCTTTTCTTACCCTAACCCTAATTTACCCATTTAGGGTTTCCTCCACCTTCCACCCTTTCATTTGATGGATTTAAAATCCATGGCATAAAACTACTTAACCACCATTAATGTTTACAAAAATAAATCCCAAATCTTAAACCCTAAAAGATCCAAAATTTCTTGTTTAAGAAATACTCACAATCCGTCGTCTCCTCCGACTTCTGTCACTCCCGGCGGTTTCCTTAGCCTCCTCTCTCCTTCCTCTTGATCTTTGGTAAGTCAAGATTCTTGATCAATGGTGGCAACCCCCAACCTTAGGATCGGCCAAGTTAGGGTTTGTATTGAGAGATGGAGGGGGAAAGATGATGAGAGGGGAGATGATAACCTTGATCTTAGAGTGATTTTGCTTAAATTTCCACTTTTTTTCTTCTCTCCTTCTCTTCTCTTCTCCTTAGCTCTCTTTCTCTCCTTCACTTGGAGCATGGGACAGCAATGGAGAATGAAAAAATGGAGAGAGTAACAATGAAGAGAGGATAAGAAATGAGAAAAGAATCAAGGCTTATCCCCATTTGTGACCTAACTTACACTTTGCATTAATTATTCTACCAACCTTAAGATATTTTAAAGATATTTAAATTGCTTTATGGTAGTGGTTATCTAAACCACCACCAAGCCCAACGTGTTTTATATTTGAGTGGGGTAGCTTGGTCTCCCATTTGACCAATTTAACCCCATTTGCTTAACTTAATCACTTGATTAATTAAATTATTAATTTAGGTTAATTTATTTCCACTTAATCTAATTTCACCTCTTTAAATTACCTTCATACTTCCACCCATGGTTGACTAATTCCACCATGGTGGCCGGCCCCACCAAACCTTGGGTCCACATGCCACCTCACTTCGTGAGGTGGAGGTGGGTCCCACTTGGCCACATCACCTTGACTTAATCCAAACTAACTTAGGTGATTTAAATTTCATTGAGCCCACTCCAACCAATTGGATCATCATTGGGCCCATGGCCCAATTACATTTTCATTTTACCCATTTACCTTAGAGCTTAATTACCTTGACCCATTGGGTCCCAAATGGATATGTGACCCAATTTGACCATTCTTGACCCATTTAACCCCCATTGCCCCTTTAAATGAATTTAAATCAACTCCATAGCCCATTGGGCCATACTTGGGCCTTTGTCCAAATTTTGGCCCATTTACCATTTATTCCACCAATTTCCAATTTTCATCATTAAAATAAATAATGTCCACATTTATATTAATTTAAAATTTCCAATTGGACCATTACATGAGGTCCTCTCCATGAATCCATAACGTTTAGGCATGGCCGAACCATGATCCTTGACCCATCATGCCATGCATGCATATGTAAGCCAAATATATACATAGTATCCTTAGCATTTATCTTTCTTAACTTATCTTACCCTTTAGGGTTTATCCATTTCTCATCCCCTTTCTTGGATGGATTTTAGATCTATGGCCCATAATATTTTGGCCACCAATTAATCCAATAAGGATGGACTCCATGGTCTTCTTTTAATCCTTAAAAAAAATATCAAATCTTCTTTGAAGATACTTACCAATCCCGCGGCTATTCCGGTTTCCTCTTGATCCTTAGCCTTTCTCCTTCTTTATTTCTCCTTGATCTTCGACCAAGATATGATCTTGATCCAATGAAATCTCCAAGGGCTGGTTCGGCCAAGATGTAGTAGGTTTGCGAGAGGGAAAGGAGGAAAGAATGGAAAATAGTCTAAGTCTTGGGTCTTGAGAGTGTGGTCGGCCAAGCTTGGAACTTCTTGTCTTTCTTCTAAGTCTTTTCTTCTTCTTGGTCTTGGAAGAGAGGGGAGGACGGCTAGGAGAGGGAGGGAGAGAGGTGAGATGGGAAAT
Source organism: Chimonanthus salicifolius (assembly GCA_013350335.1). Classification (NCBI taxonomy): domain Eukaryota; kingdom Viridiplantae; phylum Streptophyta; class Magnoliopsida; order Laurales; family Calycanthaceae; genus Chimonanthus; species Chimonanthus salicifolius. The sequence goes on from CM023537.1 coordinate 31,305,316, forward strand.
GAGATGGGAAATGAGATGAAACCCTAGACTTTTCCCATCTCATTTTGGTTTGCTTGGGTTAGACTCCACCACCTCCCCTTTTCCCTAATCATAGTCCATGCATGCCCTTGATCTTAGGCCTCTTGTCTAGCATACCACTCTTGTACACAGTTTTGGGCTTGGTTGTTTGATGGTTTGGGTGATGGTGGAACCACCACCTCACAATGGGCCAATGCATGCCCTAGCATGCCCCCATTTTTATGGATCTTTGTCTAGCCATACCACTCTTGTACATCGTTTTGGGCTTAGTGGTTTGGTGGTTTGGTGAGGTGGAACCACCACCTCACAATGGGCCAATGCATGCCCTAGCATGCCCCCATTTTATGTGTAACACCCCGATTTCTCAATGAAGTGGATAATTATGAAAATGCCCCTGGTTTGTTAAATTAATTATTTTGAGATGTCAAATAAGGAAATGGTGGGGCCCATTGCTCAAATTAAGGTCATATGAGCACATTATAAATGTCAAGTTTGATTGGATGGGTAATGAACATCAATTGGGTCGAAAATGGCTAAATGGGTCAAAGGGCCCAATTGGACCCAATGGGTCAAAATGGATGATTTGACCATTGTGTAAGCTCAAATTAAATGGGGTCAAGCTGAACTGATTGGAAATCAGGTAGAGCAAAATTGGGTAGGCTTGAAACATAAGTGAAAACCAATTAAAAATGGCAAAATCAGCCCATGAATGGGCCATGTTGTCAAAATGGGTCAAGGGGCTGATTGGGGACCCAATGGATCGGGTTGACTAGGTTGACCACGGATGACCGTGTGGGCCCTCAATTGAACTCAAGTGTGAGCTAATTCAGCTTGAGTTGGACTGATTTGGAGTGAGTCTAAATTAAGAAAAGAGTTGACTCAAATATGGAGCATTAAATGTGATGAGTAAAATGAGTTGGGTTAGAATAAAAATACCATGAATCTAGTGTGTCAAAGGGAGGTGGAAATGAGTTGTAATCTCACACAACACTTGATCAGAATCAATCTCAGCCGTTGGTATGAAGAGGTACCTTGGCAAAGCCAAGGGACACCAAGCTTGGGCGACGCCAATCCATTGAATGGAGGCATTGGTTCATTTCCAATGGGTGCAACATTTGGCACCAAGGGGTGTCTTGGTTGACACCCAACATCCCTTCGTTTTTGGCAAGAGTAAAGAGGGAGGATGAATGGGAGTTGGGGGCTGAAACTATAAAAAGGAAATACCACCATCGTTGGCCGTTTTTCACACAAGGAAATCCAAGAATTCCCATCTCTCTCTCCCTCTCTCCAATTCGTTTTCCTGGCTGGAACAACAGAGGTTTTTGGCACCAGTAATTCAAGCATAAACTAGCAAAGAATTAAGGAAAGAAATAAGAAATAAAAGGGAGAAACCAAGGATCAAAGGCAAGAAGAAAGTTTGGAAAATTTGGTACGTATTATGTGTTATTTTGGTTTAATAACATGGAACAAATGGGGTATGTATTGGGCCAGGGTTATGGCCGAATACACCGAGGTTTTAACCTTGATTAATAGAGGTTTTAAAATGGTAAAGATGACCATTGGGTTCGGCCACCATGGAGGGCCGAACCCCATGTACAAGATTGGTTGGTTTTCATGTTTTGAAACATGGAAACCATGGAGTTTTTGTGGACTGTTTTTGAGTTTTATTTGAGATTCAAATGCATGTTTTAAAGAGGGTTAAAGACATGGATCTGAATGACATAAGGACTGAAGTTAGCATGGGTCTAAAACAGTGGTTTAAAACTGACGAAATGGACCACTTGGATCGGCCATCTTGGATGGCCGAATCCCATTGAGTATGATGGTCATTTGGACAAGTTGATGAACTTAGTTGGATGGTTTTGAGAGGTAGAAATGCAGCAATGATATACTGATATTATATGTTAAAATGACACCTAGAACATGTTTGAAAGACCAAAACATGGACATAGGGTTCGGCCACCTTGGATGGCCGAACCCCATGTAAGTTGTTGATGATTTTGGTGAGTTAAAAACCATATAAAGATATACTGTTCTTATGGCAATTAATGGATTAACATGTTTACTGTTTTGGTGGATTTTTATGCGGCTGAACCATGTATAATTCATGGTTGAGTTAGCATGATTAAACCATGAATAATCATGGTGATCATTGGATCAAGTGAACCCTAGGGTTCGACTATGAGTATGGCCGAACCCCATGGGGCTATTTTTGATGATGATGGATGGTGGATGAAAATCTATAGGATGTGGTTCAGCCATGTGGCATGGCCGAACCCCATCAATGATTGTTTGATGGAATGGGTTAAGTAACTAAGAGTTGAATTAATGAAAAAGGAAGTTAAATCCTAAGTTGGTAATATTCGACCATGGGCATGGCCAAACCCCACATGATGTGGTTGGGTCTTGGATATGAATGAACAAGTAAGTGATAGTATGATATGCTGATTGTTATATGGGCAAGGTACCGGAAGTTGAACGACGTGCGAGTCGTGACCAAGTGACGCGAAAGAAAGATCAAGTACTGAAGTGAATCTTCAGTAGGTTTCCTACCTACTTGTAACCACAGTTTTATCCTAGTTTTCTTTATGAGACTCTTGTTTATTTTATGTGGTTTCGAATGATATATTATGCATTTACAAATGTCATACAAAGCATTGGCATCTCATGCATGGACATGGGATGATGACTGAGGTTCTACAGTGTTGCAATTATGAGTTACGTCCTCCTTAGGCGATGAGAGTTCCCACCAGGAGGAGTAACATGATGATCATAGTCACATTGGTCTCCTTAGGCAATGAGAGTCCCGCCAAGAGGACTAATATGTGATATGAATCAACTCAATGATGAAGCATCTTTCCACAGGTAACGAGGTTTACTGTGGATTACCCTATCATGTGAAACCCAGATGGAAGTGTATTGTGATTTACCTTGACGGTGCGAGGCACGTCATGTGATGGCTATGAATGTATATGATGGGAGAGACTCATTGCATGTGCATACTTCATAGCATGGTTTTACCTATTTTTACTAATCATGTACTATGATATATATGCATGTTTTATATGCTAGTCATGTGGTAGCCCTGATTCGGGAACCTACTGGGCGCGTTGATCTAACGCCTTAATTCTATCCTTAGAGGAGAATGCAGGTACAAGGAAAGGGAAAGAGAAGGTCGATGACCGGGAAGGGAGCCAAGCCTAAGCGCTTGAATGTTGAACTGGACTTCTTTATTACTGTCATTTGATTTATAGATTGTGGACATGTAATAAGTTATTACTTGTTATGGTTTGATTAGGTTATTAACTATGGATGGTTGTTTTATCTTATTTATCAATTGAGACTGTTACTTGCTATCTAGTCATTCTATTCCGCAAGTAGTTTAGTTTATTCCGCAAGTGGTTGTTAGTTCCATGTGTGATTTATTATCATGGTCCTAGTCCTTGTACACATGGGTAGCCAGTTAAGGTTCAGACTTGAGTAGTCTAAACTTAACTCGCGTCAGTGACGCCGCCCGCTCTCTTTCACTCTGTGTTTCTTTCAAAAGAAATTTTCAGACTCTGATTTTCGGAAGGGTGGAACAGGGCGGGGCGTTACATTATGGGTCTTTGTCTAGCATACCACCCTTCCATGGCCAACAGGTTTTGCATGGTTTGGATGAGGTGGCACCCCCACCTCATTTTTGGCCAAGGCATGCTCTCCACCTAGGCTTTTGGTCTAGCCAAGGTGGAAGCATGCCCTCCATGTGGCACTCCATCCATGCCAACGGTTTTAGTGGTTTTGTCTTGATGGTTGGGTGGTTTGGGTGGTTTCCATGAGATTAAACCACCCACTTGACTCACTCATTATATAGGTGACTCACCCCATTTAACTCACTCCATTTATTTAACTAATTTGATTTTTAACTTAGGTCATTTAATTACATATTTTAATTCCATTTAGTTTCCTTAAATTTCTCCATGAATCCACCCATGGTTGACCAAGTCAACCATGGTGGCTAGCCCCACCAATTCCTTAGCCCACCCGCCACCTCACTTGATGAGGTGAAGGTGGGTCCCACTTGATCATGCCACCTTGGTTTATTCAAGATTAACTTAGGTGATTTAAATTAATTCATTCAACTCAACTTACTTTGATCCCCCTTATTCACCTTTGAAAACCCATGGTTGACCAAGTCAACTATGGTGGTCGGCCCCACCTATGTCTTGGTCCACACTAGACCATAACATTTGGATAATTCCAATTTAACTTAGGTGATTTTTAATCACTTCAATCCATTCCACCTACTTGGATCACCATTGGGCCCATAGCCCAATTAAATTCACCTCTTACCCATTTACCCTAATGCTCAAACCATCTTGACCCATCGGGTCCCAAATGGGTATTTAACCCAATGACCATCCTTGACCCAATTAACCATCATTGACCCATTTAAATGAAATTAATCCAATCCTTGGTCCATTGGACCCTACTTGGGCCATTGCCCCAATTTTGATCCATTTAACATCCATCCCATCAAAATTCTAAATTTTAACCATTATAATAAATAACAGCCAACATATGTATTGATTTAGAAATCCGGGCTATTACAATCATTGTCTCTCCATTAATCTAATCACTATCTTAAGTTCATAAAATCCATTCAACTTTATTCATGGGGTTCGGCTACACACCATGGCCGAACCATATGATATCTTAATTCCATTTAAATTACAATATTGCCATTCATGGCTAACCTTCCGTTTTAACAAGTATTTACAACTTTGCCATTGCCTTAGGTTTATGTCCAAAACCGATCCATAATATTGGTTCATAAAACCAACCATTAACTGTGACATTAAAACCCATAAAATTGGTTCATGAGGTTCGGCTATACACATGGCCGAACCCATGATGTCTAAGTTCCAAATATATCACTTTCCATATTTGAATCATAATTCAAGGTTCCTTCCATAATTAGAAAGTTTCCAAATTTAGCATTCATCCTTCCATTTTTCTATCTTTAGATCCTTACTAAATTAAAATCCACCTTTTATTCATGGGGTTCGGCCAAGCACCATGGCCTAACCCTATGATGTCTAACTTTCCATTTTCATCAACTTCCATTCTTGAATCCATAATTCAAGATTCCTTTCTTTTTAATCAAAAAGTCCATAATTAGAAAGTTTCTAATTTTAATTACTATCTTCCATAAAATAAACCATAGTGGGGTTCGGCCATGCACCATGGCCGAACCTCACCCATAGAGACAATCCAAACTTTTCTATTTACTTTCTAAATTAATGACGACTTCCATGGGGTTTGGCCATACACCATGGCCGAACCCTATGGTTCAAGATCCTCTCTTTAAAAATTATTACTCATTGATCTTCCATTTAATTAATCACCATATTAAGTCCATCTATATTTTTCCATGGTCTCCATTTAATCCCTTCAAAAATCATATACCATTAACATCAAACTCTTACTTAAAATTAACCAATGACCTTCCATGGGGTTCGGCCATGCACTATGGCCGAACCCTATGGTTCTTTCTTTCCATTAAAACTTAATTCCATGATCATCCAATTTCCTTCCATGGGGTTTGGCCATACCCATAGCCGAACCCTATGTTTCCATTTATCCTCTTTTAAATGCAATCAAATATCTAACCGTCCAAGGTTTTCATCATTAACAATCCATACATTGAATCAGTATTCTTTCGTGGGGTTCGGCCATGCACTGTGGCCGAACCCTATAGTTCATGCTTCCATTAAAATTGTCAAAATCATCTCCCATTCTTCTTCCATGGGGTTCGGCCATACCACATGGCCGAACCCTATGGTTCTTTTCTTTAAACAAAAACATCAAAATACTAACCGGTTCCGCGACTCCTCCGGTTCTCCTTTGCTTGTTCTTGCTCTTCCAATCCTTCTCCTTCTTCTTGATCTTGCCGTGAACACCTTCTTGATTTTTGTGCGTATTGTGCGCCCTTGCTGCCCTTCTCTTCCTTTGAATAATGATTGTCGTGCGCCTCTCTTTCCTTCTCTTTTATAGTTTCCAATTGGTCCAATATTAGAAGGTGCCTTAGTGCCGTGCGCCCCTTGTCTATAAGTTAGAATGTGCCGACCTTCCAATCTCAACTAGGAAAGGCCTCCTCTTTGCGCCTCACTCATGGATTGCATAACTTCCACTCGGCCATGCATCTTATCTTCTTTTATCTACCTTCCAATCGGTCTGATCCATAATTAGGAGGTGCCATGCGCCCCTTTGTTTCCCACTTTGGAGAGTTCTAATTAGAATATGACATGCGCCCATTGTAATTTAGCAATTACCCTATTACTATTCCTAACAAAGAAAGGACTCCTTTTTAGAGATACTCCGACTTATCCTCATGGATTGCGCATATCCCATGGATATGGATATGTCACACACGGCCAAACAATATCCCATACACGGCCATGCAAATTATCCCATTCCTTATTTATATAATATTGCATTACTAAATAAATTCAGCCCCATTTAATTTATTTTGAACTATTTCCACAATCTGTTGGGTCTTTATTGGGCTATGACCCAACACTTACCCATATAAGATCCATATGTAATAATTCACAAATTAAATGGGTAATTTCTTTAAATATTTATAACTTGAAAATCCGGGGTGTTACATAGTATCCCTCTTGATGGATAATGCACATCAAAGTATCCCCACGTTTGTTTATAGGTCGCCCCGACGGAGCGTGGACTCCGGTTACATTTGATCCCTCCCATGCCATGCATGAGATGCAAGTGCAAACATGCTATGTAATAATACAAATCATAGCATTAAAGTCCCATCATTAAGACATATCATTTGATACCAAAATAATTCAAGTAGAAAACATCATATACACATATTCCATGGTTTTCAATGTGGTAGGAATCCTACCAATGTCTAAATACCGGGTCCTTGTGTTTCCTTCCAAAAATTTATCACCGATCGTACACCGCTTGTGACATCCCGTTACCTTATTACATATCAACAAATCAAACCAATGCTCCATTTGATTTCCAACCATGTTTAAGTCCACAAAATGCCTTAGTGGGGTTCGTCCATACAACATGGCCGAACCTCACTCACTTGGTTTTGGGTCCCTCTTTTTAGTCCTTGATCTTTTAATTAGATGTGGGTCCAAGATCATTCCCTCCTTTGATTTATTAACCAATCATACATAAGTTAATCATTTAAAAAGACCCTAAGTTCACAAAACATTCCCCATGGGGTTCGGCCATACATCATGGTTGAATCCATGGTCCTTTCATTCTCACCAGTTTTCCACCTTAGCCATTATTATTTCCATAGATAATCACTCCTTTTATTTATACATACTTAGGTCCATAACTGATCCATAAATGATTCATTAATCATGACATAAATCCCTAACAAATCCCTCCATTGCTTAGCTTGATCATTCATTCATTTAAACATGCATAGATCCATAAATGACCCATTAAAATGGTTCATGGGGTTCGGCCATACAACATGGCCGAACCCATGTTCTTCCATTTTCGTCCTCCCTTTAAATCATTTACAACATTAGGTCAATATGTCAAGTCCCTCCATGGGGGGGTTTAATCATACACTTAGGTTCATCATTTTAGATCGTCCTTTACCACATTTAAAACCCATTAAAATTACCAACATTCCCCCATTATTTCCCTCCTTTACCGCCCTTTAAAATCACTAACATACATCCATTTTAAGACCTTTTAAAATCACTAACACCCTTCCATGCGGTTCGTCCATACAACATGGCCGAACCCTATGGTTCATCAATTTCTCTTAAAAATCATATAACCATGTTTATATCCTTTGATGGGGTTCGGCCATACATCATGGCCGAACCTCATCCAACCCTTTTTTGTCCTTGGTGGCTTTTATACATAAAACCCTAGGGTTTGGCCATACAAGGGCCAAGCCATGATCCTTGATCATTCACCATTCCATACATGGGACATGCATAAGGTCCTTAGCTATAATAAAATTAGGGTTCGGCCATGCAAAGGCCGAACCATGATCCTTGACCATTCTTCATGCTTAAGCCATGCATGCATACATATTGTTCTTTAATAGTCCTTATTTACATAACCTATCTTACCCCTTAGCAAGATTAGGCTTTTGTCCTCTTTTCCATCTCATTTCTTGGATGGATTTTAAATCCATGGCCCATAATAGTTTGGCCATCTCTCCAATCCAAAAATGGGATGTTCCTTTAACCTCTTTTCTTACTTAATGAAATCTTAGCAAGTACTTACCGATTCCGCGACTGCTCCGGTTTCTTTCACTCCTTCTTGCTCCTGCAATCTTCTCCTTCCTTAGCCTCTTCTTCCTTCCTTCTTGATCTTCGGCCAAAAGTGAGCTTGATTAAGATTAAGAGTGGTTCGGCCAAGAAGTGTAGGTTTGAGAGAGGGAGGGAGGGAGGGGATTTGAGATAGAAAGCTCTAAGTGTTCTCTCCTTTGTTCAATGAGAGTGGTCGGCCAAGCTTGAGAAAGGGAGAGAAGCTTGAGATCAAGATTACTCTTAAGTCCTTTGTCTTGAGAGGAAGGGTCGGCCTTGAGTGAGAGAGGGAGAGAGTGAGATGAGATGGAAAGCTTCCTTTCCATCTTGTCTAGGGTTTGCTTGGGTTAGACTCCACCCTCATCAATGTGGAGTCTTCCCCATGGGCTCTTTGACCAAACAAAAGGGTGCATGCCCTCCACATGGCACACACCACTCTCCTCCCATGGTTTGGCTTGGTGGTTTCATTTGGTGGCTTGGTTGTTTGCATGAGGTGGTGTAACACCCCGGATTTTCATTCCAGGAATATATACGGAAATTGTCCATTGAATTTGTAAATTAATGGAGATGGACCTTAGACGGGTAAGGAGTTGGGTCAATTGGCCAATAATGACCCAACAGATTGTGGATAAGGTTCAATTAAAATAAATGGGTAAGATTTATTTAATTGGGTCAAAGTTGTCAATTGGGTCAAATGCCCAATTGGGACCCAATGGGACAAAGATGAGCTAAGTAGAAGTAAATGGGTAATGTTTGATAATTGGGCCTAATAACCAATTAAGATACAAGGCATGAGATCCACTTCATCAAGTGAGGTGGCATGTATGTGACATGGCTAAGTGGGACCCTAAGTACAATGGGTCATGGTTGACTTGGTCGACCACCAAATGAGTTCAAGCTTAATTAAGGTGTGGCTGAATTAAATTGGATTAAGTTCAAAATGGAATCAAGGGATTGAGTTAATGAATAGTACAACTCTTGAGTTTAAAAGAATTAAAAATATTTGAGTTAAAGTGAGTTGAATGGGAAGTTAATGGGACTTTCATCTTAAGTGAGTTAGGAGAGTAGATGGAGAGTTGCATCTCATAAGACCAAACCGAAGGTGTACACACATTGGAGAGATGGAAGCTTCATCTCATGGGATGAAACTCCAAAGGGAACATTAATGAGGAGGTGAAGGGTTTTTGTTGTTACACAAAGCATACTCAAGAATACAAGTTGGAGACATGGAGGGTTTCCATCTCATGATGGAAACCCAAGAGGCTCACGGTTGGAGTTTCATCACATGGGATGAAACCCCCAAAGGAAGTATTAATGAGGGAGGTGAAGAGTTATAGTTGTTACAAAGGGGCATAACCCAAAAGACACCACCCTTGGCCAAATTCCATTGCACAACAAAGGGAGTTCTTTTCTTCATCTCAGTCTCTCTCTCTCTCTCTTGGCCGATCCCCCTCTCAAGACAAGAAACACTTAAGAGTATTTTCTATCGCAAGCTCCTCTCCCTCTCACAAGAACCCTAGGGCCGTCCCTCTCACAAAGATCAAGGAGGAAGAAAGAAGAAAGACTAAGGAAGGAAAAGAGAGGAGGAGCACGGAACGAAAGAAACCGGAGGAGTTGCAAAATCAGTAAGTACTTGATGAGATTTTATTAAGTAAGAAAAGAGGTTAAAAAGAACATCCCATTTTGGATTGGAGAGTTGGCCAAGATATTATGGGCCATGGATTTAAAATCCATCCAAGGAATGGGATGGATTGAACAAAGGAAGGGTGATTAGGGTTACCCATATGATTAATGTATATGATTAAGCATGAAAAATCATGATTCGGCCCTTGCATGGCCGAACCCTAATCTTATTATGGCTAAGGACTTTATGCATGTCTCAAGTAAGAAATGGTGAATGATCAAGGATCATGGTTTGGCCCTTGCATGGCCAAACCCTAGTTTTTATGTATAAGAACCCCACCAAAGGATCAAATCTTGGATGTATGATTTTTAAAAGAAAATAATGAACCATAGGGTTTGGCCATGTTGTATGGCCGAACCCCATGGAAGGATATTAGTGATTTTTAGTGGGTTTAAAGGATGAAAATCATAGATGTATGTTAGTCATTTTAAAAGGTTTTAAAGGATGATAATGATGGGAGATTATTGGTGATTTTAAGTAGGTCTTAAATATTGCAAAGCATGACCTAAAATGTTGTAAACGGTAAAGAACCATGGACCATGGGTTCGGCCATGTTGTATGGCCGAACCCCATGGAGGGATGTTGATAGACTTAGATGCATTTGGACCATGAAAATGATGGAAGATATGTTGATGGACTTTGGGTTGTAAAATGATGACCTAAGTGTATGATTAAAACACTTAAGAGTATTTTCTATCGCAAGCTCCTCTCCCTCTCACAAGAACCCTAGGGCCGTCCCTCTCACAAAGATCAAGGAGGAAGAAAGAAGAAAGACTAAGGAAGGAAAAGAGAGGAGGAGCACGGAACGAAAGAAACCGGAGGAGTTGCAAAATCAGTAAGTACTTGATGAGATTTTATTAAGTAAGAAAAGAGGTTAAAAAGAACATCCCATTTTGGATTGGAGAGTTGGCCAAGATATTATGGGCCATGGATTTAAAATCCATCCAAGGAATGGGATGGATTGAACAAAGGAAGGGTGATTAGGGTTACCCATATGATTAATGTATATGATTAAGCATGAAAAATCATGATTCGGCCCTTGCATGGCCGAACCCTAATCTTATTATGGCTAAGGACTTTATGCATGTCTCAAGTAAGAAATGGTGAATGATCAAGGATCATGGTTTGGCCCTTGCATGGCCAAACCCTAGTTTTTATGTATAAGAACCCCACCAAAGGATCAAATCTTGGATGTATGATTTTTAAAAGAAAATAATGAACCATAGGGTTTGGCCATGTTGTATGGCCGAACCCCATGGAAGGATATTAGTGATTTTTAGTGGGTTTAAAGGATGAAAATCATAGATGTATGTTAGTCATTTTAAAAGGTTTTAAAGGATGATAATGATGGGAGATTATTGGTGATTTTAAGTAGGTCTTAAATATTGCAAAGCATGACCTAAAATGTTGTAAACGGTAAAGAACCATGGACCATGGGTTCGGCCATGTTGTATGGCCGAACCCCATGGAGGGATGTTGATAGACTTAGATGCATTTGGACCATGAAAATGATGGAAGATATGTTGATGGACTTTGGGTTGTAAAATGATGACCTAAGTGTATGATTAAAACACACCCCCCCCCCCCCCCCCCCCCCCCCCCCCCCCCCACCCCCACATGGAGGGACTTTGTTTATGGACCTAAGATTGTAAATGATTTAAAGGAGAAGATGGGAAATGAGACATCATTGGTTCGGCCATGTTGTATGGCCGAACCCCATGAACTATTTTAATGGGTCATTTATGGATCTATGCATGTTTAAATGAATGAATGATCAAGCCAAGGAATGGAGGGATCTATTAGGGTTTTATTTTATGATTAATGAATCATGTATGGATCATATTTTTGGGACTTAAGTCATGTGTAATAAGCTAAGTGATTAGCTAGGGAAAGAATGATGGCTAAGATGGAAATATGGTTAAAATGATGGACCATGGGTTCGGCCATGGTGTATGGCCGAATACCGTGGAGAAGGTTTTGTGGAATTAGGGTTTTATTAATGTTAGATGATTAACTTATGTGTGTTTGGATTAATGAATCAAAAGATGGCATGATCTTGGACCCACAATTTATTTAAAAGATGAAGGACTAAAAAGAGGGACCCAAAACCAAGTGAGTGAGGTTCGGCCATGTTGTATGGCCGAACCCCACTAAGGCATGTTTGTGAACTTAAACATGGTTGGAAATCAAATGGAACATGGGTTTGAATTATTGATATGTAATAAGGTAACGGGATCTCGGTGATCGGTTTTTGGACGGAAACAGAAGGACCCGATAATTGAACGTTGGTAGGATTCCTACCTTATTGAAAACCATGGAATATGCATATATGATGATTTTAATTCATGTTTTGATGAGTTATTTTGGTATCAAATGATATGTTTCAATTATGGAATTTTAAATGCTATGATGTTTAATATTACATAGCATGTTGGCATTTGCATCTCATGCATGGCATGGGAGGGATCAAATGTAACCGGAGTTCCACGCTCCATCGGGGTGTCCGTAAGGCATTCGTGGGGTACCTTGATGTGCATTATCCATCAAGAGGGATGTATGATTGATTTGTAATCGGATCCACGCTCCATCGGGGCGTCCGTAAGACATTCGTGGGGATACCTTGATGAGGATTTTCATCAAGAGAGTATTTTGTGATTGTGATATGGGTGGGACTCATGGCATATGACACCCATGGCATGGCATTGAATCAGCATGATTATGATCTCCATTATCATGCACTTTTTCTGGCTTTTATCTGTATGATTGGATCTTTATTATCATACACTATTTTGGACACGATGTTTTACAAGTATGGCATGATGTATTATATCTGGATTTTTATACTACCCATGTGTTTGACCCTACTCGGAGTACCTACTAGGCGCGTTGTCTAACGCCCTACTTCTACATTAGATGATGACACAGGAAATGGATAGAATGAAGGACGCGATCGGAACCAAGCTTAGGAGCTTGGATAATTTAGTTTCATTTTATTTAAGTTTGTTCATGGACAATGTAATTTGAGTAGCTAGTATTTGGGAATGTAATAGCTTAGACTATTTGCTATGGATCTAATGATGATTAATCTGGATTAAGTTAATTTATATTGATTGCCTTCCTTGCTATGTAAATGTTGTAACCTGATGTTATTTCTGCAATGGGTATTCCGCAAGTCGTAATATCGCGTGTGAAATGTTTTAGTGGACTTGTTCATGCACACGCATGGTTGGCCAGTTAAGGGTCGGGCTTTGGAAGCTCGGACTTAGCTCGCGTCGTGATGTTCCCGCTTTCTTTCACTCTTTACTTAAAAAAAAACAAAAATAGACTCTGATTTTCGGCGAGTGAAAAAGGGCGAGGCATTACAGGTGGAACCACCATCTCTCCTTGGACCAATCCATGGTCTTGCATGTCCTCCATTTAAGCTTCTTGTCTAGCCAAGGGGGGGGTGCATGCCCTCCACATGGCATACCACCCCTATGTCCAACGGTTTTGGTTTGCTAGTGGTTTCCATGAGAAGGAAACCACCCTCCTTGACTCACTCCATTTTCTATGTGACTCACCTTATTTTAATGTAACTCAACTCCCAACTCAAGCATTGATTTTATTTCCATCTAACTTAGGTGATTCAATTTAATAATTTAATTCCACTTATTTCACTTGATTCACTTTAATTCATCTATAACTCAACCATGGTTGACCAAGTCAACCATGGTGGTCGGCCCCACATGTGCCTTTGTAACACCCCGCCCTTTTCACTATGCTTTCCGAAAATCAGAGTCTATTTTTTTTTTAAAGAGTGAGATAAAGAGCGGGACGTCACGACGCGAGTTAAGTCCAAACTTCTAAAGTCCGACCCTTAACTGGCCAACCCTACGTGTGCACGAACTAAGTCCATGAAAACAATTCACACTGGTGCGTTGTTCTAACGCCCTACTTCTATCCTAGTGGATGATACAGGAAAGGAAAGGGATGATGAACGTGATTGGAGCCAAGTATAGGAGCTTAGATATGTGATTGGATGTTATTTTATTTTAGTTACTCATGGACTTGTATTTTGAGTAGCTAGTAATCGGCATGTAATAATTTAGATATTTGCTATGGTTTGTGAATGGTTACTTTGGTTAATTAAGTTAAGTTAATCATTTATAATTGACGGAGTACTTTGCTATCTAAAATGGAATTGATTTAGTGTAACGCTCCGCCCTTTTTCACTATAATCAGAGTCTATTTTTTTTTTAAAATAAATAAACAAGTGGTAAGAGCGGGAGTGTCACGACGAGAATTAAGTCCGGACTTCTAAAGTCCGACCCTTAACTGGCCAAACCTATGTGAGCAAGGACTAAGTCCATGAGAATGGTTCTCACATAGTAAAGTATAAACATTGCGGAATAATACTTAAACTAACTGTGGATTATAATGGAACCTAAATCTACTCTATTTTATTAGATAGCAAAGTACATTGTCATTTTTCCAAAGTTATCTTAACTTAATCATTCAATCCAAACCATACCAAACCATAGCAAAAATACTAAATTATTACATGCCCATATCTAGCTAACAAATTACATGTCCATGTAAACTTAAACAAATATCCATAAATAAGTCCATTCAGTGTAACATCTCAATTTCTCAACGAAGTGGATAATTACGAAAATGCCCCTGATGTGTTAAATTAATTATTTTGTGATGTCAAATAAGGAAATGGTGAGGCCCATTGCTCAAATTAAGATCATATGAGCACATTATAAATGTCAAGTTTGATTGGATGGGTAATGTACATCAATTGGGTCGAAAATGGCTAAATGGGTCAAGGGGCCCAATTGGACCCAATGGGTCATAATGGATGATTTGACCATTGTGTAAGCCCAAATTTAATGGGGATAAGCTGAATTGATTGGAAATCAAGTGGAGCAAAAATGGGTAGGCTTGAAGCACAAGTGAAAACAAATTAAAAATGGCAAAATCAGCCCATTAATGGCTCATGTTGTCAAAACGGTTCAAGGAGTTGATTGGGGACCCAATGGGTCGGGTTGACCAAGTTGACCACGGATGACCGTGTGGGCCCTCAATTGAACTCAAGTGTGAGTTAGTTCAGCTTGAGTTGGACTGATTGGAGTGAGTATGATTTAAGAATAGAGTTGACTCATATTTGGTGCATTAAGTGTGTTGAGTTGGAATAAAAATATCATGAGTCAAGTGAGTCAAGAGGAAGAGGAAAGGTGTTGTTAATCACACACAACTCTTGGGGAATCAATCCTAGCCGTTGGAATGAAGAGGTGCCTTGGCAAAGCCAAGGGACACCAAGGTTGGGCGGCATCATGCATCTCTGAGATGCATGTGTTGTGAATGAAAGGGTGCAACGTTTGGGTGAAGGGGTGTCTTGGATGACACCCAATATCCCATCGTTTTTGGCAAAATTTAATGAGGGAAAATGAATGGAAGATGGGGCTGAAATTACAAAAGGGAAAGACCACCATTGTTGGCCGATTTTCATATTGAAAATCCAAAGAATTCCCATCTCTCTCTCCCTCTCTCCAAATTCGTTTTCTTGGCTAAAACAGCAGAGGTGTTTGCACAACTAGTCAAGCATAAAACAGCAAAGGAAGGAAGGCAAAGAAGGATTGGAAGTAAACATTAAAAGCAAGGAAGTTTGGTAAGTGTTTAGTTGTTTTTTTGGTTTAATAAAATGGAACAAATGGAGCATGTAATGGGCCATGGTTATGGCTGAATGCATCAAGGTTTTAACCTTGGATTAGATGGATTAAAGGGATAAGAAAATATGCCATTGGGTTCGGCCATCCAAGATGGCCGAACCCCATGAAAAATATGGATTGGATTTGATGTTCTTAAAGGTCAAAAACCATGTCAAACCATGGTGAATTATACACATATTAATTGGGTCATTTTGTGGCTGAATTAAGTAAGGATGTAAAGTGTGTTGATAAGGTCTAAAGGATAGAAATTTAGAACGTGGAGTTCGGCCACTTTGGATGGCCTAACCCCATGGAAATAATTAGTTGATTTGGATGGTTTTTGGAATTTAAAACCAAGCAAGTGTAGGACTGTTTTTAGATGTTTTCATTAGAACTAAAATGCATGTTTTAAAAAGGTTAAAACATGGATATAGAAGTCTTATTTAGATCTAGATGAATGATTAAGAGGTTCAAAACCAAAGGTCATAGAGTTCGGCCAATGAGCATGGCCGAACCCCATGAAGTTGGGTTGGTTATTGGATAATTTTTAAATGGTAAAACTCGGTAATATTATGTTGTTTATTACATGATTATTGAAACGTAAAAGTATGTTTATGAGGATCAAGTCATGGACATAGTGTTCGGCCACCTTGGAGGGCCGAACCCCATGAAAGTATTTGATGATTTTGTGAGATAAAAACCATATAAGATTATGGTGTTTTATGGGAATTAAATGAGGATATGTTTACTGTTTTTGGTTGGTCAATATATGGCTGAACCATGTATGGGTTCATGGTTGAATTAGCATGTTAAAACCATGAGTAATCATGGTGAATATTGAACCAAGTGAACCATAAGGTTCAGCTATGGGTATGGCCGAACCCCATGGGCTGTTTTTGGGTGAAAAGATTGGATTGAATTCCATTGGTAACTATGATGTGTTTATGTATTGATTTAAAGAATGATTTACAGGAGCAAATAAAGATGTGAGGTTCGGCTATGGGTATGGCCGAACCCCACCAAGGTGGTTTGGTCATAGTCAAGGATGTTTAAGGAAAAGGTTGGTCTCAATGGCATAATGGTAGTTATGGGAGAAATGATCAAAGGTAGAATGATCATAGGTATGGTTGTATGGACCCAAAACAAAGGGGTATGGTTCGGCCATGCTGTATGGCCGAACCCTACCAAGGGATTTTTGTAGAAATTGATGCTTAATAGAGATTAAATGAATGAGAAACCAAAGGATAAATAGGTGAGGATCGGCCATGGGTATGGCCGAACCCCACATAGTGCATTTTGGGACTTAGACCAAGTTGGAATTACAAAATGAATGTTTAATTTGCTGCTATGAAAATAAGGTATCGAGACTTGCGAGAACGGCGTACGAGTCGTGAATGGCTGACGACTAAGAAAGATCGAACACTAAAGAGAATCTTCAGTAGGTTTCCTACCTACTTGTAACCACATCTACAATTGTTTTCATGATGGTTTTTATGAGATATTATTATACTATTATTTATCATATTTTGAATGATGAGTTATGTATTTACAAATGACATACAATGCATTGGCATCTCATGCATGGACATGGGATGATGATTGAGGATATGCTGGGTTGCAATTATGAGTTACTGTCCTCCTTAGGCGATGAGAGTCCCGCCAGGAGGAGTAACATGATGATAAGAGCCACATTGGTCTCCTTAGGCGATGGGAGTCCCGCCAGGATGACTAATATGTGATATGAAACAACTCAATGATGAAGTGTCTTTCCACAGGTAACGAGGATTACTGTGGATTACCTTATCGTGTGAGTTCCAGATGAAAGTGTATTGTGATTTACCTTGACGGTGAGAGTCCCGTCAAGTGATGGCTATGTATGTGTGATGGGGTGGGACTCATTACATTTGCATACATACATAGCATGGTTTTATATGTTTTTGATAATCATGTACTATCATATATATGCATGTTTTATATGCTAACCATGTGGTAGCCCTGATCGGGAACCTACTGGGCGCATTGATCTAACGCCCTAATTTTATCCTTAGAGGATAATGCAGGAACAAGGAAAGGGAAAGAGAAGGTCGATGACCGGGAGAGAAGTCAAGCCTAAGCACTTGATTGATGAACATGACTTTTTATTTATTGTCGTTTGAGTTATAATTGATGGACATGTAATAAGTTAATACTTTGCTATGGTTTGATTAGGTTATTAACTATGGATCATTGTTTTATGTTAATTATTAATTGAGATTGTTACTTGCTATCTATTCATTCTATTTCCGCAGTTAGTCTAGTTTATTCCTCAAGTTATTGTTTAGTTCCATGTGTGTTTTGTTATCATGGTCTAGTCCATGTACACATGGGTGGCCAGTTAGGGTTCACACTTGAGTAGTCTGAACTTAACTCGCGTCGTGACGTCCCTCCGCCCTTGTCTGGTGTTTATGTTTTTAAAAAACAAAATAGACTCTGATTTTTGTCTCGAAGAGGGCGGGGCGTTACATTCAAAGCCCAAGCTCCTATGCTTAGTTTCCTTCGCGATCCTCGACCTTTCCCTTTCCTGCGCCATCCGCTAAGGATAGAAATAGGGCGTTAGATCAACGCCCCTAGTAGGTGTTTCCGTTTAGGGCTACCACAAGGTTAGCATAAAACATGCATATATCATAATAATACATGATCATAAAAAACTCACAAAAACAATGCTATGTATGTATGCAAAAGTAATGAGTCCCACCCATCACAAATATACATAGCCATCACCAAAATACCCCACAGTGGTCTTTCGGACGCCCCAACGAAGTGTGGCCTCTGGATTCCTCTTGATGGAATTCTCATCATCAAGGTACCCCATAGTGGTCTTTTGGACGCCTCGACGGAGTGAGGCCTCCGGTTACAAATCATCACCCCATGCCATGCATGAGATGTCTATGAATACATGCCATTTGTGAATAAATCTTAACATTCAAATCCACGTTGAAACATAATAGTTGAGCACATATCTCATAAAAATCAAGATAAAACAACAAATATAAATTGTGGTTACAAAAAGGTAGGAAACCTACAGATAGTTACTTAAGTTGTCTTTTCTTCTCAGTCCGTCACCCGTTCACGATTGCATACCGTTCAAAAAGTCTCGATACCTTGTTCATATAACAGCAGGTCAAGATCCTAAACATTTGATTTCCATTAAATCTAAGCCCCAAAAACCACCTTGTGGGGTTCGGCCATACCCCATGACCGAACCTCACCCACTTTGAATTTGTCCTTTCTTTTTATTTAATCGTATTAAACCACCTTACACTTCAAACACACTTTGGAAGGGTTCGGCCATACAACATGACCGAACCTTACCACTTTAGTTTTGGACCCCTCTTTTCAAGTCCTTTGATCAACCCATTCATATTTACAATTTGACTTGTATTTACGGTTTTCCCATTGGTCTAACCAATGTTTAATTTTGCTAACCACCATCATCCAAAACAAATCCATCTTAGTGGGGTTCGGCCATACAACATGGTTGAACCTCACTTATCTCAAATTTTAGTCCTTTAATTCTCCATTATCTTCATGGTTCCAAAAATACTTAAACCCATCAAAATCACTCCATGGGGTTTGGCCATACACATGGCCGAACCCTATGGTTCCTTATTTCCATCTATTTACACTTTTGCTATTCATGCACTTTCATGATCAATACCTCTTTCTATGGGGTTCGGCCATACCCATGGCCGAACCCTATAGATCACCCTTGGTTCTTTTATTCATTAAAGAGGTTAGGGTTCGGCCATGAAATGGCCGAACCATGCTTTACCCATATAGTCATAATTTAGATCTCTTCCAAATATCCATACAAGGGTCCATGGGGTTCTCTTGACTCAAACATTCCATCCTTTGTGCATGGTTCATGCCCCAAATTTTAGCCATAATAACAATATGGTTCAGCCATACAATGGCTGGCCCAAAACATCAATTTTATTTCCAATTAAAACACTTAAAAACTCTCATACATTGGTATGGTCTTTATCTCTCCAAAAACCATACAAAATTATGAAATCCTTTCATGGGGTTCGGCCATCCAAAGTGGCCGAACCCTATGATCCATGTTTCTCTCCGTTTAAACCTCATCATCCATAATTTAAACCTTTGGTAGATTCGGCCATATACATAGCCGAACCATGTCTTAACCATTTTCTTATTTACCAAGACTTAGTAGAGCACTTATTAATTCCGCGACTCCTCCAATTTGTTCTTCACTCCCACTTGTTTCTTTCCTTCCTTAGCTTCTCCTTCTTTTCTTGATTTTTTTGGCCGATTGTGAGCTTGATCAATATAACTCCTCCAAAAAATGGTTCGGTCAAGAGGGTATAGGCTTGAGAGTGTAACGCCCCGCCCTCTCCGAGATTCAGAGTCTAATTTTTTTTTTTTTATATTAACAATACAATAACACCGGAAGAGAGCGAGCGGCGTCATGACGCGAGCTAAGTTCGGACTTCCAAAGTCCGACCCTTAACTAGCCACCCATGTGTGCATGGACTAAACCCATGAAAGACAAACCACACATGGAACTAAACAATGTCATGCGGAATAAACTAAACCAATTGCAGAAATAAACTGATTAGATAGCAAGTACAAGTCTCAATTATTAAAATAAGTTATCCAACCATCCATTGTCAATATCATAAACAAACCATAGCAAAGGTTTCAACTTATTACATGTCCATAAAAATGTAACTCATAAGACAGTAATATAAAAATCATTCCAACATCAAGCTCTTAAGCTTGGCTCCCCTCCTGGTCATCAACCTTCTCTTTCCCCTTCCTTGTTCCTGCATTATCCTCTAAGGATAGAATTAGGGCGTTAGATCAACGCGCCCAGTAGGTTTTCCGATCAGGGCTACCACATGGTTAGCATATAAAACACGCATATATAACATAGTACATGATTATCAATAAAACATCTGAAAACAATGCTATATATGTAAGTGCATATGTATTGAGTCCCACCCATTACCAGTATACATAGCCATCAAGTTATTTCACAGTATTCTTTCATTGGGACTCTCACGATAAGGTAATCCACAGTAATCCTCATTTCCTGTGGAAAGATTCTCATCATTGAGTTATTTCACAGTGTTCTTTCATTGGGACACTCACGATAAGGTAATCCACAGTAATCCACATTTCCTTTGGAAAGACTCTCATCATTGAGTTGTTTCACAGTGTTCTTTCATTGGCATTCTCACGATAAGGTAATCCTCATTTCCTGTGGAAAGACACTCATCATTGAGTTGTTTCACAGTGTTCTTTCATTGGGATTCTCACGATAAGGTAATCCACAGTAATCCTCATTTCCTGTGGATAAGGTTCCAGTTTCCCATAGTCATCACCCCATGCCATGCATGAGATGTCATTGCATTGTATATCATTTGTAAATACATAACTCATCATTCAAAACCACATTTGAAACATAATATCAAAAACAACATATCTCATAAAAACATGATAAAACCAAATCATATTTGTGGTTACAAGTAGGTAGGAAACCTACAGAGAATTTGCTTAAGTGATCGTTCCTTTCAAGCGTCAACCGATCACGACTAGCGTGCCGTCAAAGAGATCCATCACCTTATTCACATAAACCATGAATCGACTTTAATCCCATAATACATTTTGAATGGGGTTCGGCCATTTAACATGGCCGAACCTTATCATCTAAGTTGGTCCCTTTTTCTTTTCCATTTTTGTCATTGTTTTAAAGTCCCCAAATCAAGTTCCTTGATTTAATAATTCCATCCACTAGCTTCATTAAAACAGCCCATTAATATCAATATCCAAAAATATTTATAAGTGGGGTTCATATATCCAATCCTATGATCATTTCATCTTTGATCATTACATCTATAATTACCTTTATGCCATTTAGGCTAACCTTTTGTTTAATTTTCCTTAAACACCAAGGTCCATATCCAAACCACCTTAGTTTGGTCCTTTACATCATTCATGCATACATATAAATTAACCACTAAGTCCATCCATCAACATTAGTAATTACACACTAGGGTCACCAATGACCATTAGTGGGGTTCGGCCATACTTCATGGCCGAACCTCACCAATCTGATTTTTGTCCTACTTTCCATCCTTATCATGGTTGATCAAATTAATATTAGATCCATAACTAAGCATAGGTGTTTCTTAAAACAAAAGCATAAAACAAACCTTAGCTTCCAATATGATTTTAATCCAAATCTCCCATCAAAACAGTCCATGGGGTTCGGCCATACACATGGCCGAACCCTTATGGTTCTTTTGCTCAATGATTCCATTATTTATATATCAATTGGACTCTACCCTTTAGCCATGTTAACCACATGGTTCAGCCATCCAATGGCCAACCCAAAACAGCAACCACATCTCCATTATTGGTATGGTTTTATCTCTCCAAAAACCATAACAATTATCAAACACTTTCATGGGGCTCGGCCCTCACAAGTGGCCGAACCCTATGCCCATAATTTGAACCATTTTAACTTACATCACATGTCCACTAACAGCATGTAAAAATCAGCATAATAATGCATGGTTTTTACCTTTCAAACACCATCCAAATATCAACATAATTCCATGGGGTTCGGCCATCCAAGGTGGCCGAACCCAATGATACATGTTTACCATTTTAAACAACCTTTAACCATGGTTTAAGTCCTTGATGAATTCAGCCATTCCATGGCCAAATCATGACATCCAAATCCATGATTTAAAAACCCTTACAACATGCATCTTAGGTCTAATTAAAAACATCCAAAACAGTCCATCATTTGCATGGTTTTTAGCCTTCAAAACCATCAATCTAACCAAATAATTTCATGGGGTTCGGCCATCCAAGGTGATCGAACCCAATGATCCATTTTATCATTTTTAAACCACATTACCCAAGGTTTAAACCTTGATGCATTCGGCCATACCCATGGCCCAAAACATGTTCCATTTGTCCCATCTTATTAAACAAAATTCAATGGAAATACTTACCAAATTCCTTTGTTTCTCTCTTGCCTTTGATCTTTACTTCCTTCCCTTTTGTTTCCTTTCTTCTTCCTTAGTCCCTAGCCGGATGTATGCTTGATCAATTGGTGAAGACACCACTAGCTGGTTCGGCCAAGAGAATGAGTTTGGAGAGAGAGGGAGAGAGATGGATTTCTAAGACTTGCAATGACAAATTCGGCCAAATGAGGTGTTTATTCCTTTTGTTAAACAGCCCCAATTCTTTTCATTAATCCTCATCAATACTTGATCAAACCAATGGTATATTTGGTGCCATCCAAGGCACCCCTTGGCACCAACCAATGCATCCACTCAGCTCCCCATGAAATCTTATCTCATTCCCATCAATTCCATTTAAAACTTAGCATGGAAGCTCACACCACAAGTCCCCAACGTGTGGGACTTGTCTTGTGTGGCTTGAGACCCAAGTAACTCTTCATCTCCCCCTTTAACTCACTGAATTTACAGCCTCTTGGTTTCCATTTTGACTCACCCAATTCACAAGCCCAACTCACCACATTAAATGACACTCATTTATTGCACTTGAGTCAACTCATTTCTTAATTCAAAACCAACTCAATTCAGTCCCACTCAACCTGATTTGACTCACCATTCATTTGAGGGCCCACACGGTCAGCCATGGTCAACATGGTCAACACGGAGCATTGGGTCCCCATTTATCTTGTTGACTCGTTTTGACTCCATGACCCATTTATGGGTTGTTTTAGTCATTTGCATTTGGTTTTCACATGAGCATCAAGCCTACCCATTTATGCTCAACATAATTTCCAATCACTTCAACTTAACCCCATTTAATTTGGGCTCAACCAATGGTCAAACAAGTCCATTATGACCCAGTGGTCCCAATTGGGTCCTTTGACCCAATTAACCATATTGACCCAATTTGATGTTCATTACCCATTCATGATAAATTTGACACTTATAATATGCTCATAGGGTCTTAATTTGAGCAATGGGCCCCACCATTTTCTCATTTACAATCACATCTAATAAATTTACCAATCCAGTGGCATTTTCATAACTATTCATATTGAGAAATCGGGATGTTACTGTAAGTGCCCCGGTTCATCCGAGTCACCCTTATTGTCAATTACGTGACTCAGTTGAACTTGCCTTGGATGTTTAAGAAGATCTACTATGAAGTTGAAGCGTCTACACCGAATACGGTATTGGCACACAGGTAAGTAAACCGTAGGAGACCTTAGGCTAAGTCAAATACCTAGAAGTCAATTGGTAAATAAAGTGAATAAGTGACTTTCAGCCTCGAGGCCTCATGCAATCTACTGAGGCCTCGCAGCTAGTTGTGCAGAGCTGAGTGTAATAACCCGAATTTTTGATAAATATATATATTGGCATTTATTCATTTTAAATTGAAGTTTGATGTAATAAAATGCCAAATGGACCAAATTTTGGGACAATGGCCCAAGGATGGCCCAATTGGGCCATGGGTTGGATGAAATCCATTAAATGGGTCAATGAGGACTAATCGGGTCAACGATGGTCAAAGTGGGCCCGATAGCCATGTGGGGCCCAATGGATCAAAATCGGTTCAAATCCTAAGGTAAGTGGAAAATGAGGGAATCTAATTGGGCCATGGGCCCAATGGTTACCCAATAAACCTTGAATTGAAATTGATACATGTAATTGGTCAATTTGGGTCAAAGAGCCATGTGGGACCCAATGGGCCAAGGTAACTAAGCCCTAAGATAAATGGGTAAGACAAGAATCAAATTGGGCCATGGGCCCAATGATGATCCCATAAAAGGGATATAATTAATAAAATTTAAATCACCTAAATTAGGTGATAAATGGACCAAGGCAACATGGCCAATGGGGCCCACCTCCACCTCACCCATTGAGGTGGCGTGTGGACCCAAGAGTAGTGGGGCCGACCACCATGGTTGACTTGGTCAACCATGGGTGGATCATGGAGGGAAATTAATGGGATTAAATTAAATAGAAAGTGATTAATTAAATTAATCAAGGGATCAAGGTGATCTAAGTTAATCAACCTAAGATTAAAATGGTCAAATGGTTAAGTGGTCAAAACCACTCCTACAAACACAAACCACCTCAAGAAAACACAAATTAAAACCATGGGCTTGAATGGTGGTTGGATCTCAACCACCACCACCAAAGTCAAGCCAACCCATGCTTGGTTGGTGAGAAAGTTAATGCTTGAGTGAAGACCACTCCAACCACCTCCATCTCATTTCAAACTACCCATTTGACTCTAGCCCTCCACACACACAAGGAAATTCGTTTTTCACCTTGCAAGGAGAAAGTGAAGAAAACTTAGAAGAAAAAAAGAAGAGAAGAAGAGAAGAAAAGAGGTGGAATCTTGGATTCAACTCTTGAAGATCAAGAGTTACCATTCTTCATCATCTCCCCCCCTTCCCCTCTCTCTAAACCTAACACTATCTTAGCCAATCCAAGCATGTCCCACCATTGATCAAGCTCATCTAGCCGATCATCAAGAAGAGAAAGAAGGAGAAAGGGCTAAGGAAAACAAAGAAGAAAGAAGGACCGGAGGAGTCGTCGGTGCGGTAAGAATTTCTTAAACAAGAGTTTATATTTTTAAAGATAAGATATGGAATCCATTCTTAGACTAAACATGGCCAAAAATGTTGTGGGCCATGGATCTAAAATCCATCAAATGGAAGGCTAAGAAATGGATAAAAAATGGAGGAATGGATTTAAGAAAAGAGGAAATGGAAAAATGGAATTTTGAGTCTTTATTAAGCATAGGAAAATGGGATTTTAATGGATTAATGGGCCATAGGGTTCGGCTATGTAGCATGGCCGAACCCCATGGCCAATGGTGGATGATTTTTAATTAGGGTTTGAAGGTTTAAAAGTATGGAGAATGATCAATGGTTTTATGAGGATTTCAAGATGTTAAATTGATTAAAAGTTGATAAATTTTAAGAGGTTTTGAATAAGGAAATTTCATGAAAATATGGGTGATCTTTCATGGCCTTGAAAGGCATAGAATGGAATGAATGGATGACCATAGGGTTCGGCCATGTAGCATGGCCGAACCCCATGGTGAATAATGGTGATGAATTTATTAAGATGTTAAGGTTTAAAAATTTTGAAGAATGGTTAATGAGACTTAGGTTTGTAAATGAGAAAACACTAGTGATTTTGAATTTTAGTGTTTTAAGGAGAGTGGTTAATGAAAGTTAGATTTCAAATGATTAAAAATGGGTGATTTTAAAGGAATGTTAGGATAAGAAAATCATGAGGAAATGTTGGTGTTTTTTTTTAATAGACTATAAGTGTAGTTAGTGTTGATTGAAAAGAAGTGATCTAAGTGTATGATGAGATCCCCTCATGGAAGGACCTTCTAATGGACCTAAATGTGATAAAGGACCCAAGTTAAAATGAGGGAAAGACATCATGGGTTCGGCCATGGTGTATGGCCGAACCCATGACCCATGTTTTAGGTCATTCATGGGCTAAATAGGGTTTATATATGTGGTTAAACAAAATGGAAATTAGGTTAGGTTAATGATGAAATTTAAATGGATTTACAAAGTGTATGATATTTTTTTAGAGGGCCAAAATGAATGAGGATTATTGATTTAAAAAAAAAAAAAAATGGATGTCTTTTGGACAAAAACATTGGTCTAAGAATGGCATCAATGGATGATGAGCCATGAACCATGGGTTCGGCCATGGTGTATGGCCGAACCCTATGGTGATAATTAATAATTTTTAATGATGGGAAAGTAAAGAAATTGGTTAAGAAAAATGGATAGATTGTATGGGTGTTACAAGTATGATATGTGATGTTTAATGGAATAAAGATGGTGATTTAAATGGATGATTTAATTTTCATTGGAGGTATGTTTAAATGGGTAATTGAAACCAAGAAAAATGGGGAAAGAAACATCATGGGTTCGGCCATGGTGTATGGCCGAACCCATGACCCAAATTTTGATCAATTTTAGGCTAAGGTTAAATGCATGTATCAATGCTTAGGAGTTTGATTTAAAGGGCCAAAATGATTAAAGTTTTGTGATTTTAAATTGGATTATTTTGGGACAAAACTTAGTCTTTGAAAATGGTATCCATAAAGGTGAACCTTAGGGTAGTGATTAGTGGCTTTAATAAATGGAAAATAATGTAGAAGAATACTAGATTTTGATGGATTTATAAAAATAATATGTGGGCCACACCTTAGGCCAAAATGTGGAATTAGGTGTGGGAGTAATTATTTTTCAAAATTAAATATTAGGTGGCTGATTTTATGATGTAAGGTCATGATTGAATGGACCTAAGTATGAATGAATCTTGGACATGAAAATGGAAATATTATGAATGGTTAAGTAAAGCGATTAGTTGCTGCGTTTTAGGCTCGCAAATCGGAATTTTAAATTTGGCCAAAATTGGATCTATGTATGAGTCTAGAACCAATGGATAATGGGCTAAGTTAGGGACTTAATCATGGACAATGTATGGACTAATTCGGTAAATGTAATAAGGTATCGGGCGTCGCAAACGGTACGCGATCGGCGACCGGATTATCGAACGGGAAACATAACGGAACGCGACACGGTATTCGGTAGGATTCCTACCTCTTTGTAAGCGATGGATATGTGATGGTGTTTTAAATTATTTTGATTTGGTTTATGATAGATTTATGATTATGATTTATCTTATGATGAGTTTTAAGTTATGAATCATATGGATTATATTTTAATATTATGCATTATATGGCTATGTATGATATGTTGAGTACATGGATTACATATATATATTACATAGCATAATGCACTACATCTCATGCATGGCATGGGCGGAAAAAAATAAACAAACCGGAGTCCATGCTCCGTCGGGGCGACCGAGAATCAGACATGGGGATAGCCTGAGGGCTATGACCGGAGTCCATGCTCCGTCGGGGCGACCGAGAATCACACATGGGGATAGTTCGATAACTGGAGTCCATGCTCCGTCGGGGCGACCGAGAAGCAAACATGGGGAACAAGATATTGTATGATCATACGGATAATGGGTGGGACACATGACATAAGCACCCATGACATAGCATTCATCACATACTTATTTTGTTGTATTTTATGTTATCGATATGTGTGTATCACTAATCCATGTGCTAGCCCTACTCGGAGTCCTACTGGGCGCGTTGACTAACGCCCTACTTCTACCCTAGCTGATGACGCAGGAGAGGCAGGAAGCGGTGAACATACCGGAGGCCAAGCTTAGGAGCTTGGAAAGTGCAGTCCTAGTTTATATTATGTTTACATTTTGGAGATGTAATTTTAAAGTAACTTAGCTTGTCAGGTTGTATAAATTTACGTTTCTTGCGATGGTTTTGGACGTTACTTATGGACGATACATTTTGTGATATAATCATGAACATAGGGGCATTTTGGTAAATTCAATGTTGTATCTTCCCTTCTATCTAAAAACCGGTAGGATAGACTCCATTATCATGTTCCGCAATAATCATAATCCACGAGCTTACTTCCTACGCGTGAACCATTCTCGTGGACTTAGTTCCACGCACGCGTGGGGTTGGCCAGTTAAGGGTCGGGCTTTAGAAGCTCGGACTTAACTCGCGTCGTGGCGTCCGCGCCCTCTCTCACTCTTCTATTTAAAAAAAAAATAAAAAAAAAATAGACTCTGATTTTCGGAAAACGGGTGAAAAAGGGCGGGGCGTTACACTGAGTGTAGCTGACCCTGTGTCAAGCTGACTCAGTCTCTTACAGTTTTAGAAAATTAAAATCTGTGACTGTTTAATTGAGAGGTAATTATGGTAAGTTTATTGGAAACTTATTATGGTAAATAAAATTATCCACATGGTGAGATGGGTAATTATGGTAAATTGATTGGAAGCTTATTATGGTAAGCAAATTAACCACATGGGTTACCACCTCTCTTAAAGTTTGAATTTGAATATCCTTGGAGAGCTGTCCATAACAATTATGGAAAGGCTCCTCCATGATTTGTAATCCACCTTACAATATTCCCATCAAATCCTTGATTAGAGGCTAAGATAAATGATTTGCAAGTCATGCAAGGTGGAGATGAGTTGGCTGATATCTGATTGATATCTGGTTGCTATCTGAATGGATTTTTGTCTGTCAGATTAAGCAAATCATATGCGCTGTCTTTCCAAGAATTACCGGTGACGAGGCCTCATCAGAATCACCGAGGCCTCGCAGGCGTGACTAACTGCAGACCTTAAAACTGTTTATAAAATAACAGTAATGTTGTTGTTCAGTGGACCGAATACACACAGGAAAAACTCAGGAACAAGAATACCAGTGAGTGATAATTCGGCCTTCCCTCTAGACACCATTCTTCATCATCTTCCTTAGTAAATGTTTGGGTAATCAATACCCCAATCCTAATGAAGAGTAAGGTGTTCATATAGGACTATAAAACCAGTCATACCCTTGTCCTATACTGCTGTGCCGATAGTCATTTTGATGGAGCTAAACTAATGGAAAGGAGCACATAGATTCAGTGAAGAAGAAAGAGCTTAAAGGAAAACGGTCAAGGCCCAAGGCAAGTATTTCTTATTTGTTTTATTTCAAACATTGTAAAGTGGATTAGAACAGTGTGTTCGAACCACTCTAAAAAATAGGTGTAGAGGATTAGACCGATTGGGTTGAACCTCTATAAAAAACTAGGTTGTACTATTTGGGTGTGAGACCCATACATAATATATTTGGGATAGCCCTAGAGAGGGTGAGTCCAACAGTGGATGTAGGTTTAGGTGAACCGAACCATTATATATTGTTGTGCATGTGTGGTTTGTATTAATGGTTTGATTAATTTGTTTATCACTTGCACACACGTTTATTCCACTGCGCATATTGTTAACTTTGATAAATTATTTAAAAGGGAACTAAAATTGAAAACTGACCTATTCACCCCCCTCTAGGTCTTGCATACTTCTGTAACGGAATTTTCAATTGGTATCAAGTGCAAGGTTACTCCGTATTTGACTTAACCGTCTGGAGTTGATCCTTTTTGCTAGAACTATGTATTTGGGTGAAAGTTTAGAAATAAATAGACCTCCTTACTTCAATGGCTCCAATTACAATTATTGGAAAATAAAAATGAAAATATTTCTAATTTCCTTAGACCCAATCGCTTGGGAAGCCATCATAAAGGTTGGTCACATCCTATAGAAGAAGTGACCATAGATTCATATAAAATGATAAAACCAAAAATATTGAACCTTTGGGATGACATTGAGAGAAGCATGTATGATGGTAATTTCAAAGCTCTCAATGCCATCATGTGTGTTGTTTCCACTGATGATTTAAATGTAATCAAGACCTTTGAAACAGCCAAGGAGGCGTGGCAATATCTGGAAAGAATTTATGAAGGTATAACTATTGATGAGAATTCTAGAATCCTGACAACCTCTAAATCTTACCATGAGGCAAACATAGACCAAGATCCTACACATAAAGCCCTTGTAGTACACACTACACTGAAAACTGATCATGATGTAAAATCTGAGGTTTCTAAGAACACCATTCTAAACGGTGCTAAAGATTATAAAAACAAGATTGGTTTTGGTCACAACTTGGAGAATGTTGTTTTGCCCATCTTGACCCAAAAGACTAAAAAACATGTAACTTGCTTCTATTGTAACAAAACTGGCCATTTCAGACATGAATGCAAGTTAAGGACGTTGCACTTTGAAAATAAAAATATTGAAAATCATTTTAAAGGTGCAAAGAAAAAAAAAAATAATTTTAGAGGAAAATCACACCTTGAAAAAAGAAATAAGGAAAGTTATTTTGCTAGTGTGAATTTCTCTAAGAAAAACAATGCTCCACACCATAGACATTAGTCCTACATTGGCAAATCTTATGGGAATGTGACAAGACCTCAAAATATTATGAATTGGAATAATATAATGAGGTTCTTATATCAAATTACGGGATCTAGGCTAAATATTCTAAGATGTGAAATCAAAATGCCCAACATCCGTAAATTTGAGAAGAAAGGACCGGATCAAAATTTCAAGTGGATTCAAAAGACTTAAATGATCTGGAATTTCAAATTAAATTTGTACCCACGTGGATGAAATGGTATAAATCTTCAAAAGGCACAAATTGGTGTGTGATTAAATGTTTATACATACATAGTGTTGCATGATATATTTATTTCTACGATCATATATGGTGGTATTTCGTTGAGAAATAAATAGTTGAATTATATGGTTATGATATTTTCACTAATATGGTTTTGAAAGGGTTGCCATATCATGCAATCAAATATTGAAAAGCAATATTTTCTTTGAGTTGTTCATTCTTTGCTATCTTGTTGTGGTTGATTATGTGGAATGAACATTTATATATATATGCATCAATGTGAGTGTTCTTTTCATTGTTCAAATGAATTGTGACTAAATATTTAGAATAGTGAATATCTAATGTCCAAATTCCAGTTTGAATAAAGGGATAAGATCAAAATTTAAAATAAGTTCAAAATTAAAAGATCTGAAAAATCCAATTTAATTGGTATCATTGTGATAATATTGGTGGTGGATCTTTTTTAGTTACAAATATTGGAATAAGTGCTTATTTAAAACTGATGTTTTGTTAAATCTGTTTCTCCATGATATTATTGTGTAGTACACTTTGTCAATTTATGACAAAAAGGGGGAGAAAAATGGTACTAATGTTAAGGGGGAGAAATTTCAAAATCCCACCTAGCTGCCTATGTCTTTTGCAGGAATTTTTTTACAGGCATCATTTCAAGGGGAGAAAAAGAAAAAGGTGGAGAGAAGTGTTAGTGCAAGAAATTCAAGTCTTGATATGGTGATTGTTTGAGTTGTATTTTTTTTTAAGGACTTGTATTTCATTGTAAAGGGGAAATTGGTGTAATGGGTAGATCTTAGTTTTTGTCACGAAATTGACAAAGGGGGAGATTGTAAGTGCCCCGGTTCGTCCGAGTCACCCTTATTGTCAATTACGTGCCTGAGTTGAACTTGCCTTGGATGTTTAAGAAGATCTACTGTGAAGTTGAAGCGTCTACACCGAATACGGTATTGGCACACAGGTCAGTAAACCGTAAGAGACCTTAGGCTAAGTCAAATACCTAGAAGTCAATTGGTAAATAAAGTGAATAAGTGACTTTCAGCCTCGAGGCCTCATGCAATCTGCCGAGGCCTCGCAGTTAGCTGTACAGAGCTGAGTGCAGCTGACCCTGTGTCAAGCTGACTCAGTCTCTTACAGTTTTAGAAAGTTAAAATCTGTGACTATTTAATTGAGAGGTAATTATGGTAAGTTTATTGGAAACTTATTATGGTAAATAAAATTATCCACATGGTGAGATGGGTAATTATGGTAAATTGATTGGAAGCTTATTATGGTAAGCAAATTAACCACATGGGTTACCACCTCTCTTAAAGTTTGAATTTGAATATCCTTGGAGAGTTGTCCATAACAATTATGGAAAGGTTCCTCCGTGATTTGTAATCCACCTTACAATATTCCCATCAAATCCTTGATTAGAGGCTAAGATGAATGATTTGCAAGTCATGCAAGGTGGAGATGAGCTGGCTGATATCTGATTGATATCTGGTTGCTATCTGAATGGATTTTTGTCTGTCAGATTAAGCAAATCATATGTGCTGTCTTTCCAAGAATTACCGCTGGCGAGGCCTCATCAGAATCAGTGAGGCCTTGCAGGCGTGACTAACTGCAGACCTTAAAACTGTTTATAAAATAACGGTAATACTGTTGTTCAGTGGACCGAATACACACAGAAAAAACTCAGGAACAGGAATACCAGTGAGTGATAATTCGGCCTTCCCTCTAGACACCATTCTTCATCATCTTCCTTAGTAAATGTTTGGGTAATCAATACCCCAATCCTAATGAAGAGTAAGGTGTTCCTATAGGACTATAAAACCAGTCATACCCTTGTCCTATACTGCTGTGCCGATAGTCATTTTGATGGAGCTAAACTAATGGAAAGGAGCACACGGATTCAGTAAAGAAGAAAGAGCTTAAAGGAAAACGGTCAAGGCCCAAGGCAAGTATTTCTTATTTGTTTTATTTCAAACATTGTAAAGTGGATTAGAACAATGTGTTCGAACCACTCTTAAAAATAGGTGTAGAGGATTAGACCGATTGGGTTGAACCTCTATAAAAAACTAGGTTGTACTATTTGGGTGTGAGACCCATACATAGTATATTTGGGATAGCCCTAGAGAGGGTGAGTCCAACAGTGGATGTAGGTTCAGGTGAACCGAACCATTATATATTGTTGTGCATGTGTGGTTTGTATTAATGGTTTGATTAATTTGTTTATCACTTGCACACACGTTTATTCCGCTGCGCATATTGTTAAATTTGATAAATTATTTAAAAGGGAACTAAAATTGAAAACCGACCTATTCACCCCCCCTCTAGGTCTTGCATACTTCTAGTAACGGAATTTTCAGTTACCGAGAGAGTGTCGGCTTGAGTGGGATGTAATCTCTAAGCTCTTTTCCTCTCTTGACTTTGTGAGTGATCGGCTAAGAGAGAGTGTGAGGGAGAGATAGCCAAGTGGGATTATCTTCCCTATCTCTACATGAGATAGAATTCTAAAGGCTCCAACGTGTAAGCCATTTGAAATTTGAATATTTGTAAATGTAAAACTATTTCCATTATCTTTCCATGTGCATCCTTGTTTTGATTTTGAAATAAGCCAAATCACCTCCAATCTCTCTCCATCGTGTGCCTTTGAATTTGAAATAAACCCATACACTTCTCTTTGTTTGAATTTGAACATTAAACCATATCCATCTCCATCTTCTCCAACGTGTATAACCACTACCCATTGGGTCCGAATTGGGCATTTTGACTCAAATAACAACATTAACCCAATTTAATGCGCCTTACCCATTTATTTTAAATTGAACCTTATACCATAACCATTGGGTCCTAATTGGGCCATTGACTCAACACCTAAACCATCTAAGGTTCATATCCGATAATTCACAATTAAAATGGCGAATTCCATAAATATTGATAACATGAATTTCCAAAGTGTTACAATACTACCCTTTTTTAAAATTTTCGTCTCGAAAATCGAGTGAAGTAGGGTTTCAAACATTTACATAAATAGCTCAGGATGAGCTGTTCTCATTTCCGACTCGAGTTCCCAAGTGGCTTCCTCAATGCCATGTCGATCCCATACCACCTTGACAAACTGAATCGCTCTGTACGTAATACCCTTTGTTCTGTGTCCACCACTCGGACAGGCTTTTCGACGCATGTCAACGTCGCTTTGGACCGTTGTATCTTGTATGTTCAGTACATGAGAAGGATCAGGATTGTACTTCCTCAACATCGATATATGGAACACATTGTGCAAAGATGCCAACTGTGAAGGGAGTGCTAATTGATAAGCCACGTCCCCCATCATTCTTATGATTGAAAATGGTCCCACATATCTTGGCGATAGTTTCCCCTTCTTTCCAAATCTCATGTGTCCCTTTCGTGGCGAGACTTTTAAGAACACCATGTCCCCCACTTCAAATTCAAGGAACCTCCTCCTCTTGTCAGCATAGCTCTTCTAACGACTCTGTGCAGCCAATAGGTGTTGCCGTATCAACTGTATCTGCGTTGTGGTCTCTGCAACCAACTCAGGTCCAATCAGTACAGGCTCACCGGCCTCTGTCCATCACACTGGTGACCTACAAGGTCTACCATATAATGCCTCAAATAGAGTCATCTGGAGGCTTGCCTGGTAACTGTTGTTGTATGAGAATTCTACCAATGGCAAGTGATCCTCCCATCCACCCTTGAAATCTAGTATGCATGCTCTCAGCATATCCTCCAATGTTTGTATTGTCCTTTCAGACTGCCCATCAATCTGTGGATGGAATGTTGTGCTAGTCAGTAGGTCTGTCCCCATGGCCGGCTGCATGCTCTGCCATACTCTACCGGTGAACTGACCATCTCTGTCGGACACAATAGTCTGAGGTATACCATGCAATTTGATGATATCCTTGATATACCGCCGACCCAAAGTCTCAGATGAGTCTTTCATCTTAATAGGAAGAAAATGTGCAGACTTGGTCAGTTGGTCTACCACGACCCATATCTCATCGTTGCCTTTTGAAGACCTCGGCAACCCTGTCACAAAATCCATGGAGATGTGCTCCCATTTCCATTCCGGCATTGGTAAAGGTTTGAGTAACCCTGGTGGCTTCTGATGTTCCGCCTTAACCTGCTGACAAGTTAAGCAATGAGCCACAAATTCTGCCACATCCCTCCTAAGTCCGTGTCACCAGTAATGTCTTTTTAGGTCGTGACACATCTTGGTCCATATCTCCTCCATTTCTGGATCTGCTTGCTGCTCTTGTTCAATCTTGTCAAGTACCACTTAATTACATCAAAATTACTCATATCAACCTATGAGTTTCATTCTCGCAGAATTTACCCTGTCTCATGTTATCTCTTTTTCTCGTGAATCCATTTGCTATGTTATGCAGATCAATGTACTCTGTTTCATTTTACCTGCTACCAAAATATTTTTGATACGTATTCGCTCAATACGTTCATTCATCTACTCTCTATGTGAGGTAGCCTGCCAATACGAGCCTATGCTCAAGACTTTTGCTGATTCCATTTTAACTAGGTTTCTAGTTGCACTGTCCTGGAACTCCATCAGCTACCTACAGAGTCAAGTGATCAGTCTAACTCAGAAGTTGCCCATAGCTTCCCATTCGAGTTTCACTAGACTCTTAACTTTTCCACTGAGTACATCTCCAAAAATAAGTATATCTTCATTTGCACATAAGTCACTATGTGACTAACACCTTTTGTTCAAAACTTCTACGATACCGATACCGCTCATCAATCTAAACCACCATGGGAATCATCATCCACGGTTATACACATCCATCCCTGGTACCACTCTATCCGTGAGTATCATCTACCCCTGATTAATGACCATCCATGAATATAACCCTCTTATGGGAATAATCCATTCATGGGCATAATTAATCCAAGGCGCATCATCCACCATGAGCTATTTTATCCGTAGGAACAATACTCGAATGAGTCACCACGTGACAGTAGCAACAATATCAAATCATAAATATACCCCGACCCCTAGCAAAACTTAGGGCCCATGACTTACTAAGCGGAAGACCCACGTCCAAGGTGATCAAGTCTACCTCACCCTGCATCCCTTCACCCTAAGGGTGATTCAGTCGAGCTCTAAGGTGATCGAACCGCGTCTGACGAAGCTAGTACCACCCCACGGGGTAAAATAATACCTAGCTCTGCGCATCCACGCATATCAAGTGTGCAAAATAGTCGTGAGAGCTCCCTCCAGCGCAAAGCATGCGAGAGACCCACCCTCAATGGCAACCCTACGGGACCAGGACTCCGTATTTCATATCGAAGTTCCCACGGTTTTACAACTACTCTAAACCTTACTCATGGAATCTATGTACTTATCTTATCAATATCACGTGTGGGACACACCCATACCATGTCTCAATATAATCTAGTGACCTCGTCACCCACATCTCAATGCCAAAGACTTTATAAACTCTTTAAGTTTTCATACTTTATTGAAAATTATTCAAACTTCCATCACAATACAAGGTTTGGTAGGGTTAGAACAAACCCTTCATTATGTAACCACAACCCTTACAAAATCCTTCCCTTTTCCCCGACATTTCCTGTAACGCCCCGCCCTTTTTCACTATGTTTTCCAAAAATCAGAGTCTGAGCTTCTAAAGCCCGACCCTTAACTGGCCAACCATCCGTGTGCGTGGACCAAGTCCACTAAAACGGTTCACACGTACTCAAGTTAACATGCGGAATAATCATAAATGCGGAATTACAATAGGATAACAATCCTATTCTATTTTAGAAAGCAAAGTAGTTCAACACTTAATAATAATTATCATAACTTAAATATCCAAACATTAACCATCCAATCCATAGCAAATGAACCTACGTTATTACAATTCTGAATGCTAGCTATTCAGAAACTTAGTCCATGAATAAGTTAAACAAAATATAATTTAATCATCCAAGCTCCTAAGTTTGGCTCCAATCACGTCCTCGTTCCGTTCATTCCCTGTATCATCAACTAGGGTAGAAGTAGGGCGTTAGAACAACGCGCCCAGTAGGTACTCCAATTAGGGTTAACACATGGGTTAGTACCAAAATCCAAATATAATATATCAACCATACTTGTAAAGCATAGTATCCAAAATCATGTATGATAATAGAGATCCAATCATACAGATAAAGACCAGAAACATTGCATGATAATAAAGATCATAATCATGCCAATTCAATGCCATGCCATGCTATCATATGCAATGAGTCCCACCCATCACAAAACATCTTCTTGATGGAAAGCTCCTCATCAAGGTATCCCCACAGTGGTCTTTCCGACGTCCCGACGGAGTGTGGCCTCCGATTACCTCTTGATGGAAAATGCACATCAAGGTATCCCCACAGTGGTCTTTTGGATGCCCAGACGAAGTCTGGTCTCCGGTTACAAATCATCCCTCCCATGCCATGCATGAGATGCAAATGTCCATATGCTATGCAATAATGCAATCATAGCCTTTAAAATCTCACATTTGAAACATATCATTTGATACAAAGTAACTCATCAAAATAAGAATTAAAACCATTGTACACATCATATAGTTTTCAATGATGTAGGAAACCTACCAAAGACCACTAAAGTGCCCTTGCACTTTCATCCGGTAACCGCTCACGATCGTACACCCCTTGTGAGGTCTCGTTACCTTCTAACATGTCAATCAATCAATCCCATGTTCTATTTGATCTACAAATATGTCTAAGTCCATAAACACCACCTTGTGGGGTTCGGCCATACACCATGGCCGAACCTCACTTACTTGATTTTAGTCCTTCCTTTTATTTATTACTCAATCACCACTTAGTTACTTACTTAACCCTTAGTCCACAAAATACACCTTAGTGGGGTTCAGCCATACACCATGGCCGAACCTCACTCACTTGATTTTTTGTTCCCTCTTTGTAATCCTTTGATCTTATAAATTTAAATCTAAGATCATGTCATCTTGATTCATCAATCTAATCACTTATAAATTAATCATCTAACATTGGTAACCACTTAAGTCCATAAAAACATTCCTCATGGGGTTCAGCCATACACCATGGCCGAACCCATGATCTTTCATTTTAGCCCATATTTACAACATTGCCATTATTTCCCTTTCCTTACATAGTCATTCATCTAATATGATTGGTCCACGAATGACCCATAAAATGGTTCATGGGGTTCGGCCATACACCATGGCCGAACCCTATGATGTCTAAATTCCATTTTCTCCATTGAGTTCATTACCATTTTTAAGTCCATAAACAAGTCCCTTCATGGGGGTTTACTCATACCCTTGGGTCATCATTTACTACCCCAAGTCCATCAACATGATTTCTATCTTAAACCTTTTAAAGACGTCAACAACCTTCCATTAAAATAACCAATGTCCTCCCATGGGGTTCGGCCATGGTTCATCATCTTCTCTTACACCACTTAAACCCATATAAATTCCTTATTACTTTTCCATGGGGTTCGGCCATACAACATGGCCGAACCCTATGGTTCATCATTGGGCCTTTTATCCATAATAAAATTAGGGTTCGGCCATTCATGTCCTTGACCACTTTTTCTTATTTTTGCAATTTATCGAGCACTTACCGATTCCACGTCTCCTCCGGTTTATTTTACTCCTTCTTGTTCATTTCCTTCCTTAGCCTCTTCTTCCTTCCTTCTTGCTCTTTAGCCAAGACTGATCTTGATGAAAACCCCTTAGAATGGTTCGGCCGAGAGTATAGATTAGAGAGAGGGAAAAAGAGAGAAGATTAAGATAAACACTCCAAGTGTTTTCTCTTTGACTATGAGAAGTGATTCGGCCGTGTGAGAGAGAGAGAGTGATGAAAAACACGCTAAGTATTCTTGCCTTCAGAGGTGTAACAGCCAAGAGGGAGAGGGAGAGGGAGAGAATGAAATGAAAACTAAAGTCTTTCCTTGATCAATAAGGTCGGCCAAAGGTGGCATCCCTTGGTGGCACCCCTTTGTAACTCCCATGTTCCTTTACCTCTCTCCTTAATGCACCACTTGGGGGTTTCATCCATGAGATGAAACTCCCAAGGCTCCAACGGTGTAGCCTTGTTTGAATTGTGTAACTCCCATTTTCATTTACCTCACTCCTTAGTGCTCCACTTGGAGGTTTCATCCTTGAGATGAAACACTCCCAACAGTTTGGCTTTTGGGTTTCC
Source organism: Chimonanthus salicifolius (assembly GCA_013350335.1). NCBI lineage: Eukaryota > Viridiplantae > Streptophyta > Magnoliopsida > Laurales > Calycanthaceae > Chimonanthus > Chimonanthus salicifolius. Next base: position 31,344,367 of record CM023537.1, read on the forward strand.
ATCTTGAGATGGAAACCCTCACGCTTCCAATGTGCAAGCCTTGGTGTAAGCTTGTGTAACAACTCCAAAACAGCCACCTCTCCATTAATGGCCCATTTGGGGGTTTTATCCATGAGATGAAACTCCTATGTGCCCAACGGTGTGTCTTTGCTTGGGTTGTGTAACAATACCAAATGGTCATATTCCCATTCATGATCCATTTGGAGGTTTCATCCTTGATATGAAACACTCCCAACGGCCCCTATGCTTCCAACGTGCAAGCCTCGGTGTAGGCTTGTGTAACCCCCAAGACTTTTCACCTCCCCATTAATGATATAATTGGAGTTTCATCCCATGAGATGAAACTCCTATTCCAACGTGTATGCCTTGAGTTGTTCTTTGAAACAACAAAAACCCCTCATCTTCCCACTCCACTCACTTGAGATGAATATCCCCATAACTTCCCATCCAACTCATTTAACTCAACTCACCTCTTTAATTCAACTCATTTAATTCACTTGAATCTACTCAATTATTTGATTCCATTTCCAACTCAAATCAGCCCCAACCTAATTAAGCTTGGACTAACTTGGTGGTCAACCAAGTCAAACACGACCCATTGGGTCCCAATTGGGTATTTTGACCCAATTAACAATTTTGACCCAATTAAATACATCTCACCCATTTAATTCAATTGAAACATAACCACCATTCGTTGGGTCTTAATTCGGCATTTGACCCAACAACTTACCCATCTAAGGTCCATATCCAATAATTCACAGATTAAATGGGTAATTTCCATAAATATCCATAGCTTGAAAATCCGGGGTGTTACATTTCCTTACCATTTCTTAGCCTAACCTTCCGTAGAAAACCCTGCATCATCATAAAAGTCGAAGAAGTTGTCAGGGCATGTCGTTGACGTGTGCCCCAACACTCCACAAGTCAGACAGGGTATTATTCCTGATCCCCCAATGTAAGAACAGTTAGTCCTCTCCTTCCCGTGCCCATGAAGTCCACAAACATGGCAAATAACCTCAATAGGGTGGGGGCAATAAGTACAGTTGTGCCCCTTCTTATTACATAATTCGCACATATAATCTGTCAACTCATTCGAAGTCGGAGTAGCCGGAGTATACTCGGGCGAGCCTATCTCGCCTACAGATTCTTCTAAGTTTGGGACATCTTCCTCATCCTCTTCGGGTACGAAAACTGGAGCAACCCCAACATTGTACTCGGACGATTCTACTTCCATGTCTTGACTGTTTACAGCTTCATTGATGAAGTTTGGCACGCTGGAATCATCGGAAGAAGAAACCAGATCTATAGGACAGCTAGGGGTGCCTTTGTCCCACAACTCTGTATATTGTTGCTCGACATATCTGTACCAGAACAACAGAAGTATGTCAATGCCAACAGCAGTTCTAATCAAACTAATCTTTGTTTTGGGAAATTTCCCTATGTATCATATAATGTCTCTTGTTTGGGGAAAATTGCCAAATAAACATCTTGTGTTCCTTGTCCTTGGGGAAATTACCAAATCAGCACTCTGTTGTATTTCTTTGTTTTTGGGGAAACTTCCTATGTATCAATTGTTTGTTTCTCCATTCGGGGATATCGGGGAAATATTTCCTATTTTGCTGTGTTTGATAAATACATTTATTTTGACTGTTCTTCCTTTGCTATCATCCATTGTTGTTCTCAGATTGAATGTTCCATCTGAGCCCAACGAAGTAAATTAATCTAGCCCCCGTGCAACGGACTCCAAAGAGTCGGTCAGTTGGGATTCTTATTGTCAGTGAGACATGATACCGTCTTAATGTTACTTCGAAAGATTCAATCTTTTTATTTCGCTCTGATACCAACTGTAACGCCCCACCCTTTTTCACTATGCTTTCCGAAATTCAGAGTCTATTTTTTTTTAATAAATAAAAGAGTGATAGAGAGCGGAACGTCACGACGCGAGCTAAGTCCGAACATCTAAAGTCCGACCTTAACTGGCCAACCCTATGTGTGCATGGACTAAGTCCATGAAAATTCACACATAACAATATAAATTTGCTGATTAAAATCATACTGCGGAATTATAATAGAACCTAATTCTATTCCATTTTAGATAGCAAAGTACTCCAAGTCTTATCCATAATTAATATAACATAATTATCCAAATAAACATCCAACCATAGCAAATTATCTAAATTATTACATGTCCGAAGTCTAGTTACTCAAATTACAAAATTCATAAGTAACTTAATCAAAATAAACTAAAAGCATCCAAGCTCCTATGTGTAACACCCCGCCCTTTTTCACTCTACGCTTTCTGAAAATCAGAGTCTATTTTTTTTTTTTATAAACAAAGAGTGATAGAGAGCGGGACATCACGACGCGAACTAAGTCCGAAATTCTGAAGTCCGACCCTTAACTGGCCAACCCTATGTGTGCATGGACTAAGTCCATGAAAACGGTTCACACATAACAATATAAACATGCGGATTAAAATCATACTGCGGAATTATAATAGAACCTCATTCTATTCCATTTTAGATAGCAAAGTACGTCAAGTCTTTAATCAGTAATTAACATAACATAATTATCCAAATAAACATCCAACCATAGCAAATTATCTAAATTATTACATGCCCGAAGTCTAGTTACTCAAATTACAAGTCCATAAATAACTTGATCAAAATATAAACTAAAAGCATCCAAGCTCCTATGCTTGGTCTTTTTCGCTTTCATCGTTCCCCTCGTTTCCTCTATCATCCACTAGGGTAGAAGTAGGGCATTAGAACAACGCGCCCAGTAGGTATTCCATTTAGGGCTAAGCCATGGCTAGTACAAAACTTATATAATAATATCATAATGTCAAAAACCATATAAACCATGCCATGTCATGATGTCAAATGCAATGAGTCCCACCCATCACAAGTACATATAAGTACCCCCACATAGGTCTTTCGAACGCCTCGATGGAGTGTGGTACCTCCGGTTTCTTCTTGATGGAAAAGCACATCAAGGTATCCCACATAGGTTTTTCAGACGCCTCGACGGAGTGTGGCCCCTCCGGTTTCTTCTTGATGGAAAAGCACATCAAGGTATCCCACATAGGTTTTTCAGACGCCCCGACGGAGTGTGGCCCTTCCGATTACATATCCTTCACCCCATGCCATGCATGAGATGCTAATGAAACACATGTTATTTTATATTGTACACATAGCATTAAAACTCACATTTGAAACATATCCTTTACAACATAAATTCACCAAAATAAGATAAAAACATTGTACATAAAACCCATGGTTTCAAAGAGGTGGAATCCTACCAAAGACCATTAACGTGTCCTTGCACTTTCGTTTTGTAACCGTTCACTATCGTACACACCTTGTGAGGTCCTGTTACCTTATAATATATCAATCAATTAAAACCATGTCCCATTTGATTTACAATAATGTCTAAGTACATAAAACATTCCTCATGGGGTTCAACCATACACCATGGCCGAACCCATGATCCATCACTTTGACCCTTTATTACATCCATGCCATTGTTTAATCTATGGCTGTCCATTTTATGCAATTAAACTATGCTATGGCTAATAATAACGCACCAACATGGTTCATGGAGTTCGGCTATACGCCATGGCCGAACCCATGATCTTTCATTTCTCATTCATTTAATCTAACATACATAAACATTAACTTTTCAATTTAGTTGACTGAATCAGGAATTCAGTCTACTGAATCATCCCGGATACAGTCCTCTGCCTTACCCTTAAACCTTTAGTCGATTGAATTAGAGATTTAGTCGGCTGACTTTGGATCAGATTGACTGTATGTTCGGCTAGTATCAGTCAGCTGAAACCATGATTCAGTAGGCTGAATCCCCAACTAACAACTTTCGTGCCTGACAAGCAATCTTTCAGTCGACTGAATCATAAATTCAGTAGGCTTAAACACGCCAGGATCATTTTCTTATCTGTTACGTCTGTGTTCAGTAGACTGAATCAGGTGATTCAGTTGGATGAAACTTCCAGAAACAATTTTCTATTTCAGCCACCATTAGTTCAGTCGACTGAATCACATATTCGGTTGGCTGAAACTCCTAGAAACTCATTTCTGATTCGTCCAATACCAGTTCAGTCGACTGAATCAAAGATTCGGTTGACTAACTGCTTTGTCAGTCTTCGTCATTGCATACTTTGTACGTCCTTTCTTCATGAAACTCCCTCCTAACATTATTCAAACGTATTTAACATCATCCAATTTTCTTCCATGGGGTTCGGCCATACACCATGGCCGAACCCTATGGTTCCTTTCTTTAAACAAAATTATCAAAATTACTTACCGGTTCAGTAACTCCTTCGGTTTTCCTTCGCTCCGATTTGTTCTTTCGATCCTTTCCTTCTTTAGCATTTTCCTCCTTCTTCTTGATCTTTCACATAGCTGGTTGCCTCCTCCTTCTCTGAGTATGTTGTGCGCCCCTTGGTCTTGCTGCTGCCTCTCTTTGAATGAGCGTCTTTCAACACTGTTTTTCCTTGCTCGGCTGCCTTGTTTATACTACTTCCAGTCGGTCTATCTTGCTGGGATAACAAGTCGCGATTCTAGTCGTGTGTAATATACATAGAAGTTGCCGACTGCCCCTTCTTTTTTGCAAATCCCTAGTATCTCTCTTAATAAAGGAAAGGACTCCTTTTAAAGATACTCCAACACATCATGCGCATAGCTCATACACGGCCAATGTAATCTATTTTTAATCTTAGACATCTTCTTTATTTGGATTAGGCAATAAGATATCATTGCCTAATCCCAATCCATCTACACGTTTTTGCCCAATTTAGGACAATCCTTGGTCGAATATAACTCCTTGATTTTGTGAGAGAAAATCTTAGCATATGCGTGTGTGTCTCTTATTTATAGATATATTGGGTTACCATTTTAATTAAGCCCCATTTAATTCTATTGAAACCATTTCCACAATCCGTTGGGTCTTAATTGGGCAATGACCCAACACTTTACCCATCTAAGGTCCATATCTAATAATTCACAAATTAAATGGGTAATTTTCATATATATTAATAACTTGAAAATCCGGGGTGTTACACTATGCTTGGCCCTTTTCGCGTTCATCGTTCCCCTCGTTTCCTGTATCATCCACTAGGGTAGAAGTAGGGTGTTAGAACAAGGCACCCAGTAGGTATTCTATTTAGGGCTAACACATGGTTAGTACAAAACATATAGAATAATATCGTAATGTCAAAAACCATATAAACCATGCCATGTCATGATGCCAATGCAATGAGTCCCACCCATCACAAGTACATATAAGTACCCCCACATTGGCCTTTCGGACTCCCCGATGAAGTATGGCCCCTCCGATTTCTTCTTGATGGAAAAGCACATCAAGGTATCCCACATAGGTTTTTCGGACGCCCCGACGGAGTGTGGCCCCTCCGGTTACATATCCTTCACCCCATGCCATGCATGAGATGCTAATGAAACACATTCTATTTTATATTGTAAACATAACATTAAAACTCACACTTGAAATACATTCTTTACAACATAAATTCATCAAAATAAGATCAAAACATTGTACATAAACCCATGGTTTCAAAGAGGTGGAATCCTACCAAAGACCGCTAACGTGTCCTTTTTCACTCGCTTAGATTTCCGAAAATCAGAGTCTATTCTTTTTTTTTTTATAAACAAAGAGTGATAGAGAGCGGGGCGTCACGACGCGAGCTAAGTCTGAACTTCTAAAGTCCGACCTTTAACTGGCCAACCCTATGTGTGCATGGACTAAGTCCATGAAAATGGTTCACACATAACAATATAAACATGCGGATTAAAATCATAGCTGCGGAATTATATTAGAACCTAGTTCTATTCCATTTTAGATAGTAAAGTACGTCAAGTCTTTATCCACAATTAACATAACATAATTATCCAAATAAACATCAAACCATAGCAAATATTCTCTAAGTTATCACATTCCGAATTCTAGATACTCAAAATACAACTCCATGAGTATCTTAATCAACATATAAACTAAAAGCATCCAAGCTCCTATGCTTAGCCCTCCTCGCGTTCATCGTTCCTCTTATTTCCTGTATCATCCACTAGGGTAGAAGTGGGGCGTTAGAACAACGCGCCCAACAGGTATTCCATTTAGGGCTAACACATGGTTAGTACAAAACATCTATAATAATATCATAATGTCAAAAACCATATAAACCATGCAATGTCATGATGTCAAATGCAATGAGTCTCACCCATCAAAAGTACATATAAGTACCCCCACATAGGTCTTTCGGACACCCCGACGGAGTGTGGCCCCTCCGGCTTCTTCTTGATGGAAAAGCATATCAAGGTATCCCACATAGGTTTTTCGGACACCTCGACGGAGTGTGGCCCCTCTGGTTTCTTCTTGATGGAAAGGCATATCAAGGTATCCCACATAGGTTATTCGAACGCCCCGACGGAGTGTGGCCCCTCCAGTTACATATCCTTCACCCCATGCCATGCATGAGATGCTAATGAAATACATGCTATTTTATATTGTAAACATAGCATTAAAACTCACATTTAAAGCATAACCTTTACAACATAAATTCATCAAATTAAGGTAAAACATTGTACAAAAACCCATGTTTTCAAAGCGGTAGAATCCTACCAAAGACCACTATTGTGTCCTTGCATTTTCTTCTGGTAACCGCTCACGATCGTACACACCTTGTGAGGTCCCGTTACCTTATAATATATCAAACAATTAAAACCATGTCTCATTTGATTTACAATAACGTCTAAGTCCATAAACCATTCCTCATGGGGTTCGGCCATAACCATGGCCGAACCCATGGTCCATTAATTTTACTTATTTACAACATTGCCATTATACATATCCATAAACAATAACATAAACCATGAACATAGGTCTATAATTAAATCCCTAAATCATTTCCCATGGGGTTCGGCCAAACACCATGGCAGAACCCGTGGTCTATCACTTTCACTCTTATTTACTTCTTTGCCACGTATACAAATCCTTAAGTTAATTTATTTAAACACTTAGTCCATCAAAACACACCTTAGTGGGGTGCGGCCATACATCCTGGCCGAACCTCACCCTCTTGGTAACTACTTAAGTCCATAAAAACATTCATCATGGGGTTCGGCCATACACCATGGCCGAACCCATGATCTTTCATTAAAGACCATATTTACATTTTTGCCATTATTCCTTCCATGGTTAGTCACCTTCATTTATTCACTCATGTTTAGGTCCAAAATTGATCATTCATAACACACAACATAAAACCCCCAAGTCCACCAAATATTTCCCATGTGGTTCGGTCATACACCATGGCCGAACCCATGGTCTATCATTTATTTACATCCTTGCCATTCCTCTTTTTATCATAGCTAATTACTTATCTTAATCCTCCCTTCCTTTAATCATATTAGGTCCATACATGACCCATAAAAATTGGTTCATAGGGTTCGGCCATATACCATGGCTGAACCCTATGATGTCTAACTTTCCAATTATATCAATTCCTATTCTTGAATCCATAAATCAAGGTTCCTTCCTTTTTGATCCAAAAGTCCCTTATTGAAACCCTTCTAACTTAATAGCCATTTTCCATGGGGTTCGGCATACACCATGGCCTAACCCTATGATTCATAATCTTCTCTTTTAAATTTAATCAAACATTATAACCCTCCATGGTTTTCATGATCTAATTGCATCTAAAACCATCAAACCTTCTACGCATTTAAAATAAATCATAAATAACCTTTCCCATCATTTTCCATGATCTACATATATGAACATAATTCCATAATTATTTATGAGGTTCGGCCATACTCCATGGCCGAACCCATGGTCTAAGGTTCTTCACCAAAAACATCCATTAAAACCCTTTTAAAACATACATAATATTCCATGGTTTTCATCCTCCAAACTTCCATTAAAAATCACCAAAGTCCTTCCATGGGGTTCAGCCATACAACATGGCCGAACCCTATGGTTCGTCCTTTTCATTAAAATTACTATATTCATCTCCCTATTTTCTTCCATGGGGTTCGGCCATACACCATGGATGAACCCTATGGTTCCTTATTTTAAACAAAATTATCAAACTACTTACCGGTTCCGCGACTCCTCCGGTTTTCCTTCGCTTGTTCTTGCTCTTCCAATCTTCTCCTTCCTTAGCCTTTTCCTCCTTCTTCTTAATCTTTAGCCGAGATTGTGACTTGAGAGAGAGGGAGAGTTCGGCCTTAGTGTGTGTATTGCTGTGCGTCCCTTGCTGCCTCTCCTTTATTAATCTCCAATTGGTCCTCTATTTAGAAGGTGCCATGCACCCCTTGTGTCTTAATTAGAAGATGCCGACCCTCCAATTTTGCAATTGCCTTGTACCGTTTTTTAATCAAGGAAAGGACTCCCTTTTTAAATGATCTTATGATCATCCTCGTGGATGTGCAAATCCCACACACACGGCCTTGCTATCTATATTTCAATCTTAGACATCTTCTTTATTTGGATTAGGCAATAAGATATCATTGCCTAATCCCAATCCATCTACATGTTTTTGCCCAATTTAGGACAATCCTTGGTCGCATATAACTCCTTCATTTGGTAAGAGAAAATCTTAGCCTATGCCTATGTGTCCCTTATTTATAGATACATTGGGTTACCAGTTTAATTAAGCGCCATTTAATTCTATTTTGAACTCATTTGGTGGTCAACTAAGTTAACCATGACCCATTGGGTCCCAATTGGGCATTTTGACCCAAATAGCAACATTGATCCAATTATATGCACCTTACCCATTTATTTCTATTGAAACCGTTTCCATAATTCGTTGGGTCTTAATTGGGCAATGACCCAACACTTTACCCATATAAGGTCCATATCTAATAATTTACAAATTAAATGTGTAATTTTCATATATATTAATAACTTGAAAATCGGGAGTGTTACAATACAATCCTCTTTTTAAAATTTTCGTCCCGAAAATCGAGTGAAGTAGGGTTTCAAACATTTATATAAATAGCTTAGGATGAGCTGTTCTCATTTTCGACTCGAGTTCCCAAGTGGCTTCCTCAATGCCATGTCGATCCCATACCACCTTGACAAACTGAATCGCTCGGTTTCGTAATACCCTTTGTACTGTATCCACCACTCGGATAGGTTTTTCGACGTATGTCACGTCGTTTTGGACCTTGATGTCTTGTATGTTCAGCACATGAGAAGGATCAGGATTGTACTTCCTCAACATCGATATATGGAACACATCGTGTAAAGATGCCAACTGTGAAGGGAGTGCCATTTGATAAGCCACGTCACCCATCCTTCTTATGATTGAAAATGGTCCCACATATCTTGGTGACAGTTTCCCCTTCTTTCTGAATCTCATGTTCCCTTTCGTGGCGAGACTTTCAAGAAACCTCCTCTTCTTGTCAGCATAGCTCTTCTGACGACTTTGCGCAGTCAATAGTTGCTGCTGTATCACCTGTATCTGCACTGTAGTCTCTGCAACTAACTCAGGTCCAATCAGTGCAGTGTAACACCCCGATTTTTCAAAGATACCAATATTTACAAAAATGCCATTGGAATGGTGAATTAAAAAGATATGATCGTAGATGAGAAAATGGTGGGGCCCATTGTTCAAATTAAGACCCAATGTACATATTATAAGGATCAAATTAAATTAAATGGGTAATGTACATCTAATTGGGTCAAGGTGGTTATTTGTGTCAAAGGACCCAATTGGGACCCAATGGGTCTTGGTGGACTTATTTGACCATTGGATGAGCTCAATTTAATTGGTTTAGGCTGAATTGATTGGGAATTAAATGGAGGATAAATGGGTAGGCTTGATGCAAATGTGTAAACCACATTTAAATGGGTAAACCACCCATAAATGGGTCATGGTGCCAAATTGGATCAATAAGCTAAAGTAGGACCCAATGGGTCGAGCTGACCATGTTGACCATGGTTGACCATATGGACCATCAAGTGAGCTCAAAGGGTGAGTCAAATCATGTTGAGTTGGGACTGAAATGAGTTGGATTTGAATCAAACAATGGAGTTGACTCAAGTGCATTAAATGAGTGGTATTAAATGGGGTGAGTTGAGCTAATGAGTTGGGTGAGTTAAATTGGAAACAAAAGAGACCAATAATTCAAGTGAGTCAAGTGGGAGGTGAGAAGTTGACTTGATCTCAAACACCACAAAGACAAGTCCCACACGTTGGGTACTTGGGGAGTAGTTTTCCAAGCATGGACTTCAATGGATTAAGATAAGAATCACCTTGGGAGCTTAGAGGGTTTCTATCTCATGATGGAAACCCAAGGCCCAACATGGGGAGATGAAAGGATTGCTTGAGCTTAGGCCAAGTGTCCCATAGTTAAGCCATGGGACTCCTTGGTTAAACCAATAATTAAGAGGGTAAATGAGTGGTTTAAGGGGCTGATATACAAACGAGGCAAACCACACTCTTTGGCTGAATTTTACATTGTAAAAAGCTTGGAGCTTTCATCTCTCTCCCTCTCTCAAAAATCTACCCCCTTGGCCGAACCAGGCTTTGGTCTTTTCACCATTGATCAAGCACATAATTGGCTAAAGGATTAAGGAAGCAAGAAGGAAGGAAGCAAGGATCAAAGGGAAGAAGAAAAGCTAAGAAAGATTGGTAAGTATTTCATGAAAATTGGTTAACTAAATGGGTTAAAGAGAGCATGAATTGGCCATGGTTTGGCCGAATCTATTGAGGGTTTAAACATGGAAGATGATGTTTAAAAAGAGTAGAAAACATGGATCATAGGGTTCGGCCACTTTGGATGGCCGAACCCCATGAAATAATTTGGTTATTTGTATGGTTTTTAAAGGACAAAAACCATACAATGATTTAAGGTTTTACGTTGTTTAATATGGAGATATGATGGATGTTTTGGGTTGGCCATTGGATGGCTGAACCATACTATGATTATGGTTAAAATGTTAGGTAGTAAACCATGAATAATTATGGGAAGGATTGAGTCAAAAGAACCATAGGGTTCAGCCATGTGTATGACCGAACCCCATGGACTATTTTTATGGGTTAATTGGAGTAAGATTATGTTAGAAATTATTATTGGTTCTATGATGTTTTAAAGTGTAAATAGATGGAAATAAGGAACCATAGATATGGCCGAACCCCATGGAGAGATTTTGATGGATGTAAGTGTTTTTGGAACCATGAAGATGATGGAGAATATGGTTGAGTCTAAAAGGTTTAAAAGTGGATAAAGATGATGACCAAAATGTATGTTGGAATCCCCTTTATGAAGGGACCTTGCTGTTGATCAAAATGGTTGAAAAAGATTCAAGGAAAATGAGGAAAATAACATCATGGGTTCGGCCATGGTGTATGGCCGACCCCATGACCATTTTATGAGTCATTTTATGGGCTAAGTTTAGGTCTATGTATGTACTAAAATGAATGGGTATTAAGTTAAGGAAATGAATAGTGTATAGTGATTTCCTGTCATGATTGATGAGTCAATGATGGATCCATGTTTATGGATCAGTTATGGACAAAGATGTGCATGAATGGAAGAAGTGTTTAACCATGGAAGAAGGAGTGGCAAAAATGTAAATATGGCCAAAAATGAAGAACCATGGGTACAGCCATGGTGTATGGCCGAACCACATGGGGGATGGTTGTGGACTTAGGGACTCTTAATAATGACCCTATGTGTTGGGTAAATGAATCAAATGGTGGCTGATTTTAGACCCACAAGATTAAAAAGATCAAATTTAAGTGGGTGAGGTTCGGCCATGGGGTATGGCCGAACCCCACAATATGGTTTATGGGATCTATACTTAATGAGAAATCAAAAGGTTATGTTATTAACTTGTTGCTATATAAACAAGGTATCGGGACTCCTTGAATGGTGCACGAGTCGTGAACGGGTGACGGTTAAGAAGATCGGACTTTTAAGTAGGTTTTCCTACCTCTTTGTAACCACATTTTACATATGGTTTTATCTTTATTTTATGAGCTATTGATAAAGTATTAAGTTTTCAAGTTAATTGGAATGCTATGATTTATTTACAAATGGCATGTATTTTGTACTCATTGACATCTCATGCATGGCATGGGGTGATGAATATGGAAACCGGAGCTCACATTCCGTCGGAATGCCCGTGATGCAACTGTGGGGCCTCCTTAGGCGATGAGAGTCCCGCCAGGAGGAATATCTTGATGATGAGAGTCCCATCAAGAGTAAACGAAAGAGCACTGTGGATTACCTTGACGATGAGAGTCCCGTCAAGTGATGGCTATGTATAATTGTGGTGGGTGGGACTCATTACATGTGCATACATACATAGCATTGTTTTATAAGTTTTGATGATCATATAGCATGATATATGCATGTTTTTATACTAACCATGTCGTAGCCCTAATCGGAACACCTACTGGGCGTGTTGATCTAACGCCCTATTTCTATCCTTAGTGGATGACGCAGGAAAGGGAAAGGCAAAGGCTGAGGATCACGAGGAAAGATAGGCATAGAAGCTTGGGTGTTGGAATGGAGTTTATTTATTGACATTTGAATACTTTTATATGGACATGTAATAATGGTGATAACTACTATGGTTTGATTTAAGTTTGAATGAATGTTTAGTTTAAAGTAATCATGACTTGTACTTGCTATCTAAACAGTTTGGTTAAGCATATTTGACTTATTCCGCAATCAGTTATGTATATTCTGCAAGTTTATTTAGTTCTATGTGTGCTTTGGTTTTCATGGACTTGGTCCGTGCACACATAGGTTTGGCCAGTTAAGGGTAAGGCTTTGGAAGTCCGAACTTAGCTCGCGTCATGACGTCTCCCCGGTCTCTTGCACTTTACTTATTTATAAAAAATAAAATTAGACTCTGATTTTCGGAAGGGTGGAAAAGGGCGGGGCGTTACATGCAGGCTTGCCGGCCTCTGTCCAGTACACTGGTGACCTACATGGACTACCATATAATGCCTCAAATGGAGCCATCTGGAGGCTTGCCTGGTAGCTGTTGTTGTATGAGAATTCTACCAACGGCAAGTGATCCTCCCATCCACCCTTGAAATCTAGCATGCATGCTCTCAGCATATCCTCCAATGTCTGTATTGTCCTCTCAGACTGCCCATCAGTCTGTCGATGGAATGTCGTGCTAGTCAGTAGATCTGTTCCCATGGTCGACTGCATGCTCTGCCATACTCTGCCAGTGAATCGACCATCTCTGTCGGACACAATAGTCCGAGGTATACCATGCAATCTGATGATATCCTAGATATACCGCTGACCTAAAGTCTCAGATGAGTCTGTCATCTTAATGGGAATGAAATGTGCAGACTTGGTCAGTCGGTCTACCACGACCCATATCGCATCGTTGCCCTTTGAAGACCTTGGCAACCTTGTCACAAAATCCATGGAGATGTGCTCCCATTTCCATTCTAGCACTGGTAAGGGTTTGAGTAACCCTGATGGCTTCTGATGTTCCGTCTTAACCTGCTGACAAGTTAAGCAATGAGCCACAAATTCTGCCACATCATTTTTGTGTCTGTGCCACCAGTAATGTCTCTTCAGGTCGTGATAGATCTTGGTGCTGCCTGGATGAATAGATAGTTTGGTCTGATGTGCCTCAATCAGTAACTCTTTTCTACAGCTTTTAGGCACATATATCCTTCCTCGGAATACAAGACCCTGTCCTGGTCATAACTCCCATTCCGGTATGACTTCACCAGTAGACATCTTGGCCCATATCTCTTCCACTTCCGGGTCTATCCGTTGTTCCTGTTCAATCTTGGTAACCCTGTTGGACCGTATGATCAAATTGTACATACTCCCATGGTTATTGATATATAAATTGAGCAGCTGAGGGAATCCGCCACCTTGTTTGCCTTACCAGGGTGATAACGAAGTACGAACTCATAATCTGCCAAATATTCCATCCATCTGCGCTGCCTCAGGTTGAGCTCTTTCGGATCAAACAAATACTTCAAGCTCTTATAATCTGAAAACACTTCAAACTTCTCGCCATATAGATAATGTCTCCAGCTTTTGAGAGCGAAGACCACTGGGGCTAGTTCAAGATCTTGTGTAGGATAAAGGCGTTCATGTATTTTCAAATGTCTTGAACCATAAGCCACCACACGATGAGTTTGACTGAGGACGCACCCAAGTCCTTCTCCTGAAGCATCGCATTGTACTTCATAACCTTTGCCTCTTTTTGGCAAAATCAAAATAGGTACAGTTGTAAGTCTATTCTTCAGTTCTTCAAATCTCTGGTTGCATACAGCTGACCACTCAAATTTGACTCCTTTCTGAGTGAGTCGGGTCAGTGGAGATGCAATCTTGGAGAAGTCCATGATAAACTTCCTTTAATAACCAGCCAACCCAAGAAGCTACGGATCTCGGTTACATTCTTTGGTGCTTTCCATTCTCCCACTGTCGCCACTTTAGCCGGATCCACGGCTATACCTTCCTCTGATATAACATGCCCCAGAAAGTTAACCTTGGGTAGCCAGAATTCACACTTGCTGGCTTTGGCATATAACTTGTTATTCGTCAAAGTGTCCAAAACTATCCTCAAGTGCTCAGCATGTTCTTCCTGAGTTTTGGAACAAATCAAAATGTCATCAATAAATACAATGACAAATTGATCCAAGTAAGGACTGAAAATCCTATTCATTAGATCCATGAACACAGCCGGTGCATTGGTGAGTCCAAACGGCATGACTACAAATTCATATAGTCCATACCGCATTCTGAAGGCTGTCTTTTCTATGTCCTCCTCCCTAACCCGGATTTGATGGTATCCGGACATCAGATCAATCTTAGAGAAATGACTGGAACCTCTAAGTTGATCAAATAAATCATCAATCCTGGGTAGAGCGTAGTTGTTTCTGACTGTCAGCTGGTTCAGTTTTCGGTAATCCACACACATACAGAGTGAACCATCATACTTCTTCACAAATAAAACCGGAGCTCCCCAAGCCGATTTACTGTTCCGGATGCAACCAAGTCTGAGTAGTTCATCAATCTGCTTCTTTAACTCGGACATCTCCATTGGTGCCATCCGGTAGTGTGGTAATGACACTGGTGCAGTGCCAGGGTACAACTTGATTTCAAAATTAATCTCCTTCATGGGAGGCAAGCTAGGGAGTTCTGTTGGGAATACATCCGCATAGTCTTTTGCTATTGTCGGAAGTTCAACCACCGGTGCCTTGTTGATTCTGATATTGTTCAATACTAGATGACTCAACCCTTCATGTAGTCTGCTTTGTTTGTCAGTATGCACCACATGTTGTTTTCCCTCTGGTGACCAAAATGTCACCTTACGGTGATAGCAATCAATGTTGGCCTGAAAGCTAGCCAACCAGTCCATGCCCGAAGATAATATCACACTCTGTCACATCGAGTACCAAATAATTGAACTCAAATCTGAGTCCAGCAAGTTCAGTATTCACTGCTGTGCATATAAGTCCCAATGATGTGTCTCCGACGGGGGTTACGATGGTGAGTGATGTGGACAGTTTTTGTACTAAAGTTCCAGTTGCAGATATGAATGCAATAGATATGAAAGAGTGGGATGCTCCAGAATCAAATAAAGCAAAGGCGTAGGAACTACTGACTACATCCATACCTTGAATCACAGAGTGATCCACTGCTGCAGGAGGAGCTAAGGTAAACAATCGTCCAGATCCTGTAGGCGCCTATCCCGCCTGATTAAATGTTCTGCCTTCTCGTGAATTAGCTGGCCTAGCTGGTGGGCGAAATGAACCTCTGGAATTACAGGGTTTGTTCAGTTGTGGGCATTCCCTCTTAAAATGGCCCGGTTGATCACAATGGAAGCAGTTGTTCACCCCTCTGGGAGCTTGAGTGACTGATGCAGATGGGGAGGGATGATTGGGATGAAAGCCCCCTGTTGACCCAGTGGATGGTGAGGGTGTGCTAAAGTTCGGTCGGAACTTCTTGTTGGGCTGAAATGTACCCCTCCCACTCTGAGCTCGGCAGTTGTCAAAAAGCGTTAACTCAGTCATCTCTTGCTCTGCTATAGTGGCCCTGCTGACCACCTCTGCTAATGTAGCTGCTTCACATATGGTTACCTTGGCCCTAATGCTTGGCCGAAGGCCACGCTCAAACTTACGTGCCCGTCGATACTCTGTATCCACCATATAAAATGCATAGCAAGACAAGCTGAGAAACTCTTGGTGGTACTCTGCCACCGTCATGGTACCTTGTACCAAAGATAGAAAAGCTTGAGTCTGGCGCTCTTTCTCCTCCTTAGGGAAATAATGATTCAGGAAGGTAGCTGAGAATTGCTCCCAAGTCATTACAGTCCTCTCTCCTTCCGGAAGGAGTGCTCGCTGCTTCTCTATTACCTCCCACCATTTACCGGCATCGTCGATCAGTTGTGACATGGCCAGTAAAATCTTGTCAGCATGATTAGTGATCTTTAATAAAGTCAGGATCTGTGTAATCTTCTTCAGCCAGTTTTTCGTTCCGACAGCCCCTTCTCTCCCTTTGAAGTAAGGAGGGCACTGTTGCTGGAAGTCCCTGACCATGCTCCTATCATTGGTCTCATTGGTGGTTCCATTCCTGTTCAAGTGTTGTTGAAGTACCGAAGTGACCACCGCTTGAACCAAGTTTTGTAGTTCAGGAGGCACCACTGGTAAATTCACGCTGCTTTGTTCCTCCTCCTCTTGGTGGGATGGTCGTTCTTCCTCTTCATGTTGAGATTTTTCTACATCCTTCTCTTTTCCTTTCTGGTTTTGTCGGGTATTTCTCTTTGGAGCCATTTTTCCCTAAGCCATTGAAAAATATCATGACTTAGTTTTCATCGTAAAGTTTGTATTTTCCTACTTTGGGGGAAATTTCCAAATAAGCACTCTTGATTTTGCTTTGTTTCTGGGGAAATATACCCTAGGTTGCTATGTTTGATAATCCAATTATTTTGACTGTACTTTCTTTGCTATCATTCATCATTTTTCCGACTGAGTCTAACGAAGTAAATTAATGTACAGGGGCCGGATTAATTTACTCTGAAAGATTCAATCTTTCTGGTTCGCTCTGATACCAACTGTAACTCCCCGCCCTTTTTCACTCGCTTAGTTTTCCGAAAATCAGAGTCTTTTTTTTTTTAATAAACAAAGAGTGATAGAGAGCGGGACGTCACGACGCGAGCTAAGTCCGAACTTCTAAAGTCTGACCCTTAACTGTTCAACCCTATGTGTGCATGGACTAAGTCCATGACAACGGTTCACACATAACAATATAAACATGCGGATTAAAATCATAACTATGGAATTATAATAGGACCTAATTCTATTCCATTTTAGATAGGAAAGTACGTCAACATAACATAATTATCCAAATAAACATCCAACCATAGCAAATATTATCTAAATTATTATATGCCCGAAGTCTACTTACTCAAATTACAAGTCCATGAGTATCTTAAGCAAAAATAAAAACTAAAAGCATCCAAGCTCTTATGCTTGGCCCTTTTCGCGTTCATCGTTTCCCTCTTTTCCTGTATCATCCACTAGGGTAGAAGTAGGTCGTTAGAACAACGCGCCCAGTAGGTATTCCATTTAAGGCTAACACATGGTTAGTACAAAACATATATAATAATATCATAATGTCAAAAACCATATAAACCATGCCATGTCAGATGTCAAATGCAATGAGTCTCACCCATCACAAGTACATATAAGTACCCCCACATAAGTCTTTCAGACGCCCCGACGGAACGTTGCCCCTCCAATTTGTTCTTGATGGAAAAGCACATCAAGGTATCCCACATAGGTTTTTCGGACTCCCCGACGGAGTGTGACCCCTCCTGTTTCTTCTTGATGGAAAAGCACATCAAGGTGTCCCACATAGGTTATTCGGAAGCCCAGACGGAGTGTGGCCCCTCCAGTTACATATCCTTCACCCCATGCCATGCATGAGATGCTAATGAAACACATGCTATTTTATATTGTAAACATAGCATTAAAACTCACATTTGAAATATAACCTTTACAACATAAATTCATCAAAATAAGGTAAAACATTGTACATAAACCCATGGTTTCAAAGAGGTGGAATCCTGCCAAAGACCACTATCGTGTCCTTGCGCTTTCGTCCGGTAACCGCTCACGAACGTACACACCTTGTGAGGTCCCATTACCTTATAATATATCAATAAATTAAAACCATGTCTCATTTGATTTACAATAACGTCTAAGTCCATAAACCATTCCTCATGGGGTTCGGCCATACCCATGGCCGAACCCATGGTCCATTAATTTTACTTATTTACAACATTGCCATTATACATATCCATAAACAATAACATAAACCATGAACATAGGTCTATAATTAAATCCCTAAATCATTTCCCATGGGGTTCGGCCATACACCATGGCCGAACCCATGGTCTATCACTTTCACTCTTATTTACTTCTTTGCCACTTATACAAATCCCTAAGTTAATTTATTTAAACACTTAGTCCAACAAAACACACCATAGTGGGGTTCGGCCATACATCCTGGCCGAACCTCACCCTCCTGGTAACTACCTAAGTCCATAAAAAACATTCATCATGGGGTTCGACCATACACCATGGCTGAACCCATGATCTTTCATTTTAGACCATACTTACATTTTTGCCATTATTCCTTCCATGGTTAGTCACCTTCATTTATTCACTCATGTTTAGGTCCAAAATTGATCATTCATAACACACAACATAAACCCCCAAGTCCACCAAATACTTCCCATGTGGTTCGGTCATACACCATGGCCGAACCCATGGTCTATCATTTATTTACATCCTTGTCATCCTTTTTTTATCATAGCTAATTACTTATCTTAATCCTCCCTTCCTTTAATCATATTAGGTCCATACATGACCCATAAAAATTGGTTCATGGGGTTCGGCCATGGTGATGTCTAACTTTCCAATTATATCAATTCCTATTCTTGAATCCATAAATCAAGGTTCCTTCCTTTTTGATCCAAAAGTCCCTTATTAAAACCCTTCTAAATTAATATCCATTTTCCATGGGGTTCGGCCATACACCATGGCCGAACCCTATGGCTCATAATCTTCTCTTTTAAATGCAATCAAAACATTATAACCCTCCATGGTTTTCATGTAACGACCCGCCATTTTTCACTTACTTTCCAAAAATCAGACTCTATTTTTTTTAAAAAAATAATCAGGAGTGATAGAGAGCGGGACATCACGACGTGAGCTCAGTCCAAGCTTCTAAAGCCCGACCCTTAACTGACCAACCATACGTGTGCGTGGATTAAGTCTACTGAGATGGTTCACACGTATTAAGTTTATAATATTTGCAGAATATAATATAACTAACTGCGGATTATAATAGAACCTAAGACTACTCCATTTTAGATAGCAAAGTACTTAGTCACTTAACCAAAATTACTTTAACTTAAACATCCAAACAATCATTCCAAACCATAGTAGAATTATCTAAGTTATTACATGCCGACATCTAACTATTCAAATTACAAGTTCATATAATAAAAGACATCCAATCACATATCCAAGCTCCTACGCTTGGCTTCTTTCACGATCATCGATCTCTTCCTTTCCTGTGTCATTCACTAGGGTAGAAGTAGGGCGTTAGAACAACGCGCCCAGTAGGAATTCAAAATAGGGCTAACACATGAGTTAGTAACAAAATCATATATAATATCATATACTCAAAACCATATGAAATCATGCCATGCCATATGACTTATGCAATGAGTCCCACCCATCACAATACTTGTAACCTCTTGATGGAATTCTCCTCAGCAAGGTATTCCCACAGTGGTCTTTCGGACGTCCTAAATGAGTGTGGCCTCCTGATTCTTCTGGATGGGATTATACACATCAAGGTCTCCCCACGATTGCCTTACGGACGCCCCGACGGAGCGTGGCCTCCTGTTACAAACTTCCCTCCCGTGCCATGCATGAGATGTACATGTCCATATGCTATGTACTATAAATAACCATAGCATTAAAAACTCGACATTTGAAACATAATATATTTACAACGTAAATCATCAAAATAAAGATAAAACCATATTACATAACCATGTTCCAATGAGGTAGAATCCTACCAAAACCCCTAAAATGCCCTTGTTTCTTAAACCGGTCACCGCTCAAGATCGCTCACCGTTTATGTGGTCCCATCACCTTGTTACATATCAACAAGTCAATCCATATTCCATTCGATTTACCATTTAGTCTAAATCCATAAACACACAATTGTGGGGTTCGGCCATACACCATGGCCGAACCTCACTTACTTTGATTTTAACCCTTCCTTTATTTATTACTTAACCCTTAGTCCACCAAAATCCACCTTAGTGGGGTTCGGCCATACAACATGGCCGAACCTCACTCACTTGGTTTTGGTCCCTCTTTTTGATCCGTGACCATTCTAACCGATGTGGGTCCAAGGTCATGCATTCTTTGATTCATTAGTCCAAACATATTTAAGTTAATCATTTAACATGAATAACACCTTGAATCTACGAAACATTCCGCATGGGGTTCGGCCATATACCATGGCTGAACCCATGGTCTTTCATTTCCATGATTCATTCATACATCTAAGCCACTTGTACAAATCCATATCTAATACCACCACCCATGGGGTTCGGCCATACACCATGGCCGAACACATGGTCCTTCAATTTTAACTATATTTACCTTTTCGCCATTATTCTTTCTATGACTAAACTCTCCTATCATTTTTACATATCTAGGTCCATAATTGACCCATAAACATAAAACCATAGATGGTCCACTAATCATGACATACAACCGTAACAATTCCCCAACAAATGTTTCCATTCCATAACTTGATAACCATACATAGCACTTGGTGGGGCTCGGCCATACACCATGGCCGAACCTCACCCTTTGGTTTTGGTGCTCCCCTTTTCCATTCTTTTTGATAATCAAAATGCATCTAAGTCCATCACATTACATTCATTTTAAACCTTTTAAAAACATCAATAACGTTCCATGGGGTTCGGCCATACAACATGGCCGAACCCTATGGTTCCTTATTTTCCTGCAAAATGTAACATACAAATATGGTTTGATCTTTTGATGTTTCCCATTCATACCTCCATTTAGTCCCTTTAAACATCTATGATAACCTTCCATTAAACATATCATATATCCCTTCATTTTTCTTCCATGGGGTTCGGCCATACATCATGGATGAACCCTATGGTTCCTTATCTCCTCATTTAAATCCAATAGCCATGATCTTAACCTTTGATGCATGGCCGAACCTAATCAACCCCTTTTTTTTATTCTTAATGGTTCTTGTATATCACCTTTAGGGTTTGGCCATGCAATGGCCCGATCATGTTTCCTTGACCATCTTACTTAATAAGAGTTTATTGAGCACTTACTAATTTCGTGACTCCTCCGGTTCTTTCCCTCCTACTTGTTCTTCTGATCATTTCCTTAGCCTCTTCCTCCTTCTTTCTTGTTCCTTTGGCCGAGTGTGAGCTTGATCAATATAAAACCTCCAAAAGTGATTCGGCCAAGGGGAGTATAAGTTTGAGAGAGAGAGATAGAATTCAGCCTTGCATAATATCTTGAGATCAACACTTTTCTAAGTCTTTTGGTCTTGAGAAGTGATCGGCCAAAAGATGATTTTTGAGGGAGAGACAAACAGCCAAGAGGGAGAGGGAGAGTATGAGATGAATATCCAATTGTTTTGTTCCAAATGAGATGGTCGGCCAAAGTGATGGCTTTGGTGAAGGCATTTGTGTAACTCCCATTACCTTTACCTCCCTCACTAATACTCCACTTGGGGTTTCATCCATGAGATGAAACTCCCAAAGGCTCAACGGTAAAGCCTTAGCTTGCCTTGTGTAACCGCCACTTCTCCCTTTAATTCCCCATGTCGGAGTTTCATCCATGAGATGAAACTCCTTGTGCCCAACTGTAACACCCCACCCTTTTTCACTCGAAATCAGAGTCTATTTTTTATTATAAGAAACCAAAGTGATAAAGAGCGGAATGTCACGGCGCGAGTTAAGTCCGGACTTCAAAAGTCTGACCCTTAATTGGCCAAACCTATGTGTGCATGGACTAAGTCCATGAGAATGGTTCACACATAGTACTTTGTAATTCTTGCGGAATATTGCTTAATCTAAGTGCGGATTATAATAGAACCTAAGTGTACTCCATTTTAGATAGCAAAGTACATAGTCATTTATCCAAAACTACCTTAACTTAATCATTCAGTCAAACCATTCCAAACCATAGCAAATATTAACTAAGTTATTACATGCCAACATCTAACTTCTCAAATTACATGTCCATGTAAACTTATCAAAATATCAATAGTAACATCCATTCAAATAATAACCAAGCTCCTATGCTTGGCTTCTTTCACGATCCTCGACCCCTTCCTTTCCTATGTCATTCACTAGGGTAGAAGTAGGGCGTTAGAACAACACGCCCAGTAGGAATTCTAAATAGGGCTAACACATGGGTTAGTATCACAAAAACATATATAATATTATATCATCAAAACCATATAAAATCATGCCATGCCATATGTCTTATGCAATGAGTCCCACCCATCACATACATGTAACCTCTTGATGGAATTCTTCTCATCAAGGTATCCCCACAGTGGTCTTTCAGATCCCTGAGGGAGTATGGCCTCCAAATTCTTCTTGATGGCATTATCCACATCAAGGTCTTCCCACGATTGCCTTACGGACGCCCCGACGGAGCGTGGCCTCCGGTTACAATTTCCCCTCCCATGTCATGCATGAGATGTACATGTCCATATGCTATGTAATGTAAATACCATAGCATTAAAACCTTCACTTTTGAAACATAATATAAATTGCAATATAAACCATCAAATAAAAATAAAACCATACACATATGCATGTTTCAATAAGGAAGAATCCTACCAAAGTTCACTTAAAATGTCACCCGCTCACGATTGCGCACCGTTTAAGAAGTTTCGTCACCTTGTTACATGTCAATAAGTCAAACACATATCTCATTTGGTTTCTAATTAAGTCTAAGACCAAACACACCACCTTGTGGGGTTCGGCCATACACCATGGCCGAACCTCACCCACTTAAATTGGGTCCTTTTTGGTTTTAACATTAGGTCCAAGTCCACCAAATATAACCTTGTGGGGTTCAGCCATACACCATGGCCGAACCTCACTAATTTTGTTTTAGTCCCTCCTTTGGATTCTTAAGCCCAATCATACAATTCCATTGATCTATCCATTTATACATTAATCATCTTACCCACATAATAACCTAAGTCCCAAAAACTACACTTGTGGGGTTCGGCCATACACCATGGCCGAACCTCACTTACCTTAATTTCCACCCTTCCTTTTATTTATCACTTAAACACCACTTAACTAATTTTTAAACCCTTAATCCACCAAATCCACCTTAGTGGGGTTCGGCCATACAACATGGCCGAACCTCACCATCTTGGGTTTGGTCCCTCTTTGATGTCCTTTGTTCTTTTAACTTAGATATAAGATCATGACCTCTTGATTCCTTAATCTCATTACTTATGCACCAATTGTTTAACATAACTAATAATCTAAGTCCACCAAACATTACTCCATTTTAATTTGACCAATTATATTACAAGTTGACCACTTCAAAAGAAACTAAGTCTACCAAATAACCATTAGTGGGGTTCGGCCATACCACATGGCCGAACCTCACCATATTGATTTTTGTCCCTTTTGCCATCATCTATCATGGCTGATTACTTATTACTACTAAGTCCCAAGATAATCATGTGTGATTCCTTAATCAAAAGCATAGAACCGTTAATAATTTCTAACCATGTTCTTAACTCCAATTAACCCGTAAAAATGGTCCATGGGGTTCGGCCATACACATGGCCGAACCCTATGGTTTTCATGTCTCAAACATTCCAATATTTATATATGGTTTATGCTCAGTACCTTAGCCATAATAACATTATGGTTCAACCATGCAATGGCCAACCCACAACCTTAACCTTATCTCCATTTAAAACACCTTTACAACCTTCATAATATTGTATGGTTTTTATCTCTCAAAAACCCATAAAAATAACCAAGTCTTTTCATGGGGTTCGGCCATACATATGGCCGAACCCCATGGTTCATCTACTCCTCTTAAAAATAATCATTCATTCTTTAATTTTCCTCCAAGGGGTTCGGCCATACCCTTGGCCGAACCCTATGGTTCTTATTTTAAATACAATCCATCAAGAAAAACCTACCGGTTCTGCGACTCCTCCGGTTATTCTTTTGCTCAGGCTTGTTCCTTTCATTTCCTTGGCCTTTCCTTCCTTCCTTCTTGTTCTTTAGCCGAGACTAATCTTGTCGCAAACCCCTTGGAATAATTAGGCCAAGTGATATGGATTGAGGGAGAAAAGAAAGAGGAACTTGGGATAAACAATACTCCACGTCTTTGTCTTGAGGGTGGTCGACTTTGTGTGAGAATATTTGGAGATGGAACTCTATTTCTTTGGTCTTCTTTCTCCTTGAGTATTGGCCGGCCAAGAGAGGGAGAGAGAGAGAGTGGAAATGAAAACTCTTTGGTTAATGAAATTCAACCTAAAGGGTGGTGTCTCTTGGTGGCACCACTTGTAACTCCCATTTGCATTAACCAAAATTCTTTATGCTCACTTGGGGTTTTCATCCATGGGATGAAACTCCCAAGGCTCCAACGGTGTCTCATTGCTTGGCTTGCATAACAGCCACCTCTCCATTATTGGCCCTTTTGGGAGTTTCATCCATGAGGTGAATGGATGAAACTCCATGGCTCCCATGGCTCCAACGGTGTAGCCATTGTTTGGCTTAAGTAACCGCCACCTCTCCATTATTCTCATCAATGGCCCATATGGGGGTTACATCTTTGAGATGAAACTCTCCCTTTCTTTCCCTCCAACGTGTGGACCACCTTCTTTGAATTTGAAACACCAGCCCTTCAACCTCATACTCCACTCATTTATAATTTATTTCAGAACAACTCACTCATTTATAATTTATTTCAAATCAACTCACTCACTTATAATTTATTTCCAATCAACTCACTCATTTAACTCAACTATTTAATTCCATTTCAAACTCCAATCAGCCCCAACTTAATCAAGCTTGGACTCACTTGATGGTCAACCAAGTCAAACCCGACCCATTGGGTCCAAATTGGCCATTTTAACCCATTTCACAAACTTTGACCCCATTAGTAATCTTGACACAATTAAACATACATTACTCATTTATTTTATTTCAAACATTTAACCCATATCCATTGGGTCTTAATTGAACAATGGGCCCCACAACTTACTCATTTACGGTCATATCCTTTTAATTCATAATTTTAATGGCAATTTCCATAAATATTGATAAACTGAAAATCTGGGGTATTACACCAACGGTTTGCCTTCTTGGCTTGTGTAGGAAATTAGACCATCCCCCTCCTTTTGGTGTTCCATCTTGATTTGAATTTTGAAATAAAAACCTCCTCACCTCTCCATTTAGTTCCCATTTGGGGGTTTCATCCATGAGATGAAACTCCCCCCTCCAAGTGTGAACCCCTTGTGTAACTCCCACAAAAAAGCCACCTCCCAATCATTATTCATCTTGGAGTGTCATGCATGAGATAAACCTCCCATGCATCCAACGTGTACCCATTCTTGAATTTGAAAATATGTAACCCCGAAAACCTTTCCATCCAACTCACTTCTCAAATAAATTTAATTCAAATTTATTTAACTCACTTAACTCAACTCATCCAATTAATTCAACTCAAACATTTAATTCAACTCAACCATTTGATTCCATTTCCAACTCAAATCAGCCCCAACCAAGTTAAGCTTGGACTCACTTGGTGGTCAACCAAGTCAACCATGGCCCATTGGGTCCCTTTTGGACATTTTGACCCAAATAACAACTTTGACCCCATTAAACACATCTTACCCATTTATTTTAAATTGAACCTTATAACATGTACATTGGGTCTTAATTGGGTCATTGCCCAACACCTTACCCATCTAAGGTCCATGTCTATTAATTCATAATTTAAATGGACCAAATTCATGTAAATTGATATCTTGAAAATCCGGGGTGTTACATTTCATGAACTAATTGCATCTAAAACCATCAAACCTTCTATCCATTTAAAATAAATCATAAATAACCTTTCCCATCATTTTCGATGATCTAAATATATGAACATAATTCCATAATTATTTATGGGGTTCAGCCATGGAGGTCTAAGGCTTTTTACCAAAAACATCCATTAAAACCCTTTTTAAATCATACATAATATTCCATGGTTTTCATCCTCCAAACTTCCATTAAAAATCACCAAAGTCCTTCCATGGGGTTCGGCCATACAACATGGCCAAACCCTATGGTTCGTCCTTTTCATTAAAATTACTATATTCATCTCCCTATTTTCTTCCATGGGGTTTCGTCATACACCATGGCCGAACCCTATGGTTCCTTATTTTAAACAAAATTATCAAACTACTTACCGGTTCTGCGACTCCTCTGGTTTTCCTTCGCTTGTTCTTGCTCTTCCAATCTTCTCCTTCCTTAGCCTTTTCCTCCTTCTTCTTGATCTTTAGCCGAGATTGTGACTTGAGAGAGAGGAGAGTTCGGCCTTAGTGTGTGTATTGTCGTGAGCCTATTGCTGCCTCTCCTTTATTAATCTCCAATTGGTCCTCTATTTAGAAGGTGCCACGCGCCCCTTGTGTCTTAATTAGAAGATGCCGACCCTCCAATTTAGCACTTGCCTTGTACCGTTCTTTTAATCAAAGAAAGGACTCCCTTTTTAAATGATCTTATGCTCATCCTCATCGATGTGCAAATCCCGTAACACCACAATTTCTCAATAAGATGAATATTTACGAAAATGCCCTTGGATTGGTGAATTCAATAAATGTGATTGTAAATAAGGAAATGGTGGGGCCCATTGTTCAAATTAAGACCCTATGAATATATTATAAGGGTCAATTTATCATGAATGGGTAATGAACATCAAATTGGTCAATATGGGTAATTGGGTCAAAGGACCCAATTGGACCCAATGGGTCATAATGGACTTATTAGACCATTGGGTGAGCCCAAATTTAATGGGGTTAAGCTGAATTGATTGGAAATTAAGTGGAACATAAATGGGTAGGCTTGATGCACATGTGAAAACCAAATGCAAATGGCTAAAACAACCCATAATTGGGTCATAGCGTCAAAACGGGTCAACATGTTAAATGGGGACCCAATGGGCCAGATTGACCATGTTGACCATGGTTGACCGTGTGGACCCTTGAGTGAGCTCAATTGTGAGTTAAATCAGGTTGAGTGGAACTGAATTGAGCTGGTTTTGAATTAAGAATGAGTTGACTCAAGTGCATTAAATGAGTGTCATTTAATGTGGTGAGTTGGAATTGTGAGTTGGGTGAGTCAAAATGGAAATCAATGGGGCTGTAAAATCAGTGAGTTGAAGGGAAGATGAAGAGTTATTTGGGTCTCAAGCCACACAATACAAGTCCCACACGTTGGGGACTTGTGGTGTGAGCTTCGATGCAAAATTTTAAATGGAAATGAATGGGAATTGGATGAGATGCCTTGGGAGTGCTAAGGGGTGCCTTGGTTGGCACCAAATATCCCATTGGTTTGATCAAAGAATGATGAGAAGTAATGAGATAATATGGGGCTGTTTAACAAAAGGAAATACACCATTCATTTGGCCGATTTTCACACAAAGAAATCCTAAGAATCCTCATCTCTCTCCCTCTCTCCAAACTCCTTCTCTTGGCCGAACCAGAAAGTAGTGTCTTCACAATTGATTAAGCATATAATCAACAAAGAAAGAGAGGATAAGAAAGAAAGGAAGGCAAGAAAAGCTTGGAAAATTTGGTAAGTATTTCCATGGATTTTTGTTTAATAAAATGGGATTAATGGATCATGATTTGGCCATGTCTTGGCCGAATCCATCAAGGATTAGACCTTGGATGGTGTTTTACAATAGTGATGAAAAATGGATCAATGGGTTCGGCCACTTTGGATGGCCGAACCCCATGAAAAGAATTGGTTAATTTTGATGGTTTTTGTAAGATAAAACCGTGCAAGAGTTGGACTGATTTGGATGTTTAATTAGACCTAAGATACATGTTTATGATGAGGCAAAACAAGTTATTAAAGAAGGTTTAAAACATGGATTTGGATGTCACGATTTGGCCATGGAATGGCCAAATCCGTCAAAGGTTTAGTCTTGGAAATTGTTGACTAAAAAGGGATCCAAATCATGGTCATAGGGTTCGGCCACTTTGGATGGCCGAACCCCATGAAAATATTTGATGATTTAGTATGGTTTTGGAGAGATAAAAACCATACCAATGGTGGAGATGTTTGCATGTTTTAAATAAGGCTAAGTATTTGACAAAAGAGGTTTAAATCATAGGCCATTGGGTTCGGCCAATTGGGATGGCCGAACCCCATGAAATGATATGACATTTTTATAGAAAATTTGTATGGTTTTGAGGGATAAAAACCATACAATGATTCAAGGTTATTAAGGTGTTTTTATATGGAGATAAAGTTGATGTTTTGGGTCGGCCACTACATGGCCCGAACCATAATGTTATTATGGTTAAAAATATTGAGTATGAACCATGTATAAAAGATGGAATTAATTGGGATAAGAGCACCCCATGGACCGGCTTATATGGAGGTAAGGTTTCATGTTTTGGATATATGGTTAAGGTGAGAAGGTGTAGTATGGCCGAACCCCACCAAGTTGTATTTGCTGGATTGTAGTTTTTGTAAATGAGTCACTTGGATGGAATTATTAAATTAAGAGATAAAAGTGGACTCAAGTGAAATAAGTGTGGTTCGGCCAAGGTGTATGGCCGAACCCCACCTATAAACATTGTTTTTGAGATATTAAATTTAATGGGTTAATGTTTATTGCCATAGGTTGTTAACAATGTTAAACAAGGGTATGACCAATGGCAAAACCATAAATACAAGCCAAATTGTAATATGAAGGGATTGATTAAAGGATTTTGAAAAGAAGGGTCCAAAACCAAAGTGATATGGTTCGGCCATGTGGTATGGCCGAACCCTATCAAGAGATATATTTTGAAATGTGAAGTGTTGAAGTGTTTAGCAAATAAAAAGAGAGATTAAATTCAAATGAGGTAAGGTTCGGCCATGGGTGTGGCCGAACCCCACGAAATGGTTTATGAGGTTTTGGATTTAGTTAGAAACAAGATGGTATATGAGACCTAAACTTGATTAGAAATCAAGTAGATCAAGTATTTGATTTGCTGATTGTATAACAAGGAAGTAGAAGTTGAACGGGGCGCAAGTCATGAGCAAGTGACGCTTTAAGAAAGAACAAACACCGAAGCTAATCTTCGGTAGGTTTCCTACCTACTTGTAACCACATTTACACTTGTTTTCATGACGGTTTTTATGAGACATTGTTATACTATTATTTATCATATTTTGAATGATGAGATTTATTTACATGTTGCATCTATTCATTGGCATCTCATGCATGGACATGGGATGATGTTTATGGAACCACACTCCGGTGATATGCTGTGATGCAACTGTGAAACCTCCTTAGGCGATGCAGGTCCCGTCAGGAGTAGTATCATGATGATGAGAAATACATTGTTCTCCTTAGGCGATGCAGGTCCCGCCAGGAGAAATGTTATAATGATGAGAAATACATTGGTCTCCTTAGGCGATGCAGGTCCCGCTAGGAGAAATGTATAATGATGAGAATCTATTGGTCTCCTTAGGCGATGCAGGTCCCGCAAGGAGGAATATCATCAAGAAGAAATGAAAGTGTATTGTGATTACCTTGACGGTGAGAGTCTCGTCAAGTGATGGCTATGTATATGCATGATGGGAGGGACTCATTAGATGTGCATATTTACATAGCATTGATTTACCTGTTTTGATGACCATATATATTATGATATATGTATGATTTTATATACTAACCATGTGGTAGCCCTAATCGGAAATCCTATTGGGTGCGTTGATCTAATTCTATCCTTAGAGGATAATGTAGGAAATGGAAAATGGAAAGAGAAGGTCATGGACCTGGAGGGGAGCCAAGCTTAAGTGTTTGATTGATGATTGGGATGCCTTTATTATTGTCGTTTGAGTTATATTTTATGGACATGTAACAGCTAGTAAACTCTGCTATGGTTTGTTTATGGTATTGACAATGGATGTTTGGATTAAGTTATTTAATAATTGAGACTTGTACATGCTATCTATCTAGTCTAATTCCGCAGTTAGTCTAGTTTATTCCGCATAACTTGTTTAGTTCCATGTGTGGATTGTTATCGTGCGTTTAGTCCATGCACACATGGGTGGCCAGTTAAGGGTCAGACTTAGGAAGTCCGAACTTAGCTCGTGTCGTGACGCCACCCGCTCTCTTCCGGAGTTAATACATTGTTATTATTAAAAAAAAAATTAGACTCTGATTTCTCGGAGAGGGCGGGGCGTTACAAATCCCTCACACATGGCCATGCTATCTATATTTCAATCTTAGACATCTTCTTTATTTGGATTAGGCAATAAGATATCATTGCCTAATCCCAAACCATCTACACGTTTTTGCCCAATTTAGGACAATCCTTGGTCGCATATAACTCCTTGATTTTGTGAGAGAAAATCTTAGCCTATGCGTGTGTGTCCTTTATTTATAGATACATTGGGTTACCATTTTAATTAAGCCCCATTTAATTCTATTTTGAACTCACTTGGTGGTCAACCAAGTTAACCATGACCCGTTGGGTCCCAATTGGGCATTTTGACCCAAATAGCAACATTGATCCAATTATATGCACCTTACCCATTTATTTCTATTGAAACCATTTCCACAATCCGTTGGGTCTTAATTGGGCAATGACCCAACACTTTACCCATCTCAGGTCCATATCTAATAATTCACAAATTAAATGGGAAATTTTCATATATATTAATAACTTGAAAATCCGGAGTGTTACAGTACACACCTTGTGAGGTCCCGTTACCTTATAATATATCAATCAATTAAAACCATGTCCCATTTGATTTACAATAATGTCCAAGTCCATAAACCAAACTTGTGGGGTTCGGCTAAACACCATGGCCGAACCTCACTTACTAGGTTTTAGTCCTTCCTTTGGTTTATTAATTAGTCACCCATACAACAATTACTTAACCTTGATAACAACGAAGTCCACAAAACAATCCCCATGGGGTTCGGCCATACACCATGGCCGAACCCATGGTCCATTATTTCTACTTAATTACCATATTGCCATCCATGGCTATCATTCCATTACTCTAACCCTTCATACATTAAAACCATAAATCATTCCCCATGGGGTTCGGCCACACACCATGGCCGAACCCATGGTCTATCATATTCACACTTATTTACATCCTTGCCATTGTTTCCATCACCTCATGTTTAGGTCCAAAATTGATCCATTGCATATATTCATGATTGATTCATAATTCATAAAATAAAACCCTAATCATTCCCTTCATCCCTTAGTTTGGTGAACCATTCATTTAAATTATACAAGGACCTAATATCTATAAGATTGCTTCATGGGGTTCGGCCATGTGTATGGCCGAACCCATGATGTCTAAATTCCAATTATATCAATTTCCATCCTTGAATCCATAAATCAAGGTTCCTTCCTTTTTGATCCAAAAGTCCATCATTAATACCTTTCTAAATTAATAACCATCTTCCATGGGGTTCGGCCACACACCATGGCCGAACCCTATGGTTCATAATCTTCTCTTTAAAAATCATTCATCCAATATAAATTCCTTAATAACTTTTCCATGGGGTTCGGCCATACAACATGGGCGAACCCTATGGTTCATCATTGACTCTTTTAGCCATAATAAAAATTAGGGTTCGGCCATACAATGGTCAAAACATGTCCTTAATTTCTTTCCATGGGGTTCGGCCATACACCATGGTCGAGCCCCATGGTTCCTTATTTCCTTTTGAACATCCTTTAATCCCATTAAAAATACCCAATGTCTTTCTATGGGGTTCGACCATGCACCATGGCCGAACCCTATGGTTCATCCTTTCCATTAAAACACAATTTTCATTCCCTCAATTTTCTTCCATGGGGTTCGGCCATACACCATGGCCGAAACCCTATGGTTCCTTATTTTAAACAAGATTATCGAAATTACTTACCGGTTCCGCGACTCCTCCAGTTTTTCCTTCGCTTGTTCTTGCTCTCCCAATCTTCTCCTTCTTTAGCCTCCTCTCATCTTTGATCTTTAGCCAAAGTTGATCTTGATGAAGTCCCTTGAAGTGGTTCGGCCAAGAGATATATGTTTGAGAGAGATAGAGTAGCTTGGGATTGAAAATACTCCAAGCTCTTGTCTTGAGGGTGGTCGGCCTTGTATGTGTATGCCGAGCGCCCCTTCTTCCTCTCTTTTACCGACTTCCAATCGGTCCTATCTTGATGAGATTGCAAGTAATGATTTCAGCCGTGTAATATACATAGAAGTTGCTAAGATCCCTTCAATTTAGCAATTGCCTAGTGCCGTTTTTAACCAAGGAAGGGACCCATTTTTGCGCATCATCTTGGATGTGTATATTTCCTATACACGGCCATTCGATCTTTATTTAATTTTAGATATCTTCTTTATTTGGATTTAGGCAATCGGATGTCATTGCCTAATCCAACTCATGTAGGCGTGTAACCCATTTTTGGACAAACCTTGTGCGAATATCACTCCTTGATTTTGTGTTATGCGTGTGTGTGTCATCCTCATACACCTCATGTGCATACCACTTAATCCATATCCCTTATTCATAGATATAGCATTACGATTTTAATTCAGCCCCATTTAATTAGGCTTGAACCCACTTGGTGGTCAACCAAGCTAACCACTACCCATTGGGTCCCAATTGGGCATTT
This sequence comes from Chimonanthus salicifolius, assembly GCA_013350335.1. Classification (NCBI taxonomy): domain Eukaryota; kingdom Viridiplantae; phylum Streptophyta; class Magnoliopsida; order Laurales; family Calycanthaceae; genus Chimonanthus; species Chimonanthus salicifolius. Next base: position 31,377,372 of record CM023537.1, read on the forward strand.
TGACCCAAATAACAACATTAACCCAATTAAATGTGCCTTACCCATTTATTTTAAATTGAACCTTATACCATAACCGTTGGGTCCTAATTGGGCCATTGACTCAACACCTTACCCATCTAAGGTTCATATCCGATAATTCACAATTAAAATAGCAAATTCCGTAAATATTGATAACATGAAATTCCAAAGTGTTACATTGCCACCTCACTTGATGAGGTGGACCCCATGCCTTTGATCACAATTGGGTCCATGACCCAATTAAATCCATTTCTTGCCCATTTACCCTAATGCTCAATCCATCTTGACCCATTGGGTCCCAATTGGGCATTTGACCCGATTGACCATCATTGACCCAATTAATTGGAAATAATCCAATCCATGGTCCATTAGACCATACTTGGGCCATTGCCTCAACTTTGATTCATCTAACATCCATTTCATCAAAAATTCTTCATTTCAACAATTAAAATAAATAATAGCCAATATATTTCTTGATTTAAAAATCCAGGCTATTACAGTATTACCCTCTTTTGAAATTTTTGCCCCAAAAATCGAGCGAAGTAGGGTTTTAAACAACTTATACAAAAAGTTTCGGATGAACGACTCTCATTTCTGATTCAAGTTCCCAAGTGGCTTCCTCATTGCCATGTCGATCCCATACCACCTTGACGAACTGAATGGCGCGGTTCGGTGGCACTCTTTGTTCCTGCCCGATCAGTCTGACCGGCTTCTCCACATATGTTACGTCACTTTCCACATCCACATCTCGCACGTTCAACACATGTGAAGGATCAGGGTTGTATTTCCTCAACATGGACACATGGAACACATCGTGCAAAGATGATAAATGTGGAGGAAATGCCAACTGATAAACCACCTCCCCCACCCTCTTTAGGATTGGAAACAGCCCCACAAACCTAGGCGACACTTTCCCTTTCTTCCCGAATCGCATGTGTCCCTTCCGTAGCGGGACTTTTAAGAACACTAAGTCTCCCACCTCAAACTCAAGGAACCTTCTCCTCTTGTCAGTGTAGCTCTTCTGATGACTCTGCGCAGTAAGTAGGTGTTGTCGTATCAACTTAATGTGCGCCGTAGTCTCTACAACTGGCTCGGGTCCAATAAGTGCAGGCTCACCGGCCTCTGTCCAGTACACTGGTGATCTACATGGTCTACCATACAAGGCCTCGAATGGAGCCATCTTGAAGGCTTGCTTGGTAACTGTTGTTGTAACAGAACTCTACCAGCGGCAAGTGATCCTCCCATCCACCCTTGAAGTCTAGCATACATGCTCTCAGCATATCCTCCAGTGTCTGTATCATCTTCTCCGACTGTCCATCAGTTTGTGGGTGGAATGCTATGCTAGTCAATAGATCCGGCCCCATAGCAGACTACATGCTCTGCCATACTCTGCCGGTGAATCGGCCATCACTATCGGACACAATAGTCCGGGGAATACCATGTAGTCTGATGATATACCGGATGTACCGTCGACCCAAGATCTCAAATGAATCTGTCATCTTGATAGGAAGGAAGTGCGCAGACTTGGTGAATCGATCTACCACGACCCATATTGCATCTTTGCCCTTTGATGACCTTGGCCACCCTGTCACAAAATCCATGGAGATGTGTTCACATTTCCACTCCAGCACTGGTAATGGTTTGAGTAAACCCGGTGGCTTCTGATGTTCTGTCTTAACCTGCTGACAAGTTAAGCAGTGAGCAACAAACTCTGCCACATCTCTCTTGAGTCCATGCCACCAATAGTGCCTCTTCATATCATGATACATCTTGGTGCTGCCTGGATGGATAGAGAGTTTGGTTTAGTGTGCCTCGATCAACAACTCTTTTCTGCAGCTCTTAGGCACATATGTCCTACCTCGGAATACAAGACCCTGTCCCTGTCGTAATTCCCATTCTGGTATAACCTCACCAGTAGACATCTTGGCCCATATATCCTCCACTTACGGATCTGTCTGTTGCTCCTGTTCAATTTTGGAGACCATGTTGGATCGTATGATCAGATTATACATACTCCCATGGTTCTTGATATACAACTTGAACTATCGGATGGTATTCAGCATTTTGCATTCCTTCCTGATCAAACTAGCCACTGTCCCATGTGACATACGGCTGAGGGCATCTGCCACTTTATTCACCTTGCCAGGATGATATCGAAGCGCAAAATCATAATCTTGCAGATATTCCATCCATCTGCGATGTCACATGTTGAGTTCCTTCTGATCGAACAAGTATTTCAAGCTCTTGTGATCCGAAAACACCTCAAACTTCTCGCCATAAAGATAGTGTCTCCAGCTTTTGAGAGTGAAGACCACTGCAGGTAGTTCCAAATCGTGTGTGGGTTAGAGGCGTTCATGAACTTCCAACTATCTTGAACCATAAGCCACCACACGATGACTTTGACTGAGAGCACACCCAAGTCCCTCTCCTAAAGCATCGCAAGGTGCCTCATAGCCCTTGCCTCTTTCCAGCAAGATCAGAATAGGAGTGGTTGTAAGCCTCTCCTTCAGTTCCTCAAATCTCTCATTACAAACATCCGACCACTCAAATTTGACTCCTTTCTGAGTGAGTTGGGTAAGTGGAGATGCAATCTTGGAGAAGTCCATGATGAATTTCCTGTAGTAACCTGCCAATCCCAGAAAGCTGCGGATCTAGGTCACATTCGTCAGTGCTTTCCATTCTCTCATTGCCGCCACCTTAGTCTGGCCCACAGCTATGCCCTCTACTGATATAATATGCCCCAAGAAGTTAACCTCGGATAGCCAGAACTCACACTTGCTGGCTTTGGCATACAGCTGGTTTTTCCTCAAGGTGTCCAGGACTATCCGCAGGTGCTCAACATGTGCTTCCTGACTTTTGGAATAGATCAGGATGTCAACAACAAATACAATCACAAACTGGCCCAAGCAAGGACGGAATAACCTGTTCATCAGATCCATGAACACAGCCGGTGCATTTGTAAGTCCAAGCGGCATGACAACATACTCATATAGACCATACCGTGTCATGAAAGCTGTCTTCTCTATGTCCTCCTCCCTAACCCGGATTTGATGGTAGCCGGACATCAGATCAATCTTAGAGAAATGAGTGGAACCCCTAAGTTGATCAAATATATCACCAATCCTGGGTAGAGGGTACTTGTTCCTGACCGTCAGCTGGTTCAATTTTCTGTAATCCACACACATCCGAAGCGTACCATCCTTCTTCATCACAAATAATACCGGGGCTCCCCATGATGATGTGTTGTTCCGGATGAATCCCAGTCTGAGCAGTTCATCAGTCTGCTTCTTCAACTCGTACATCTCAGCTGGTGCTATCCTGTAATGTGGCAATGACACTGGAGCAGTGCCAGGATATAGCTTGATTTCAAAGTCAATCTCCCTCTTGGGTGGCAAGCAAGGGAGCTCTGTTGGGAATACCTCCGCGTAGTCTGTCACTACCGCCGAAAGCTCAGCAACCAGTGCCTTATCTAATCTGATCCTGTTCAATACCAGGTGGTTCAGTTCTTCATGCAGTCTTCGGGTCATAGGGATGTTTTGTCTGTAAGCATGCACCACATACCGTTTTCCCTCAGATGACCAAAATATCACCCTGCGGAAATGGCAATCAATGTTGGCCTGAAAGCTAGCCAACCAGCCCATGCCAAACATGATGTCGTACTCAGTCATATCGAGTACCAGATAGTTGAACTCAAATCTGAATCTAGCGAGTTCAGTGTTTACTGCTGTGCATATAAGCCCCAATGATGTGTCTCCGACCGGGGATACAATAGTAAGTGATGTTGACAGTATTTGTACTAATGTGCCAGTAGCGGATATGAATGCAGCAGATACAAATGAGTGGGATGCTTCAGAATCAAATAGTGCAAAAGCGTAGGAACTACCGACTACTGCCATACCTTGAATCACGGAGTGATCCACTGCTGCTGGATGAGCTAAGGTATACAGCCATCCATATCCCGTAGGGTTAGGCGCCAGTCCCGCCTGGCTGTATGCCCTGGTTCCTTGTGAATGAGCTGGTCTGGCTAGAAGGTGAAAGGAACCCCTGGAGTGAGAGGGTCTGATGTTCTGTGGACATTCCCTTTTGAAGTGGCCCTGTTGGTCACACTGGTAACAAGTGTTCACACCTCGGGGGACCTGAGAGATTGATGCTGACGGGGAGGGCTGGTTGGGACGAAAGCCCCCTGTTGACCCAGTGGAAGGTAAGGGTCTCCCAAGGTTAGGTCGAAACCTCTTGTTGGGACGAAATGTACCTCCCCCACTCTGACCTCGGCGGCTTTCCACAAACAGCACTGTCTCGGCCATCTCCTGCTCTGCTATAGTGGCTCTACTAACCACCTCTACCAGTGTAGGTGCCTTGAAGATGGTCACCTTGGCCCTAATGCTCTGTCGAAAGCCCCTCTCAAACTTGCAAGCCCTTCGGTACTCCGTGTCCACCATATATAAGGCATAGCATGTAAACGCCCGCCCCATTTTCACCGAATTCAGAGTCTATTTTTTTTTTAGAAATAAAAGTGACAACGGGGGCGGACGTCACGACGCGATTGAAGTCCGAGCTTCTAAAGCCCGGCCCTTAACTGGCCAACCCACACGTGCGCAGAACGAAGTCCGCGAGAACGGTTCACACGTAGGAAGTAAGCTCGCAGAATATAATTAGATGCGGAACATTATAATAGAGACTATCCTACCAGTTCTTTTTTTTTAGATAGAAGGGAAGATACATCATTAAATTACTAAAATACCCCTATGTTCGTAATTATGTCTCAAAATGATAATGTCCAGAGTATAGTCCAAACCATAGCAAGAAACAGTAATTATTACATGCTGACAAGCTAAGCTACTTAAATTACAATTTCAAAAATAAAACTTAAATAAGATTAAGTAGCCGCTTTCCCAACTCCTAAGCTTGGCTCCCGTCGCGTCCACCGTTTCCGCCATCTCCTGCGTCATCAGCTAGGGTAGAAGTAGGGCGTTAGACAATGCGTCCAGTAGTACTCCGAGTAGGGCTAGCACATGAATTAGTGATACAAACATACCGATAACAATACAATAAAAACCATGTGATGAATGCCATGCCATGGGTGCCTATGTCATGTGTCCCACCCATCATCCATATCATCATAAAATGTCATATTCCCCTTGACGGCAACGCCTCGTCAAGATGTCCCCATGTTTGCTTCTCGGTCGCCCCGATGGAGCATGGACTCCGGTTATAGCCTATCAAGCTATCCCCATGTTTGATTCTCGGTCGCCCCGACGGAGCATGGACTCCGGTTATAGCACCTCTGGCTATCCCTATGTTTGCTTCTCGGTCGCCCCGATGGAGCATGGACTCCGGTTTCATTATTTTCCCGCCCATGCCATGCATGAGATGTAAGTACATTATGCTATGTAGTATATATATAATTCATATCGCTAATATAAAATCCATAGCATTGGAATATAATCCATAGCATTAAAAATATCATCCATAACATTAAAATATAATCCATAGCATTTAAAATATCATCCATAAAATAAACCATATAATTACCGAAATAAAATACGGAAACCATCACATACACATAATCCACGGCTTACAAAAAGGTAGGAATCCTACCGAATACCGATAATGTCCCTTTCCATTTTCATCCGATAATTCCGGTCGTCTATCGCATACCATTTGCGACGTGCCAATACCTTATTATACATTTTCCAAGTTAGTCCTTATCTTATCCATGATTAAGTCCTAACTGATCATAAACCTAGATCCATTAATGCTTCCTAGCCATGTTACAAAATTATCATAAATCGGCCCTTAACTTAGCCTCATTTCCATTTCATAATTCCAAATTTTAGCCCATTAAACATTCTAATTTGTGAGCCTAAAACGCAGCAACCCTAAGTTCCATTTAATCACTCATAATGTCATCTTAATGCACCCAAGTTCATGTCCAACCCACATGGGTTTCAGCCATGTACCATGGCTGAACCCATGGTTCTTCAATGTGGCCAATAATTACGGTTATGCCACTAGACTTCCATGGTTTAATATCTCCTCTATCCATGTACATTTTAGTCCATAATTCATCCACATACTTAGCCCCATTAATGATTCATTGACCATGACCTAACATCCCTAAAATCAGCCACTTAATTTAATTAAATTTGCAATCATTTAATCCCATGCATAATTCAATATTTGGCCCATAACATGACCTACAATTGGGTCATGGGTTCGGCCATACACCATGGCCGAACCCATGATGCCTATCTTCCATTTTTCTTGGGTCCATTTCACCTCATTTGGTCCCACCATAACTGAATTTAAAACATACATTTAAATCATCCTTTCATAATCATTATGAGACATACTTTGGTCCATTTAATTTAACCATCATTCCTCTTTAGTTTCCATGGTTCCAAGACCCCAATTTTCCTCAAAGTCTCCCCATGGGGTTCGGCCATGTACCATGGCCGAACCCATGATCCATAGTTTTTATTTTTAAAAACTTCATTTCTACCCATTTAAACCTTGTTTAAAATGTTCAAGAAAAATCCATTTAATTACCATTAATTTCCATACCTTCATAATCATTAATTTCATCATTCCATCACCATAGTGTTCGGCCATACACCATGGCTGAACCCATGGTTCATGATTCACCATTTTTCCTAGCTTCTTGAGGCCACAACATCATTCACACACTCCATGATTTTTCCTCATTAAAACCCCTTTAAAATCTTTCCAACATTTAATCATTTACAACCCTAAAAGTCATAATCATTCTCCATAGTTTTAAACCTTAAAACCCCAATTAAATTCATCCACAATTTACCATGGGGTTCGGCCATACTACATGGCGGAACCCTATGGCCCATTAATCCATTCAAAACCCATGTTTCCATGCTTAATCCATTTAATTCCATAACCTCCTTAATCATTTTATTTTTCTTAATCTATATCTTCCATTTCATCCATTTCTCATCTTATCATTGGATGGATCTTAGATCTAAGGCCCATAACATTTGTGGCCACCATTGATTCTAAGAAATGGATTTCATTAACACATCTTAACCTTTAAAAATATAAATTCTTGTTTAAGAATTCCTTACCACACTGACGACTCCTCTGGCCTTTCTTCCTCTTTTTGATCTCCTTAGCCCTTTCTCTTCTTCTTCTCCTTGTTATTCGGTGAAGATGTGCTTGATCAAGATGGAGTCTCCATGGTTAGGGTTTGGTAAGGTAGGTTTAGATTTTTGAGAGAGGGAGAGGGGATGAGGATGGAAAAAGATGCTCAAACCTTGGTCTTGAAGTGGTGGTTGGCCAAGCCTAGTTTTTTCCTTCTTTTCTTCTAAGTTTCTTCTTCTTTCTTGGTGTTTTACTTGGGAGAGAGAGGAAGGACGGTTTTGGGAGAGGGAGTGAAGAGATGGAGATGAGATGAGACCCTAGACCCATTCCCATCTCATCTTGGTGGCTTGGGTTACACTCCTTCATCATTCCATTTGACCAACCCACATGGGTAAGTATGGCTTGCATGTCCTTGGTGGTGGTGGTTGGGATGAAACCACCACCATGCCAATGGTTTTGGGTCTTTAAGGTGGGTGGTTTGGTCTTCCCATCAAGTCCATTGACTACCCATCATGGAGAGGGGTATGGGCTCTCATACCTTGAGTGGTGGTAGTTGAGATGAAACCACCACCCTAAGTCCATGGTTTCCTTTGTGTTTCCTTGGGTGGTTTCAATGGGATGAAACCACCTTTTGACTTGCCCTTTTTTACTTATTTATTTGACCTTAATTTGACCAACTCAATTAATTAAATTAGACCCTTACCTAGGTTAATTATTTCCTATTTAATTTAATTCCATTAAATTCTCTTCTAAGAAATCCACCCATGGTTGACCAAGCCAACCATGGTGGACGGTCCCCACCAACACCTACCCTACCCGCCACCTCACTTGATGAGGTGGAGGTGGGCCCTATTCGGCCATATCACTTAAACCCCATTAATCTTTACGTAGATGATTTAAAATAATTTAATCAACTTAATTTACTTTAATCCACCTTAGTCCCCTTAACTTATCCATGGTTGACCAAGTCAACCATGATAGTCGGCCCCACCTTTTCCTTGGTCTACACGCCACCTCACTTGGTGAGGTGGAGGTGGGCCCCACTTGGTTATGCCATCTTAATCATCTCATCATTAACTTAGGTGGGTTTAATTCCAATTCAACCCTTTCCATCAATCGGGTCACCATTGGGCCCATGGCCCAATTAAATTATTTTTTACCATTTTACCTTAGAGTTTGAACCATTTTGATCCATTGGGTCCCACATGGTTATCGGGCCTACTTTGACCATTATTGACTCTTTAAATGGATTCCATCCAATCCATGGTCCATTGGACCATACTTGGGCGTTTGCCCCAAAATTTGATCCATTTAACATTCATAAATCAAAATTCCAATTTTTTTATTATAAAAAATTCGGGCTATTACATATAAATGCCATATATATGTTGATTTAAAAATTCAGGCTATTACATAGTAAGATAGGCGGAGGAACTCCTGGTGGTACTCGGCCACAGTCATGGTGCCTTGCACCAAAGATAGGAACGCTTGAGTGTGGCGCTCCTTCTCTTCCTCTGGGAAGTAGTGGTCCAAAAACATAGCTGAGAACTGCTCCCACGTCATTACAGTCCTCTCTCCTTCTGGTATGAGCACCAGCTATCGCTCTATCACCTCCCACCATTTGCCAGCATCATCAATCAGTTGTGAGGTAGCCAGCAATATCTTGTCTTCATGACTCGAGCTCTTTAGTAGTGTCAAGATCTGAGTAATTTTCCTCAACCAGTTTTCTGCTCCGACAGGCCCTTCTTTCCCTTTGAAGTAAGGGGGGCACTACTGCTAGAAATCCTTGACCATCCACCAGTCATTGGCCTCGCTAGTGGACACATTTCCGTTCACGCTATTTTGGTCCTCCTACTGTTGAGGTTGTTACACCTTCTCTTGTTGGGGTTGCTAAACTTCTTCCTCCACATGTGGGTTCTGTCAGGTTCTTCTTCTCAGAGCCATTTTCCTAAGTCATAGAAAACATCACTGACTTAGCCTCTTCGTAAAGTTTCATGATTACATATTTTTAGGGGAAAATTGCCAAATTAGCACACTTAGTTTTGGGGAAAACTTCCTAACTATCAAGTGTTGTTTCTCAATTTGGGGCAATCGGGGAAATGTCTCCTATTTTGCTATGTTTGATAAATTCATCATTGTTTCTCAAGTTGGGGAAAAATCCGAATGTTTCTCATTTTCGAGGAAATTTTCCTACCTATCAAGTGTTGTTCCTTAGTTTGGAGAAAAATCATTGATGGTTCTCATTTTTTAGGGAAATATGTCCTATCTCGCTACGTTTGATAAATCCAACTTATAGTGATTGTTCTTCCCTTGCTATCATTCCTTTTCGTCAAATGTTGCTCTTAGATTGAATGCTTCAGTTTGAGTCTAACGAAGTAAATTAATCCGGCCCCCATACAGCAGACTCCGAAGAGTTGGTCAGTTGGAATTCTTACCTGTCAGTGAGACATGATACCGACTAAATCTTACTTCAAAAGATTCATTCTTCCGTTTTCGCTTTGATACCAACTGTAGCACCCCACCCCTTTTCACTATGCCAAGAATTAGAGTATATATATATTTTTTTTGAAATAAAAGAGTGAGAGAGAGCGGGACGTCACGACGCAAGCTAAGTCCGAGCTTCCAAAGCCCGGCCCTTAACTGGCCAACCCTGCGTGTGCGTGGAATTAAGTCCACGAGAACGGTTCACACATAATAAGTTAAAATTGCAGAATTAAACATACTTGCAGAATTATAATAGAGTCTATCCTACCAATTATTAAATAGCAAGGAAGTACATCACTTAAATAATAAATGCCTTAACTTAAAATGTCCAAAAGTAAAGTCCAAACAATAGCAAATAATCTAAGTTATTACAGTCCAACGAGCTAATTACTCAAATTACATTTCCATAAATAAAACTTAAATAAATCAATCTAGCTCCTCTAAGCTCCTAAGCTTGGTTCCGATCACGTCCGTCGCTTTGTCCATTTCTTGTGTCGTCATCTAAGGTAGAAGTAGGGCATTAGACAACGCGCCCAGTAGTTACTCCGAGTAGGGTCAACACATGGATTAGTATAACGAAACACATAGATATAAATATATCGACACCATGCAAGTCAATGCCATGCCATGGGTGTTATATGCCATGAGTCCCACCCATAATTCATATCATTATCACATAGTATCCTCTTGATGGAAAATGCACGTCAAGGTATCCCCACGTTTGTTTATCGGTCGCCCCGACGGAGCGTGGACTCCGGTTACAATCACAATCACATAATATCCCTCTTGATGGAAAACCCTCATCAAGGTATCACAATCACATAGTATCCCTCTTGATGGATAATGCACATCAAGGTATCCCCACATTTGTTTATAGGTCGCCCCGATGGAGCGTGGACTCCGGTTACATCTCTAATCATAGTATCCCTCTTGATAGATAATGCACATCAAGGTATCCCCACGTTTGTTTATCGGTCGCCCCGATGGAGCGTGGACTCCAGTTACATTTGATCCCTCCCATGCCATGCATGAGATGCAAGTGCAAACATGCTATGTAATAATACAAATAATAGCATTAAAATCCCATCATTAAGACATATCATTTGATACCAAAATAATTCAAGTAAAAAACGTCATATACACATATTCCATGGTTTTCAATGAGGTAGGAATGCTACCAATGTCTAAATACCGGGTCCTTGTGTTTCCGTCCAAAAATCGATCACCGATCGTACACCGTTTGTAAGATCCCATTACCTTATTACATATCAACAAATCAAACCAATGCTCCATTTGATTTCCAACCATGTTTAAGTCCACAACATGCCTTAGTGGGGTTCGGCCATGCAACATGGCCAAACCTCACTCACTTGGTTTTGGGTCCCTCTTTTTAGTCCTTGATCTTTTAATTAGATGTGGGTCCAAGATCATTCCCTCCTTTGATTTATTAACCAATCATACATAAGTTAATCACTTAAAAAGACCCTAAGTTCACAAAACATTCCCCATGGGGTTCGGCCATACACCATGGCCGAACCCATGGTCCTTTCATTTTCACCATTTTTCCACCTTATCCATTATTCTTTCCATAGATAATCACTCCTTTTATTTATACATACTTAAGTCGATAACTGATCCATAAACATAAATCCATAAATGATTCATTAATCATGACATAAATCCCTAACAAATCCCTCCATTCCTTAGCTTGATCATTTATTCATTTAAATATGCATACATCCATAAATGACCCATTAAAATGGTTCATGGGGTTCGGCCATGTTGTCCCATTTTCATCCTCCCTTTAAATCATTTACAACATTAGGTCCATACATCAAGTCCCTCCATGGGGGGGTTTAATCATACACTTAGGTTCATCATTTTAGATCATCCTTTACCACATTTAAAACCTATTAAAATTACCAACATTCCCCCATTATTTCCCTCCTTTACCACCCTTTAAAATCACTAACATACATCCATTTTAAAACCTTTTAAAATCGCTAACACCCTTCCATGGGGTTCGGCCATACAACATGGTTGAACCCTATGGTTCATCACTTTGTCTTAAAAATCATATAACCATGTTTATATCCTTTGATGGGGTTCGGCCATACATCATGGCGGAACCTCATCCAACCCTTTTTTGTCCGTGGTGGTTCTTATACGTAAACCCTAGGGTTTGGCCATACAAGGGCCAAACCATGATTCTTGATCATTTACCATTCCTTACATGGGACATGCATAAGGTCCTCAGCCATAATAAAATTAGGGTTCGGCCATGCAAGGGCCGAACCATGATCCTTGGCCATTCTTCATGCTTAAGCCATGCATGCATAAATATTGTCCTTAATAGTCTTTATTTACATAACCTATCTTACACTTTAGCAAGATTAGGGTTTTGTCCTCTTTTCCATCTCATTTCTTGGATGGATTTTAAATCCATGGCCTATAATATTTTGGCCATCTCTCCAATCCAAAAATGGGATGTTCCTTTGACCTCTTTTCTTACTTAATGAAATCTTATCAAGTACTTACCAATTCCGCGACTCCTACGGTTTCTTTCACTCCTTCTTGCTCTTCCGATCTTCTCCTTCCTTAGTCTCTTCTTCCTTCCTTCTTGATCTTCGGCCAAAAGTGAACTTGATTAAGATTAAGAGTGGTTCGGCCAAGAAGTGTAGGTTTGAGAGAGGGAGAGAGGGAGAGAGGAAGGAGATTTGAGATAGAAAGCTCTAAGTGTTCTCTCCCTTGTTCAATGCGAGTGGTCGGCCAAGCTTAGGAAAGAGAGAGAAGCTTGAGATCAAGACTACTCTAAGTCCTTTGTCTTGAGAGGGAGGACCGGCCTTGAGTGAGAGAGGGAGAGAGTGAGATGAGATGGAAAGCTTCCTTTCCATCTTGTCTAGGGTTTGCTTGGGTTAGACTCCACCCTCATCAATGTGGAGTCTTCCCCATGGGCTCTTTGACCAAACAAAAGGGTGCATGCCCTCCACATGGCACACACCACTCTCCTCCCATGGTTTAGCTTGGTGGTTTCATTTGGTGGCTTGGTGGTTTGCATGAGGTGGAACCACCACCTCTCCTTGGACCAATCCATGGTCTTGCATATCCTCCATTTAAGCTTCTTGTCTAGCCAAGGGGGGTGCATGCCCTCCACATGGCATACCACCCCTATGTCCAATGGTTTTTGTTTGCTAGTTGTTTCCATGAGATGGAAACCACCCTCCTTGATTCACTCCATTTTCTATGTGACTCACCCCCATTTGACTCACCTTATTTTAATGTAACTCAAGTCCCAACTCAAGCATTGATTTTATTTCCATCTAACTTAGGTGATTCAATTAAATAATTTAATTCCACTTGTTTCACTTGATTCACTTTACTTCATCTATAACTCACCGATGGTTGACCAAGTCAACCATGGCGGTCGGCCCCACATGTGCCTTGGTCCACACGCCACCTCACTTGTTGAGGTGGAGTTGGGTCCCACTTGGCTATGCCACTTGGATTTCCACTCCTACACTTGCTCCTCTTTAATTCATCTATAACTCACCCATGGTTGACCAAGTCAACCATGGTGGTCGGCCCCACATTTGCCTTGGTCCACACGCCACCTCACTTGATGAGGTGGAGTTAGGTCCCACTTGGCTATGCCACTTGGATTTCCACTCCTACACTTGCTCCTCTTTAATTCACCCATAAACTCACCCATGGTTGACCAAGTCAACCACGGTGGTCGGCCCCACATGTGCCTTGGTCCACATGCCACCTCATTTGATGAGGTGGAGTTAGGTCCCACTTGGCTATGCCACTTGGATTTCCATTCCTACACTTGCCACCTCACTTGATGAGGTGGACCCCATGCCTTTGATCACAATTGGGTCCATGACCCAATTAAATCTATTTCTTACCCATTTACCCTAATGCTCAATCCATCTTGACCCATTGGGTCCCAATTGGGCATTTGACCCAATTGACCATCATTGACCGAATTAATTGGAAATAATCCAATCCATGGTCCGTTGGACCATACTTGGGCCATTGCCCCAACTTTGATCCATCTAACATCCATTTCATAAAAAATTCCTAGTTTCAACAATTAAAATAAATAATAGCCAATGTATTTCTTGATTTAAAAATCCGGGATATTACAAATTAGCTCGTTGGGACTGTAATAACTTAGACTATTTGCTATGGTTTGGACTTTTATTTTGGACATTTTAATTTAAGGTAATTATCGTTAAGTGATGTACTTCCCTGCTATTTAATAATTGTAAGGATAGACTCTATTATAATTCTGCATTAAGTTTATTTCCGCAAGCTTAACTTATTACGTGTGAACCGTTCTCATGGACTTGGTCCACGCACACGTATGGTTGGCCAGTTAAGGACCGGGCTTTGGAAGCTCGGACTGAGCTCGCGTCGTGACGTCCCACTCTTTCTCACTCTTTTATTTAAAAAAAAAAATAGACTCTGATTTTCGTCATAGTGAAAGAGGGCGGGGCGTTACACCCCATCTTTTCTTAACTATTAACAAACCAAGGTGTCCCTTGGTCTTCACCATGGCATCCATTCACCTCCAACATGTGTCCCTTGGGTTTCCACCATGAGATGGAAACCCTCCATCTCCCCAATGTGTACCCCTTGGATATGCCTTTTGGGTTTCCTCCTTTGAGATGGAAACCCTCCATCTTCCCACTCCTCTCACTTAAATTCAACTTAACTCAACTTAAATGAACTCATTTATCAACTCAACTCAATTGAACTCACCCATGGTTGACCAAGTCAACCATGGCTTAGCCGACCATGAATGTTACCTTAACCACTTGCCATTTCATTTACATGCCACCTCAATTGATGAGGTGGACCTACACTTGAATCTTAATTGGGTATTTTGATCCAACTAAATTAATCTTACCCATTTATTTCAATTGAACCTTATCCATAACTCGTTAGGTCTTAATTTGGCAATTGACCCAACACCTTACCCATCTAAGGTCCATCTCCATTATTTAATTTCAAATTCCATTAATTCACAAATTAAATAGACAATTTACATATATATATATATTCATGAAATGAAAATCTGGGGTGTTACAATATTACCCTCTTTTGAAATTTTTATCTCGAAAATCGAGCGAAGTAGGGCTTCAAACAGATTTCATATATAGCTCAGGGTGAACTGTTCTCATTTCTGATCAAGTTCCCAAGTGGCTTCCTCATTACCATGTCGATCCCATACCACCTTGACGAACTGAATGGCTCGATTCCATAGTACTCTCTGTTCCTTCCCGATCATTCTGACCCGCTTCTCAACATAGGTCACTCCGCTTTGTACATCAACATCTTGCACGTTCAACACGTGTGAAGGATCAGGGTTGTATTTCCTCAACATGGAGACATGGAATGTAATGACCCGGAATTTGTGAATCAATATATCTGTGGTTATTATTTATTTTAATGATGGAAATTGAGAATTTTAATGGAATAAATGTTAAGCAAATTAAAATTTGGGCAAAGGCCCAAGTATGGTCCAATGGACCATGGGTTGGATGAAATTCATTTAATTGGTCAATAATGATTAATGTAATGGCCCGGAATTTGTAAATAAAAATATATGTGGTTATTGTTCGTTTTAATGGTGGAAATTGGAAATCTAATGGAATAGAGGGTAAATGGATCAAGATATGGACAAAGGCCCAACTAGGACCCAATGGACTATGGATTGGATTTAAGTTTACTTAAAGGGTCAAAGATGGTCAAATGGGCCAAGGATGGTCAAATTGGGCCCAATACCCAATTGGGACCCAATGGATCAAGATGATGTAAGCTTTAAGGTAAATGGGTAAGATGGAAATGTAATTGGGCCATGGGCCCCATGGTGATCCATTTAGAATGAATTCAATGAAATTTAAATCACCTAAGTTAATTTAGAATTAAACCAAGGTGATGTAGCCAAGTGGGACCCACCTCCACCTCACTAAGTGAGGTGGCGTGTGGACCCGAGGATTGGTGGGGCCGGCCACCATGGTGGAATTACTCAACCATGGGTGGAAGTATGAAGGAAATTTAAAGAGGTGGAATTAGGTTAAGTGGAAATAAATTAACCTAAATTAATAATTTAATTAATCAAGTGATTAAGTTAAGCAAATGGGGTTAAATTGGTCAAATGGGAGACCAAGCTACCCACCTCAAATGTAAAACATGTTGGACTTGGTGGTGGTTATCTAAACACCACCATAAAGCAAGATAAATATCTTGTATTGGTTGGTGGAATAATTAATGTAATGTGTAGTTAGGTCACCAAATGGGGATAAGCTTTGATTTCTTTTATCATTTCTTATCCTCTCTTCATTTTTACTCTCTTCATTTTTTCATTCTCCATTGCTGTCCCATGCTCCAAGTGAAGGAGAGAAAGAGAGCTAAGGAGAAGACAAGAGAAGGAGAGAAGAAAAAAGTGGAAGTTTAAGCAAAATCACTCTAAGATCAAGGTTATCATCTCTCCTCTCATCATCTTTCCCTCTCCATCCCTCAATACAAACCCTAACTTGGTCGATCCTAAGGTTGGGGTTTGTCACCATTGATCAAGCATCTTGACCTACCAAAGATCAAGAGGAAGGAGAGAGGAGGCTAAGGAAACCGACGGGAGCGGCGGAAGTCGGAGGAGACGACGGATTGTGAGTATTTCTTAAACAAGAAATTTTGGATTTTTAGGGTTTAAGAATTGGGATTTATTTTTGCAAAATTTATGGTGGTTAAATAAGTTTATGCCATGGATTTTAAGTCCATCAAATGAAAGGGTGGAAGGTGGAGGAAACCCTAAATGGGCAAATTAGGGTTAGGGAAAAGAAAAAAATAAATGTATTAAGTGCATGGTGTAATTTATTAAATTAAGCATGAAATTAGGTGATTGGAAGGAAATCATGGGCCATAGGGTTCGGCCATGTAGTATGGCCGAACCCCATGGTGGGTGATTTGGTGGTTGATTTAATTGGTTAGGGTTTTAAAGAATGGAAGGCAATGAGGGTTTTTAGCTAATGAATTTTAGTAAATGAATGAATGTGGGTAAGTTTTAAAATGGTTTTATGATGAAAATGCAAAGAGGTGTATGGCCTTGAAAGGCATGGATGGAGTGAACCTTGAACCATGGGTTCGGCCATGGTGTATGGCCGAACCCTATGGTAATGTGTTACAAATTTTAAATGGGCTTAAAAAGCCATGGAAAATGGGAAGATTGATGGATTTAATATTTTGGTGAATGGAGATATTTTGGAGCAATGAATGATGGATCATGAGCCATGGGTTCGGCCATGGTGTATGGCCGAAGCCTATGGTGATCAAATGATGGAATGAAGGGTTGTGAATAATGGAAAATAAATGGGAATGTTAGTAGTTCTGATGAACCCAAGAGATAAAAACCAATGTTGATCAAATGGGTGATCTAAATGAATGGTGAAATCCCCATATGGAGGGACTTGTGATAAATTCAAATGTGAACAATGGACCCATGAAAAAAAAAAGATGGGAAAAGGACACCATGGGTTCGGCCATAGTGTATGGCCGAACCCATGGCCCATTTATGAGTCTTTTGATGGGTTAGGTTGGAGTATGAATGTGTTTAAATTGATTGGGATTTGGTTAAGTTAAGTACTTATCTTTAATGAGTTCATGTAATGGTTGATAGGTCACTAATAAATCTAAGTTATGGATCAATTTTGGACTTAATCATGCATGGATAAATGAGTGATTAATCATGGAAATTGAAGTAGTGGCAAAACCGTAATTAATGGCCAAATTCAAGAATTCCATGGAGATTGATCATGGACTTAGGGGCTCTAATGTAATAACCTTATAAGTGATTGATCAAGCCTAGGGTGGCCAATTTTTAAGAATTATGAGATTAAAAATTTTAATAGACGAAATGGGACCCACAAAACCTAAATAGTGACTGGTTTTTCATATGGACTTGGAAATGATTTATGGGCTTAGAAATGGTTAAAACTTGGACTGATGTGTGTATGTAATAAGGTATTGGATATCGCGAGCGATACGCGTGTCGGTAGCCGAATTATCGGACGAAAACGAAAAAAAGACGCGAGTCGGTATTCGGTAGGATTCTAACCTTTTTGTAAGCCATGGATTGAGTGATGGTTGCTTTGAATTATCTTGGAAATTATATGGGTTGTTTTAATATTGGTTTTGAATTATGTATTATGTAGGGGTTTTTACTTGATTTACTCTAGTAAGCATATAATTGGTTTAAAACGGGTTTTTTAAAGCTATGATGTGTTTATTGAGGCTTTACTTGATCTACTTTTGATAATCAAGTCATATGCTTGATTGATGGGATTTTTTAAATGTCATGGTTGTTATTATATTCATTACATGGCATATGGCACCTACATCTCATGCATGGCATGGGAGGGATATGGCAGGGGAGGATGAAATGAAACCGGAGTCCATGCTCTGTCGGGGCGACCGAGAACAGGCATGGGGACACCTTGACGAGGCTTTGCCGTCAAGGGGGATATTTTACGATTGGATCATATCTTGATGAGGTTTTTTCCATCAAGAGGGTCATGGCACGATGATGGTATGGATTATATTTTGAATATTATGTATGGATGAGAAAGGGGCATTGTACAACGATGATGAGATTGATGGGTGGGATTCATGACATAAAACACCCATAGCATTACATTGTACCAAATGGCATTATTTTGATAAAATATTTTTATACGCTTTGTTATCACTAATCCATGTGTTAGCCCTACTCGGAGTCCTACTGGGCGCGTTGTCTAACGCCCTACTTCTACCCTAGCTGATGTAATGGCCCGGAATTTGTAAAGTAATATATATGTGTTATTATTTATTTTTTTAATGGTGGACATTGGAAATAGGTGGAATCAAGGGTAAATGGACCAAAATTTGGACAAAGGCCCAACTAGGGCCCAATGGACTATGGATTGGATTTAAGTTTATTTAAAGGGTCAAAGTGGTCAAATTGGGCCCAATAGTCATTTGGGACCCAATGGATCATGGTAATGTAAGCCTAAGGTAAATGGGTAAGATAAAAATGTAATTGGGCCATGGGCCCAATGGTGATCCAATTAGAATGAGTTGAATGGGTCTAAATCACCTAAGTTAATTTGAAGTTGACCAAGGTGACATGGTCCAATGGGACCCACCTCCACCTCATCAAGTGAGGTGGCGTGTGGACCCAAGGTTTGGTGGGGCCGGCCACCATGGTTGAATTGGTCAACCATGGGTGTATGAAGGCAAGTTAAGTAAGTGGAATTAAGCTAAATGGGGTTAATTAGCCTAATGATTTAATTAAGTAATTAAGTAAGCTTATCCAAAAAGGTGGTCAAAGAGGGAAGACCCAAATCAAACCACCTCATCTCCAAATACACAAAAAAAAAAAAAAAACGTTGGCTCACCATAAAGCATAAAAATCCCATGAGGTTGGTGGGCATTAAATGTGGAGTGTAAGTTACACCACCACATGAGATAAGCCTTATCTTGTTTTCCCATTCTCATTTTCACTAACTCCATCTCTTGCACTCTCTCATGGCCGTTCCACTCTAAGAAAAAAAAAAAAAGAGAAGAGAAGAAGGAAATTAAGAAAAGGAAGCTAAGAAGAGAAGAAAAATTCAAAACAAAAGGCCACCACTCCAAGATTAAAGGTTGAGATCTTCTTTCCCATCATCTCCTCCTTTCCCTCTCTCAAGTAAACCCTACCTTGGCCAATTCTAAGCTTGGAGGTTTCCACCATTGATCAAGCATCTTGACCTACCAAAGATTAAAAGGAAGGAGAAAGGAGGCTAAGGAAGCCGACGGGAGCGGCGGAAGTCGGAGGAGACGACGGATTGTGAGTATTTCTTAAACAAGAGTTTTGGATTTTTTTTAGGGTTTAAGAATTGGAATTCTTTTTGGTTAAATTTAATGGTGGCTAAATAATTTTGTGCCATGGATTTTAAATCCATCAAAATGGAAGGATGGAAAGTGGAGGAAACTCTAATGGATAGGTTAGGGTTAGGAAAAAAAAAATGGATTAAGGGTTATATAATTAATGTATGATTTTTTTTTAGGGTTTTAAGGAATGGAGGATATGCAAAGTAATTTGGGCATTTTAATGATTTATTAGGGTTTATGAAGAATGGAAAACCATGGAGGATGGTTTAGGGTTTTAAATTTCTTGATTAAATGTATTAAGTTTGAAGGGGTTTTATAAGAAAAATCATGGGAAAGAGGGTTTATGATTTTTTTAAGGAGTTAATGATTGAATGTAGTGATTTGTAAATGGATTTCATGACCTATTTGTGGGTAAACTTATGATTAATTTTGGTGTTATGTATGTGGGAAATGAATGAGGATTAGAATATTTAAATGGCTAAATTCTAGTGTTGTTATATTATGGTTAAGGAGACACCAATGGACCCATTTTGTGTGAACCAATTAAGGTCAATGGGTATATATGTGATTAAGTATGGGCTTTGAATGGGTTTAAATGAGTAATGGTTAGATTAATTACATGACAAATTTTAATGTTTTGGTAAGTCAATAATGGACCTAAGTTAAGGACCTAGGTTGTGGATCAATTTTAGGCTTAAATAGGCATGAATGAATGAGTAATTGGTTATGTAAAGGGGTAGTGGCACAAATGGTAATTATTGGCTAAAATGAAGAAACTCACTAAGTTATGATTTATGGGCTTGGAAATGATTAAAACTTGGATTGATTTGGTAATTTAATAAGGTACCGGATAGCGCGAGCGGTACGCGAGTCGGTAGCTGGATTGTCGGACGAAAACGAAAAAGGACGCGAGTTGATATTCGGTAGGATTCCTACCTATTTGTAAGCCATGGATGTGTGATGGTATTTTTGTCATATTTTATTGATTTTGGTATTTATCTTATGATGGGTTTTTACAATTATGGATGCTATGTTTAAGATGGATTTTATTTAATGGCTATGTACTATGATTAAGGTTATGCATTATAAATTAAGGCTATGTATGATATCTTAAGGTTATGAATTATAAATAGTACATAGCATAATGCATTACATCTCATGCATGGCATGGGCGGAAAAAAATAAACAAACCGGAGTCCATGCTCCGTCGGGGCGACCGAGAACAGGCATGGGGACACCTTGACGACGCTTTGCCGTCAAGGGGGATATTTTGCGGTTGGACATATCTTGACGAGGTTTTTCCGTTAAGAGGGATATGACAGTATATGGCAGGAATGATGGGTGGGATTCATAACATTGACACCCATGGCATATCATTTACTTATATTTCAGTATATGGTGGTTTATAGTTTTCACTGTGTTATTATCTGCATGTGGTTATTACTAACCCATGTGCTAGCCCTACTCGGAATCCTACTGGGCGCGTTGTTCTAACGCCCTACTTCTACCCTAGCTGACGATGCAGGAGATGGCGGACCGGAAGGGCGAGACGGAAGCCAAGCTTAGGAGCTTGGGGAGGCGGATTAATTATTTTGTTTTACTTCATTTTGGAAAAGATGTATTTGCATAGTTAGCTTGTCGGAAATGTAATAATTTAGGTAGTTGCTATGTTTAGGTATTATTTTGGATAATACAGTATAATGGCATTTTCGTAATTAATTGGGTATTTCTTCCCTGCTATCTGAAGAACTGGTAGGATAGTTCTATGATCATCCGTATTTATTTTTATGTTCCGTGAGCTTACTTGCTACGCGTGAACCGTACTCGTGGACTTATGTTCCACGCACGCGTAGGGTTGGCCAGTTAAGGGCCGGGCTTTAGAAGCTCGGAACTTAACTCGCGTCGTGACGTCCGCACCCTTTGTCACTTTTATTTAAAAAAAAAAAGTACTCTGATTTTACGGTGAAAAGGGGCGGGCGTTACAGTTGGTATCAGAGCGAATTCGGAAGAATGAATCTCTCGAAGTAAGATTAAGACGGTTGCACGTCTCACTGACGGCTAAGAATCCCAACCGACCGACTCTTCGGAGACCGCTGCACGGGGGCCGGGTTAAATTACTTCGATTGACTCAAACTGAAGGGTTTAATCTGAGAACAACATTTGACGGAGAGGGATGATAGCAAGGGAAGAAACAAAAAAAAAAAAATCAATGTAAGTTGAAATTATCAAACATAGCAAGTAGGGTTACATTTCCCCGACATGAGAAAACAAATCTAGGTCTTCCCCAAATTTGACGGAATAATGATAGATTTATTGAACATAGGAGAAAATTCCCCGATTTCACAAATGGAATGAAACATAGATACTTGGGACGTTTTCCCCAAACCAAGTGTGCTTATTTGGCAATCTTCCCCAAAAATGAGAAACAAAGTATATTGTTTAGTATATATATATATTTTCTTTTTTCTTCTTTTTCCTCCATTTGAAAAAGGAACTAAGTCAGTGTTTTCGATGACTAGGAAATGGCTCCGAAGAGAAGGACTCGTCGCAACCAGAAAGAGGTATCACCACCTCGCCAGGAAGAGGAGGTACCCCATCAGGAGGAGGAACAGAATAATATCAACATACAAGGTGTACCTCCCGAGCTAAAAGATGTATCATGATCTTAAGAGGCACTATTGGTGGCATGGACTTAAGAAAGACGTGGCAGAGTTTGTTGCTCGTTGCTTAACCTGTCAGCAGGTTAAGGCAGAACATCGGAAGCCACCGGGTTTACTCGCACCCTTACCGGTGCCAGAATGGAAATGGGAACACATATCCATGGACTTTGTAACAGGGTTGCCAAGGTCATCCAAGGGCAACGATGCAATATGGGTCATAGTGGACCGGTTGACCAAGTCTGCACATTTCCTTCCCATCAAGATGACGGATTCATCAGAGACTTTGGGTCGACAGTACATCCGGGAGATCATCAGGTTACATGGCATTCCCCGGTCTATTGTGTCTGACAGGGATGGCCGATTCACCGGCAGAGTATGGCAGGGCTTACAGTCGGCTATGGGGACCGACGTATTAACTAGCACAGCATTTCATCCACAGACTGATGGACAGTCGGAGAGGACAATACAGACATTGGAGGATATGCTGAGAGCATGCATGCTAGACTTTAAGGGTGGATGGGAGGATCATTTACCACTGGTGGAGTTTTCCTACAATAACAGCTATCAGTCAAGCCTACAGATGGCTCCGTTTGAGGCCTTATATGGTAGGCCATGTAGATCACCAGTGTGTTGGACAGAAGCCGGTGAGCCTGCGCTGATTGGACCGGAGTTGGTTGCAGAAACTACAACGCAGATTAAATTGATACGGCAACATCTACTCACTGCACAAAGCCGACAGAAGAGTTACGCCGACAAAAGGAGAAGGTTCCTCGAATTTGAGGTGGGGGACTTGGTGTTTTTGAAAGTCTCACCACGGAAGGGACACATGAGATTTGGAAAGAAGGGGAAACTGTCACCTAGATTTGTGGGACCGTTTCCAATCTTGAAGAGGGTGGGGGGGGTAGCTTATCAGTTGGCGCTCCCTCCGCAGTTATCATCATTACATGATGTATTCCATGTGTCTATGTTGAGGAAGTACAACCCTGATCCTTCACATGTATTGAGTATTCAAGACATCGATGTGCGAAGCGATGTGACATATGTGGAGAAGCCGGTCAGAATAGTCGGGACCGAGCAAAGAGTGTTGCGGAACCGGGCCATTCAGTTCGTCAAGGTGGTATGGGAACGACATGGTAATGAAGAAACCACCTGGGAACTTGAGTCGGAGATGAGAGCCTCTCATCCTGAACTCTTTGTGTAAGATGTTTTGAACCTCTACTTCGCTCGAATTTTCGGGACGAAAATTTTAAAAGAGGATTGTATTGTAATGGCCCGGAATTTGTAAAGTAATATATATGTGTTATTATTTATTTTTTTTATGGTGGAAATTGGAAATAGGTGGAATCAAGGGTAAATGGACCAAAATTTGGACAAAGGCCCAACTAGGGCCCAATGGACTATGGATTGGATTTAAGTTTATTTAAAGGGTCAAAGTGGTCAAATTGGGCCCAATAGTCATTTGGGACCCAATGGATCAAGGTAATGTAAGCCTAAGGTAAATGGGTAAGATAAAAATGTAATTGGGCCATGGGCCCAATGGTGATCCAATTAGAATGAGTTGAATGGGTCTAAATCACCTAAGTTAATTTGAAGTTGACCAAGGTGACATGGTCCAATGGGACCCACCTCCACCTCATCAAGTGAGGTGGCGTGTGGACCCAAGGTTTGGTGGGGCCGGCCACCATGGTTGAATTGGTCAACCATGGGTGTATGAAGGCAAGTTAAGTAAGTGGAATTAAGCTAAATGGGGTTAATTAGCCTAATGATTTAATTAAGTAATTAAGTAAGCTTATCCAAAAAGGTGGTCAAAGAGGGAAGACCCAAATCAAACCACCTCATCTCCAAATACACAAAAAAAAAAAAAAAAAACGTTGGCTCACCATAAAGCATAAAAATCCCATGAGGTTGGTGGGCATTAAATGTGGAGTGTAAGTTACACCACCACATGAGATAAGCCTTATCTTGTTTTCCCATTCTCATTTTCACTAACTCCATCTCTTGCACTCTCTCATGGCCGTTCCACTCTAAGAAAAAAAAAAAAAAGAGAAGAGAAGAAGGAAATTAAGAAAAGGAAGCTAAGAAGAGAAGAAAAATTCAAAACAAAAGGCCACCACTCCAAGATTAAAGGTTGAGATCTTCTTTCCCATCATCTCCTCCTTTCCCTCTCTCAAGTAAACCCTACCTTGGCCAATTCTAAGCTTGGAGGTTTCCACCATTGATCAAGCATCTTGACCTACCAAAGATTAAAAGGAAGGAGAAAGGAGGCTAAGGAAGCTGACGGGAGCGGCGGAAGTCGGAGGAGACGACGGATTGTGAGTATTTCTTAAACAAGAGTTTTGGATTTTTTTTAGGGTTTAAGAATTGGAATTCTTTTTGGTTAAATTTAATGGTGGCTAAATAATTTTGTGCCATGGATTTTAAATCCATCAAAATGGAAGGATGGAAATGTAACACCCCGATTTCTCAATAAGATGAATATTTACGAAAATGCCCCTGGATTGGTAAATTTATTAATTATGATGTTAAATGAGAAAATAGTGGGGCCCATTGTTCAAATTAAGATCCTATGAACATATTATAAGGGTCAAATTATAATGGATGGGTAATGTACATCAAATTAGGTCAAAATGGTTAATTGGGTCAAAGAATTCTCAACGGTTGGAATAATTACAAAAATGCCCCTGGATTGGTGAATTCAATAAATGTGATTGTAAATAAGGAAATAGTGGGACCCATTGCTCAAATTAAGATCATATGAGCACATTATGAATGTCAAGTTTGATTGGATGGGTAATTTCTCAATGAAGTGGATAAATTACGAAAATGCCCCTGATGTGTTAAATTTATTATTTTGTGATGTTAAGTAAGGAAATGGTATGGCCCATTGCTCAAATTAAGATCATATGAGCACATTATGAATGTCAAGTTTGATTGGATGGGTAATTTACATCAATTGGGTCGAAAATGGCTAAATGGGTCAAAGGGCCCAAATGGGACCCATCGGGTCTTACTGGATTATTTGACCGCTTTGTGATTTTAAATTAAATGGGGTTAAGCCTATTTGATTGGAAATCAAGTGGAGAAAAAATGGGTAGGCTTGATCCATATGTAAAAACCAATTAGAAATGACCAAAATACCATAATTGGGTCATGGAGTCAAAAAACGGGTCAAGGAGCTAAAAGTGGACCCAACGGGTCGAGTTGACTATGGTTGACCGTGTGGACCCTCTAGGGAGCTAAAACACGAGTTAAATCAGTTGAGTGGAACTGAAGTGAGTTGGAATTAGATCAAGGGTTGAGTTAACTCATGTGCATTGAATGAAATGCATTAATTATAGTGAGTTGGACATTGAGTTGAGTGAGTCAAAAATGGAAGTCAAATGGGCTGAAAATTCAGTGAGTTAAGTGGAATATGAGGAGGTGTGGTGATCTCAAACAAACCAAAACAAGTCCCACACTTTGGGGACTTGTTATGGAGAGTTTCATGCAAAACATTAAATGGAATATGGGGGGTTTCTATTCCATTTGGAAACCCCAAGCCTTCAATGTTGGAATGCCAATGGGTGCATTTGTTGGCAGCAAGTGTCCCATTGGTTTAGGCAAGAATTGATGAGGAAGTGGAGGGGTTTTGAGGGCTAAATTATTAAAGGAAACAAACACCATCTTGGCCATTTTTCACCATTGAAAAGCCAAGATTCTCCATCTCTCTCTCCCTCTCTCCAATTCATTTGCTTAAGTGGAACAGCAGAGGTTTTTAGCATCAATTATTCAAGCTTAAACCAGCAAGGAATTAAGAAAGAAGGAAGGAAATAAGAAGGAAAGGAAGCAAGGATCAAAAGGCAAGACAAGAGCTTGGAATTTGGTAAGTGTTTCATGGACTTTTGGATTAATAAAGTGGGGTATGTATTGGGCCATGGTCATGGCCGAATATACCAGTGTTTAACCTTGATTATGAAGGATTTAAAATGGTAAAAAAATAACGATTGGGTTCGGCCACCATGGAGGGCCGAACCCCATGTAAGAGATGGCTTGGTTTTCATGTTTTGAAACATGAAAACCATGGATTTTGTGGACTGTTTTTGGGTTTTGATTTAAGATTTAAATACATGTTTTAGAATGGTTAAAAAACATGGATCTGATTGACATAGGGACTGAAGTTTATATGGTCTAAAATCAGTGGATTAAAAGATGGAAATGGACCATTGGGTTCGGCCACTTAGCATGGCCGAACCCCATGAAAACAAGTGGCTAGTTTTGATGGTTTTTAGAAGTTAAAACCATATAAGTTGGGACTGATGTTAGATGTTTGTAATAGATTTAAAATACATGTTTTAAAGAGGGTTAAAACATGGGTTTGGATATCAGAAAAGGTGGAAGTTATGTGGTCTAAATCAGTGGATTAAAATTGGAAAAAATGGACCATGGGGATCGGCCATCTTGGATGGCCGAATCCCATGGAGTTGTGTTGATTTTGGATGTTTGTTTGAAAGGTAAAACCTGATTTTTATTTACTGTTATTACATGATTATCTGAGGTTTAAAAACAGTAAACATAACCATTGGGTTCGGCCACCATGGAGGGCCGAACCCCATGTAAAAGAATCTTGGTTTTCATGTTGGGAAACATGGAAACCATGGACTTTTATGGACTGTTTGGATGAATTTAATTAGAGGGTTTCTAAGAGATATAAGGGCAGCAAAAGGGTACTGATATTGCATGATTTAAATAACACCTAATGCATATTTGAAGGATCAATTCATGGACATAGGGTTCGGCCAACTTGAATGGCCGAACCCCATGAAAGAGATTGATGATTGTTGTGAAATCAAAGAGTTAGAAACCATGCAATACCATGGGGTTTCTATAGGAGTTTAAATAGAATTAGGTTTGCTGTTTTTATGCCTAAGATACAGGATAAATGATGAAAGATTATTAAAAGAATTGAATCCCAAAGAGCCATGAGGTTCGGCCATGTGAATGGCCGAACCCCATGGGTTGCTTTATGGTTTTTATTTTGTTTACTTAGGGTTATGGTTACTGATTTGGGTCAGCCTTTGGATGGCTGAACCATGTATTGATCATGGTTGAATTAGCATTATTAAACCATGAGTGATCATGGTGATAATCAGATCAAGAGAACCATTGGGTTCGGCCATGTGCATGGCCAAACCCCATGGGGCTAGCTTTGGGATGAATGGACCAAGATTTATGGGCTTTCCTATGTATGTTAAATGAAATAAGCTTGCTGTTTTGGGTTGGCCATGGGATGGCTGAACCTTGTAGTTAATATGGCTAAATGGTGGAGCCTAACTTGTAAACAAATGATGGGATCATTGTGTAGGAGGATCATAGGGTTCGGCCATATGAATGGCCGAACCCCATAGATTGTTTTGTTGGAGATTATGACTTGGTTGTATGAGTTGGATTAAGTAAACATATGGATTTATCTTTGGACTTAGTGATAAGTAAATAACCAGCCACTAAGGTAGATTACTTTTATGAACTTTGATTATGAGCAAGATTAGACATTGGTTATACCAATGGCAAATCTGTGAATACAAGTCAAACGAAGGGATTGATCAAAGGACTCACATGATGTAGTTGGGTCTTAGATATGAATGAACAAGTAAGTGATAGTATGATTTATTGATTGTTATATGGATAAGGTACCGGAAGTTGAACGACGTGCGAGTCGTGACCGGGTGACGCGAAAGAAAGATCAAGTACTGAAGTGAATCTTCAGTAGGTTTCCTACCTTTATTGTAACCACTATTTCATATGCTGTTTTATGTTGATTTCGATAACTTATATGATTGTAAAGTTATGTTTCTAAATGACATGTTTGCATAGACATCTCATGCATGGCATGGGATGATGGTGTTGTAACCAGAGGCCACACTCCGTCGGGGCGTCCGAAAGACCACTGTGGGGTACCCTGATGATGAGAATCCCATCAGGAGGAATCCGGAGGCCACACTCCGTCGGGGCGTCCGAAAGACCACTGTGGGTTACCTTGACGATGAGAATCCCGTCAAGTGATGGCTATGTTGAATGGTGATGGGTGGGACTCATTACATGTTCATTTCATACATAGCATGTTTTTATGGAATTTTGTCTCACATGTATTATTATATTATTTACATGTTTTTGACTAACCATGTGGTAGCCCTGATTCGGGAACCTACTGGGCGCGTTGATCTAACGCCCTAATTCTATCCTCAGAGGAGATTGCAGGTACAAGCAAGGGGAAAGGAAAGTTCATTGACCAGGAGGGGAGCTGAGCCTAAGTGCTTTAATGATGGATTTGGATTACGTTATATTACTGTCATTTGAATACTATTGTTGGACATGTAATAATTCGTTATTTGCTATGGTTTGATTAGGATAATAACCTGTGGATGGTTGATCTATGTTATTTAATATTTAAGACTGTTACTTGCTATCTCGTCTTTCTATTCCGCAATTATCTAGATTATTCCGCATGTTGATGTTAGTTCCATGTGTGATTCACTATCATGGTCTATTCCATGTACACATGGGTGGCCAGTTAAGGTTCAGACTTGGGTAGTCTGAACTTAACTCGCGTCGTGACGCCGCCCGCTCTCTTCCGATGTTTATTTTTAAAAAAAAAATTAGACTCTGAAATTCTCGGAAAGGGCGGGGCGTTACAGGAAAGTGGAGGAAACTCTAATGGATAGGTTAGGGTTAGGAAAAAAAAATAGATTAAGGGTTATATAATTAATGTATGATTTTTTTTTTAGGGTTTTAAGGAATGGAGGATATGCAAAGTAATTTGGGCATTTTAATGATTTATTAGGGTTTATGAAGAATGGAAAACCATGGAGGATGGTTTAGGGTTTTAAATTTCTTGATTAAATGTATTAAGTTTGAAGGGGTTTTATAAGAAAAATCATGGGAAAGAGGGTTTATGATTTTTTTAAGGAGTTAATGATTGAATGTAGTGATTTGTAAATGGATTTCATGACCTATTTGTGGGTAAACTTATGATTAATTTTGGTGTTATGTATGTGGGAAATGAATGAGGATTAGAATATTTAAATGGCTAAATTCTAGTGTTGTTATATTATGGTTAAGGAGACACCAATGGACCCATTTTGTGTGAACCAATTAAGGTCAATGGGTATATATGTGATTAAGTATGGGCTTTGAATGGGTTTAAATGAGTAATGGTTAGATTAATTACATGACAAATTTTAATGTTTTGGTAAGTCAATAATGGACCTAAGTTAAGGACCTAGGTTGTGGATCAATTTTAGGCTTAAATAGGCATGAATGAATGAGTAATTGGTTATGTAAAGGGGTAGTGGCACAAATGGTAATTATTGGCTAAAATGAAGAAACTCACTAAGTTATGATTTATGGGCTTGAAAATGATTAAAACTTGGATTGATTTGGTAATTTAATAAGGTACCGGATAGCGCGAGCGGTACGCGAGTCGGTAGCCGGATTGTCGGACGAAAACGAAAAAGGACGCGAGTCGATATTCGGTAGGATTCCTACCTATTTGTAAGCCATGGATGTGTGATGGTATTTTTGTCATATTTTATTGATTTTGGTATTTATCTTATGATGGGTTTTTACAATTATGGATGCTATGTTTAAGATGGATTTTATTTAATGGCTATGTACTATGATTAAGGTTATGCATTATAAATTAAGGCTATGTATGATATCTTAAGGTTATGAATTATAAATAGTACATAGCATAATGCATTACATCTCATGCATGGCATGGGCGGAAAAAAATAAACAAACCGGAGTCCATGCTCCGTCGGGGCGACCGAGAACAGGCATGGGGACACCTTGACGAGGCTTTGCCGTCAAGGGGGATATTTTGCGGTTGGACATATCTTGACGAGGTTTTTCCGTCAAGAGGGATATGACAGTATATGGCAGGAATGATGGGTGGGATTCATAACATTGGCACCCATGGCATATCATTTACTTATATTTCAGTATATGGTGGTTTATAGTTTTCACTGTGTTATTATCTGTATGTGGTTATTACTAACCCATGTGCTAGCCCTACTCGGAATCCTACTGGGCGGTTGTTCTAACGCCCTACTTCTACCCTAGCTGACGATGCAGGAGATGGCGGACCGGAAGGGCGAGACGGAAGCCAAGCTTAGGAGCTTGGGGAGGCGGATTAATTATTTTGTTTTACTTCATTTTGGAAAAGATGTATTTGCATAGTTAGCTTGTCGGAAATGTAATAATTTAGGTAGTTGCTATGTTTAGGTATTATTTTGGATAATACAGTATAATGACATTTTCGTAATTAATTGGGTATTTCTTCCCTGCTATCTGAAGAACTGGTAGGATAGTTCTATGATCATCCGTATTTATTTTTATGTTCCGTGAGCTTACTTGCTACGCGTGAACCGTACTCGTGGACTTATGTTCCACGCACGCGTAGGGTTGGCCAGTTAAGGGCCGGGCTTTAGAAGCTCGGAACTTAACTCGCGTCGTGACGTCCGCACCCTTTGTCACTTTTATTTAAAAAAAAAAAGTACTCTGATTTTACGGTGAAAAGGGGCGGGCGTTACAGCTGATGACGCAGGAGGTGGCGAAGCGGAAAGATGAGACAGGAGCCAAGCTAAGGAGCTTGGAAAGGAGTGCTAGATAGTTACTAATGTTTATTTTGGATAATGTAATTTGAAATAGTTTAGCTTGTCGGAAATGTAATATTTTAGACTTATTGCTATGTTTTGAATTTAGTGGTAAACATATGAAGTTATGGCATTTTGGTAATTAAATGATGAAATCTTCCCTACTATCTAGAAAAGAAAATTTGGTAGGATAGTCTGTAATGTTTTTCCGCATTTAATGTAACTTTTTGTGGGCTTTCTTCTACGGGTAAACTATTCTCTGTGGACTCCGTTCCACGCACCCGTAGGGTTGGCCAGTTAAGGGCCGGGCTTTAGAAGCTCGGACTTAACTCGCGTCGTGACGTCCGCGCTCTTTGTCACTTTAAAAAAAAATAGACTCTGATTTCGGTGAAAAGGGGCGAGCGTTATAGTTCGTATCAGAGCGAATTCGGAAGAATGAATCTCTCGGAGTAAGATTAAGACGGTTGCACGTCTCACTGACGGCTAAGAATCCCAACCGACCGACTCTTCGGAGTCCGCTGTACGGGGGCCGGGTTAATTTACTTCGATTGACTCAAACTGAAGTGTTTAATCTGAGAACAACAATTGACGGAAAGGAATGATAACAAGGGAAGAAAGATTCTTTCAAGGAGAGATTTATTGAAACATAGCAAGATAGGGTTTACTTCCCCAGAAGGAGAAAACATCTAGGTTTTCCCCCAAATTGAAGAAACAGTACTAGATTTATCAGACATAGCAAAGTAGGATGTACTTCCGCGGTATTCCCAATTTGAACAACAGATAATAGGAATTTAGAGATTCTCCCCCCAGAAACAAAGGAAAAACAAGTGTGCTTATTTGGCAACTTTCCCCAAACAAAACACATTGTGATATACATAAGAAATTCCCCAAAACCGAGATTGGTTTTATTGGAAATTGCAGTTGATGATTTTTGGGTTCTATTGTATTCTATGAATACAGGTATGTCAAATGAAGGGGAGTGTACGGAATTATGGGATAAGGGAACCCCTAACTGTCTCATAGATTTGGTGTCTGCTTCAAGCATAGAAGTTAGCATGGACATTCAGGAGGGACCTCCCGAGGAAGATGAAGAGGATTTAGCATCTCTTTCTGAAGAGAATGTGGAAGACTTTCTGATGATAAGATAGTCGGTAGGGGAATTGGAACCCAGTTATATCTGCGAGTTGTGTAACCAGGTTGGGTACAACTGTACATATTGCCCCTACCCTCTTGAAGTGGTATGCCGGTTTGTGGACTACATGGACACGGGGAAAGAAAGGACTAACTGTCCTTATATTGGAAGACCAGGGATAATACCTTGTTTGACATGTGAAGTATTGGGTTACATGACGATGTCGGGCCCTGACAGTTCCTTTGTGTTTGAGGAGGATGCATGGTCCTCTACGGAAGACTAGGCTGGGGAGTAGCAAGGAAGGTCATTCAAAGAGGGTTATCTTGTAAGAGTTGGGGGTACAATTTGTTGTTTGGAAGGGTTTATTTTAACCCTACCAACCTTTATATTATGATAGAAGTTTGAATGATTTTTTTTTAAGGAAGTATGCAACTTACGAGTTTATGAAGGAACTAAGCCAATGAGTTTTTTTTTATGACTTAGGAAAATGCCTCCAAAGAGAAGAAACAGACAAAACCCATGTGTGGAAGAAGAAGAGGTACAGCAACCTCATTCGGAAGAAGAGGTACAACAACCTCATCAGGAGGAAGCACAGAATCGCATGAATATTCCAGTGATAACACCCGAGCTACGAAATGTAGTGCAAGCTCTAGTCATTTATGTTTTACAACAACTCTTGAATGGAAATGAAACACAGGACCGAAGAGGTCAGAGTGGGGTAAATACCTTTCACTCTCACAGGAGATTCAGACCCAACTTTTGGAGACCTTCAGCCTCTACTGGAAGTTCCTGTTTCCAGTGTGGTCGGCAGGGGCATTTTAAAAGAGAGTGCCCACAGAACGATAAGTCTTTGCACTTCAGAGGTTCTCGTTGGTCAGCCTCTACTGGAAGTTCCTGTTTCCAGTGTGGTCTGCAGGGGCATTTTAAAAGAGAGTGTCCTCAGAATTATAGATCTTCGCACTTCAGAGGTCCTCGCCGTTGTCTAGCTCGATCAGCTCAGCCACAGGGGCCTAGAGCACATGACCCGATAGGAAGGGCACCTATTCTGACAGAGTCGGGACAGCTGAATGCTACGATTTCTTCTCCATAGACAATGGATCATTCGGTGGTTCAAGGTATGGCAGTAGTTGTAGTTCATATGATTATGCATTATTTAATTTGAGAACATTCTACTCTCTTGTACCTATTGCCTTCACGTATGTTATTAGTACAATAAATGTTCACTACACTTACTGTATTATTCCCTGTTGGTAGACAAGGACAACCATTGGTGGGTATGTCGAGTTCCCGATAGATACAGTTTGGTTCCATAAGTTGACCCATGAGTCTTATGGTAGACAGAATAGTCCTATTAAGGTATTAGTATGCCCATGAATGGATTATACCCATAGGAGGGTTATATTCATGGATGGTTATTAACCATGGATGAGGGTTCCCATGGTGGTTTAGATTGATGCCGGGTGTTGGTACCGTGGAAATTATGAACAAAAGGGTTAGTCACATAGTGACTTATGTGCAATTGAAGAGGTATTAAGTTTTGGAGGTGTGTTTAATGGGAAAGATAAAAGTCTAGTGAAACTCGAATGGGAAGCTATGGGCGACTGCCGAGTTAGTCTAGCTAGCTGACTCTGTAGTTAGCTGATGGAGTTCCAGGAGAGTGCAACTAGAAACCTAGTTGAAATGGAATCAGCAAAGAACTTGAGCGTAGACTTGTACTGGCAGGCTACCTCACACAGAGAGTAGACGAAAGAACGTGTTGAATAAGTAAGTATGGGAAATGTCTTGGTAGCAGGTAAAGTGCAATAGAATACATTATTCTACATAAGATCGCAAATGGGTTCATGAGAGACAGAGATAGCATGAGACAGAGTAATTTCTGCAAGAATGAAACTCATAGGTTGATATGAGTGATGTTGATGTAATTAAGAGGTACTTGACGTAATTGAACGGGAACAACGAATAGACCCAGAAATGGAAGAGGGATGGACCGAGATATCTACAGGCGAGGTGGTGCCGGAATAGGAATTACGACCGTGACAAGGCCTTGTATTCCGAGGTAGGACATATGTGCCTGAGAGCTGCAGAAGAGAGTTGTTGGTTGAAGCACACCAAACCAAGCTCTCTACCCAGCCGGACAACGCCAAGATGTGCCATGA
Organism: Chimonanthus salicifolius; assembly: GCA_013350335.1. NCBI lineage: Eukaryota > Viridiplantae > Streptophyta > Magnoliopsida > Laurales > Calycanthaceae > Chimonanthus > Chimonanthus salicifolius. Next base: position 31,411,474 of record CM023537.1, read on the forward strand.
TCTTAAGAGGCACTATTGGTGGCATGGACTCAAGAGAAATGTGGCAGAGTTTGTTACACGCTGTACTAACTTGTCAACAGGTTAAGGTGGGGCATCAAGAGCCACCGGGTTTACTCAAACCCTTACCAGTGCCGAAGTGGAGATGGGAACATGTAGCCATGGACTTTGTAACAGGGTTACTAAGGTCGTAAAGGGGCCACGATGCAATATGCATCGTGGGGGACTGATTGACAAAGTCTGCACATTTTTCTTCCTGTCAAAACGACAGATTCATCAGAGGCCTTGGGTCGGCGGTACATCCGAAGTATTATCAGACTACATGGTGTACCCCGGACTGTTGTGTCCGAAAGAGATGGCCAATTCACTAGCAGAGTATGCCTAAGAGCATGCAGTCGGCTATGGGGACAAACATATTGACTAGCACGGCATTTCATCTACAGACTGATGGACAATCAGAGAGGACAATACAGACGTTGGAGGATATACTGAGAGGATGTATGTTGGATTTTAAGGGCGGATGGGAGGATCATTTGCCACTAGTGAAGTTCTCCTATAATAACAGTTACCAGGCAAACCTCCAGATGGCTCCATTTGAAGCCTTATATGATAGGCCGTGTAGATCGCCAGTGTGTTGGACAGAGGCCGGTGAGCCTGCGCTGATTGGACCGGAGTTAGTTACGGAGACTATAGAGCAGATCAAGGTGGTATGGGAACGACGTGGCAATGAGAAAACCACTTGGGAACTAGAGTTAGAGATGAGTGCCGCTCATCCGAAGCTCTTTGTATGACATGATTGGAACCTCTACTTCACTCGAATTTTCGGGACGAAAATTTCAAAAGAGGATTGTATTGTAATGACTCGGAATTTGTGAATCAGTATATCTATGGTTATTATTTATTTTAATGATGTAAATTGAGAATCTTAATGGAATAAATGTTAAGTGAATTAAAATTTGGGCAAAGGCCCAAGTATGGTCCAATGGACCATGGGTTGGATGAAATTCATTTAATTGGTCAATAATGATTAATGTAATGGCCCGGAATTTGTAAATAAAAATATATGTGGTTATTGTTCATTTTAATGGTGGAAATTGGAAATCTAATGGAATAGAGGGTAAATGGATCAAGATATGGACAAAGGCCCAACTAGGACCCAATGGACTATGGATTGGATTTAAGTTTACTTAAAGGGTCAAAGATGGTCAAATGGGCCAAGGATGGTCAAATTGGGCCCAATACCCAATTGGGACCCAATGGATACAGATGATGTAAGCTTTAAGGTAAATGGGTAAGATGGAAATGTAATTGGGCCATGGGCCTCATGGTGATCCATTTAGAATGAATTCAATGAAATTTAAATCACCTAAGTTAATTTAGAATTAAACCAAGGTGATGTGGCCAAGTGGGACCCACCTCCACCTCACTAAGTGAGGTGGCGTGTGGACCCAAGGATTGGTGGGGCCGGCCACCATGGTGGAATTACTCAACCATGGGTGGAAGTATGAAGGAAATTTAAAGAGGTGGAATTAGGTTAAGTGGAAATAAATTAACCCAAACTAATAATTTAATTAATCAAGTGATTAAGTTAAGCAAATGGGGTTAAATTGGTCAAATGGGAGACCAAGCTACCCCACCTCAAATGTAAAACACATTGGACTTGGTGGTGGTTATCTAAACCACCACTATAAAGCAAGATAAATATCTTGTATTGATTGGTGGAATAATTAATGTAAAGTGTAGTTAGGTCACCAAATGGGGATAAGCTTTGATTTCTTTTATCATTTCTTATCCTCTCTTCATTTTTACTCTCTTCATTTTTTCATTCTCCATTGCCGTCCCATGCTCCAAGTGAAGGAGAGAAAGAGAGCTAAGGAGAAGACAAGAGAAGGAGAGAAGAAAAAAGTGGAAGTTTAAGCAAAATCACTCTAAGATCAAGGTTATCATCTCCCCTCTCATCATCTTTCCCTCTCCATCTCTCAATACAAACCCTAACTTGGCCGATCCTAAGGTCGGGGTTTGTCACCATTGATCAAGCATCTTGACCTACCAAAGATCAAGAGGAAGGAGAGAGGAGGCTAAGGAAACCGACGGGAGCGGCGGAAGTCGGAGGAGACGACGGATTGTGAGTATTTCTTAAACAAGAAATTTTGGATTTTTAGGGTTTAAGAATTGGGATTTATTTTTGCAAAATTTATGGTGGTTAAATAAGTTTATGCCATGGATTTTAAGTCCATCAAATGAAAGGGTGGAAGGTGGAGGAAACCCTAAATGGGCAAATTAGGGTTAGGGAAAAGAAAAAAATAAATGTATTAAGTGCATGGTGTAATTTATTAAATTAAGCATGAAATTAGGTGATTGGAAGGAAATCATGGGCCATAGGGTTCGGCCATGTAGTATGGCCGAACCCCATGGTGGGTGATTTGGTGGTTGATTTAATTGGTTAGGGTTTTAAAGAATGGAAGGGAGTGAGGGTTTTTAGCTAATGAATTTTAGTAAATGAATGAATGTGGGTAAGTTTTAAAATGGTGTTATGATGAAAATGCAAAGAGGTGTATGGCCTTGAAAGGCATGGATGGAGTGAACCTTGAACCATGGGTTCGGCCATGGTGTATGGCCGAACCCTATGGTAATGTGTTACAAATTTTAAATGGGCTTAAAAAGCCATGGAAAATGGGAAGATTGATGGATTTAATATTTTGGTGAATGGAGATATTTTGGAGCAATGAATGATGGATCATGAGCCATGGGTTCGGCCATGGTGTATGGCCGAAGCCTATGGTGATCAAATGATGGAATGAAGGGTTGTGAATAATGGAAAATAAATGGGAATGTTAGTAGTTCTGATGAACCCAAGAGATAAAAACCAATGTTGATCAAATGGGTGATCTAAATGAATGGTGAAATCCCCATATGGAGGGACTTGTGATAAATTCAAATGTGAACAATGGACCCAAGAAAAAAAAAAGATGGGAAACGGACACCATGGGTTCGACCATAGTGTATGGCCGAATCCATGGCCCATTTATGAGTCTTTTGATGGGTTAGGTTGGAGTATGAATGTGTTTAAATTGACTGGGATTTGGTTAAGTTAAGGACTTATCTTTAATGAGTTCATGTAATGGTTGATGGGTCACTAATAAATCTAAGTTATGGATCAATTTTGGACTTAATCATGCATGGATAAATGAGTGATTAATCATGGAAAATGAAGTAGTGGCAAAACCGTAATTAATGGCCAAATTCAAGAATTCCATGGAAATTGATCATGGACTTAGGGGCTCTAATGTAATAACCTTATAAGTGATTGATCAAGCCTAGGGTGGCCAATTTTTAAGAATTATGGGATTAAAAGTTTTAATAGATGAAATGGGACCCACAAAACCTAAATAGTGATCGGTTTTTCATATGGACTTGGAAATGATTTATGGGCTTAGAAATGGTTAAAACTTGGACTGATGTGTGTATGTAATAAGGTATTGGATATCGCGAGCGATACGCGTGTCGGTAGCCGAATTATCGGACGAAAATGAAACAAAGACGCGAGTCGGTATTTGGTAGGATTCTAACCTTTTTGTAAGCCATGGATTGAGTGATGGTTGCTTTGAATTATCTTGGAAATTATATGGGTTGTTTTAATATTGGTTTTGAATTATGTATTATGTAGGGGTTTTTACTTGATTTACTCTGCTAAGCATATAATTGGTTTAAAATGGGTTTTGTTGAAGCTATGATGTGTTTATTGAGGCTTTACTTGATCTACTTTTGATAATCAAGTCATATGTTTGATTCATGGGATTTTTTAAATGTCATGGTTGTTATTATATTCATTACATGGCATATGGCACCTACATCTCATGCATGGCATGGGACGGATATGGCAGGGGAAGGATGAAATGAAACCAGAGTCCATGCTCCGTCGGGGCGACCGAGAACAGGCATGGGGACACCTTGACGAGGCTTTACCGTCAAAGGGGATATTTTACGATTGGATCATATCTTGATGAGGTTTTTCCATCAAGAGGGTCACGGCACGATGATGGTATGGATTATATTTTGAATATTATGTATGGATGAAAAAGGGGCATTGTACAACGATGATGAGATTGATAGGTGGGATTCATGACATAAAACACCCATTGCATTACATTGTACCAAATGGCATTATTTTGATATAATATTTTTATACGCTTTGTTATCACTAATCCATGTGTTAGCCCTACTCGGAGTCCTACTGGGCGCGTTGTCTAACGCCCTACTTCTACCCTAGCTGAAGACGCAGGAGGTGGCGAAGCGGAAAGATGAGACAGGAGCCAAGCTAAGGAGTTGGAAAGGAGTGCTACATAGTTACTAATGTTTATTTTGGATAATGTAATTTGAAATAGTTTAGCTTGTCGGAAATGTAATATTTTAGACTTATTGCTATGTTTTGAATTTAGTGGTAAACATATGAAGTTATGGCATTTTGGTAATTAAATGATGAAATCTTCCCTACTATCTAGAAAAGAAAATTTGGTAGGATAGTCTGTAATGTCTTTCTGCATTTAATGTAACTTTTTGTGAGCTTTCTTCTACGGGTAAACTATTCTCTGTGGACTCCGTTCCACGCACCCGTAGGGTTTGCCAGTTAAGGGCCAGGCTTTAGAAGCTCGGACTTAACTCGCGTCGTGACGTCCGAGCCCTTTGTCACTTTAAAAAAAAATAGACTCCGATTTCGGTGAAAAGGGGCGGGCGTTACATGGAACACATCGTCCAAAGATGATAACTGTGGAGGAAGTGCCAATTGATAAGCCACCTCCCCCACCCCCTTTAGGATTGGAAAGGGCCCCAAAAATCTAGGCGATAGTTTCCCTTTCTTCCCGAATCACATGTGTCCCTCTCGTGGTGAGACTTTCAAGAACACTAAGTCTCCCACCTCAAACTCAAGGAACCTCCTCCTCTTGTCAGCGTAGCTCTTTTGATGACTCTGTGTAGCAAGTAAGTGTTGTCGTATCAACTTAATCTGCACTGTAGTCTCTGCAACTAGCTTGGGTCCAATAAGTGCAGGCTCACCGGCCTGTGTCCAGCACTTAGGTGATCTATATGGTCTACCATACAAGGCCTCAAATGGAGCCATTTGGAGGCTTGCCTACTAACTGTTGTTGTAAGAGAACTCGACCAGTGGTAAATGATCCTCCCATCCCCCTTGAAGTCTAGCATACATGCTCTCAGCATATCCTCCAATGTCTGTATTGTCCTCTCCGATTGTCTATCAGTCTGTGGACGGAATGTTGTGCTAATCAATAGATCTATCCCCATAGCCGATTGCATGCTCTGCCACACTCTGCCGGTGAATCGGCCATCTCTATCGGCCACAATAGTCCTGGGAATACCATGTAGTCTTATGATATCCTCGATGTACCATCAACCCAAGCTCTCAGATGAATCTTCATCTTGATAGGAAGAAAGTGTACGGACTTGGTCAATCGATCTACCACGACCCATATTGCATCATTGCCCTTTGATGACCTTGGCAACCCTGCCACAAAATCCATGGAGATATGTTCCCATTTCCACTCTGGCACTGGTAAGGGCTTGAGTAACCCTGGTGGCTTCCGATGTTCAGTCTTAGCCTGCTGACAAGTTAGGCAGTGAGCAACAAACTCTGCCACATCCCTTTTGAGTCCATGCCACCAATAGTGTCTCTTAAGATCACAATACATCTTGGTGCTGCCCGGATGAATAGAGAGTTTGGTTTGGTGTACCTCGATCAATGACTCTCTTTTGCAGCTCTTAGGCACATATGTCCTACCTCGGAATATAAGACCCTGTCCCAGTCGTAACTCCCATTCCGGTATAACCTCACCAGTGGACATCTTAGCCCATATCTCCTCCACTTCCGGATCTGTCCGTTGCTCCTGTTCAATCTTGGAGACCATGTTGGACTGTATGATCAAATTATACATACATCCATGGTTCATGATATACAAATTGAACTCTCAAATGGTATTCAGCATCTCCCATTCATTCTTGATCAAACTGGGCACTGTTGCATGCGACATGCGGCTGAGGGCATCCGCCACTTTGTTCTCCTTGCCAGGATGATATCGAAGAGCGAACTTATAATCTTGCAGATATTCCATCCATCTGCGCTGCCTCATATTGATTTCCTTCCGATGAAACAAATATTTCAGCCTTTTGTGATCTGAAAACACCTCAAACTTCTTGCCATAAAGATAGTGTCTCCAACTTTTGAGAGCGAAGACCACTGCGGCTAGTTCCAGATCATGATGGGATAGTGGCATTCATGAATCTTCAACTGTCTTGAACCATAAGCCACCACATGTTGACTTTGAGTGAGAGAACACCCAAGTCCCTCTCCTGATGCATCACAAAATACTTCATATCCCTTGCCACGTTCTGGCAAAATCAGAATGGGAGCAGTTGTAACCCTCTCCTTTAGTTCCTTGAATCTCCGGTTGCATACATCCAACCATTCAAACTTGACTCCTTTCTGAGTGAGTCGAGTAAGTGGAGATGCAATCTTGGAGAAGTCCATGATAAATTTCCTATAGTAACCAGCCAATCCCAGAAAGCTACGGATCTCGGTCACATTCTTCGGTTCTTTCCATTCTCTAACTGCTGCCACCTTAGCTGGGTCCACGACTATACCTTCTGCTGATATAACATGCCCCAAGAAGTTAACCTCAGATAACCAAAATTCACACTTGCTTGCTTTGGCATAAAATGGTTCTTCCTCAAGGTGTCCAGGACTATCCGCAAATGCTCAGTATGTTCCTCCTGACTTTTGGAATAGATCAGGATGTCATAAATAAAAACAATCACAAACTTGTCCAAGAAAGGATGGAAGATCTTGTTCATCAGATCCATGAACACAGCCGGTGCATTGGTATGTCCAAACGGCATGACCACATACTCATATAGTCCATACTGCGCCCTGAAAGCTGTCTTCTCTATGTCCTCATCCCTGACCCGAATTTGATGGTAGCCGGACATTAGATCAATCTTGGAGAAGTGACAGGAACCCATAAGTTGATCGAATAGATCATCAATCCTGTGTAGAGGGTATTTGTTCCTGATAGTGAGCTGGTTCAATTTTCTGTAATCCACACACATCTGAAGTGTACCGTCCTTCTTCTTCACAAATAATACCGGGGCTCCCGAAGATGATGTGTTGTTCCGGATGCATCCCAGCCTGAGCAGTTCATCAATTTGCTTCTTTAGCTCGGACATCTCAGCTGGGACCATCTGGTAATGTGGCAACGACACTGGAGTAGTGCCAGGGTACAGCTTGATCTCAGAATTAATCTCTCTCTTGGGTGGCAAGCTAGGGAGCTCTGTAGGGAATACCTCCGTGTAGTCTTTCACTACCGCCGGAAGTTCATCCACCGGTGACTTGCCTAATCTGATGTTGTTCAATACCAGGTGGTTCAAATCTTCATGCAATGTTCTGGTCACAGGGATGCTTTGTTTGTCAGCATGTGCCACATATCGTTTTCTCTCGGGTGACCAAAATATCACCATGCAGAGATGGCAATCAATGTTGGCCTAAAAGTTAGACAACCAGTCCATGCCAAAGATGATGTCGTACTCAGTCATCTCGAGTATCAGGTAGTTGAACTCGAATCTAAATCCAACGAGTTCAGTGTTTACTGCTGTGCATATGAGTCCCAATGATGTGTCTCCGACGGGGGATACAATAGTAAGTGATGTGGACAATTTTTGTACTAGGGTGCCAGTGGCAGATATAAGTGGAGCAGACACAAATGAATGGGATGCTCCAGAATCAAATAATGCGAAAGCATAAGAACTACCGACTACTGTCATACCTTAAGTCACGGAGTGATCCACCGCCTCTAGGGGAGGAGCTAAGGTATACAGCAGTCCCGATCCTGTAGGGTTCGGTGCCCATCCCGTCTGGTTGTATGCCCTGGTTCCTCGTGAATGAGCTGATCTGTGTGGAGGGCTAAAGGAACCCCTGGAGTGAGAGGGTCCGCTGATCTGTGGACATTCCCTCTTCATCAACTCAACTCTATTGAACTCACCCATGGTTGACCAAGTTAACTATGGCTTAACCGACCATGAATGTTACCTTAACCACTTGCCATTTCATTTACATGCCACCTCACTTGATGAGGTGGATCTACACTTGAATCTTAATTGGGTATTTTGTCCCAATTAAATTAATCTTGCCCATTTATTTCAATTGAACCTTATCCATAACCCGTTGGGTCTTAATTTGGAAATTGACCCAACACCTTACCCATCTAAGGTCCATCTCCATTATTTAATTTCAAATTCCTTTAATTCACAAATTAAATGGACAATTTCCATATATATTCATGAAATGAAAATCCAGGGTTTTACAAGATGCAAGTCTAAGCAGTTCATCAATTTGCTTCTTTATCTCGGACATCTCAGCTGGGGCCATCCGGTAATGTGGCAATGACACTGGAGTAATGCCAGGATACAACTTGATCTCAAAATCAATCTTCCTCTTGGATGGTAAGCCAGGGAGTTTTGTCGGGAATACCTCTGCGTAGTCTTTCACTACCGCAAGCAATTTAGCCACTGGTACCTTGTCTAGTCTGATGCTGTTCAAAACAAGGTGGTTCAATTCTTCATGCAGTCTTCTGGTCATAGGGATGCTCTGTTTGTCAGTATGTACCATGTATCGCTTTCCCTCGAGTGACCAAAATATCATGCTGCGGAGATGGCAGTCAATGCTGGCCTGGAAGTTAGCCAACTAATCCATGCCAAAAATGATGTCGTACTTCGTCATCTCTAGTACCAGATAATTGAACTCAAATCTGAATCCAGCGATTTCAGTGTTTACGACTGTGCATATAAGTCCCAATGATGTGTCTCCGATGGGGGATGCAATAGTAAGTGATGTGGACAATTTTTGTACTAAGGTGCCAGTAACATATATAAATGCAGCAGATACAAATGAGTGGGATGCTCTAGAATCAATTAATGCGAAAGCATAGGAACTACCAACTACTTCCATACCTTGAATCAGGGAGTGATCCACCACCTCTAGATGAGGAGCTAAAGTATACAGCCGTCCAGATCCTGTTGGGTTAGGTGCCCGTCCCGTCTGGTTGTACGCCCTGGATCATTGTGAATGAGCTGATCGGGCTGGAGGGCGAAATGAACCCCTAGAGTGAGAGGGTCTGCTGTTCTGTGGACATTCCTTCTTAAAATGGCCCTGCTGGCCACACTGGAAACAAGTGCTCACACCTCGAGGGACCTGAGAGACGGATACTGATGGGGAGGGCTGATTGGGACGAAAGCCCCCAGTTGACCTAGTGGAAGGTGAGGGTCTCCCAAAGTTAGGTCGGAACCTCTTGTTGGGACGAAAAGTATTTCCCCCGCTCTAGCCTCGGCGGTTGTCCACAGACTGCACTGTCTCTGTCATCTCTTGCTCCGCTATGGTAGCTCTACTGACCACCTCCGCCAATGTAGGTGACTTAAAGATAGTCATTTTGGCCCAGATGCTCGGTCGAAGGCCCCTCTCAAATTTGCCAGCCTTTCTGTACTCCGTGTCCACCATGTATAAGGAAAAACATGATAAACGGAGGAACTCCTGATGATACTCTGCCACAGTCATGGTGCTTTGCACCAAAGATATGAACACTTGTGTGTGGCACTCCTTCTCCTCCTCTGGAAAGTAGTGATCCAGGAACACAGCCGAGAACTGGTCTCATGTCATCGCAGTCCTTTCCCCTTCCAGAATTAGAGCCCGCTGTCGCTCAATCACTTCCCACCATTTGCCGGCATCATCAATCAACTGTGAAATAGCCAGCAATATTCTATCCTCATTACTGGAGATCTTCAATAATGTCAGGATCTGGGTAATGTTCCTCAGCCAGTTCTCCGCTCCGGCAGGTCCTTCTTTCCATTTAAAGTAAGGGGAACGCTGCTGTTGGAAATCTCTAACCATCCTCCGATCATGTGCCTCGTTGGTGGTCGCACTTCCATTGCCGTTCATACGTTGTTGTAGAATGGAAGTGACCACAGCTTGTACCGAGTTCTGCAGCTCAGGAGGTACCACGAGAATGTTCACGCTATTCTGTTCCTCCTCTTGGTGTGATTGCTACACCTCTTCATCCACATGTAGGTTTTGTCGGGTTCTTCTTCTATGAGGCATTTTCCTAAGTCATTGAAACATCGTTGACTTAGCTTCTTTGTAAAGTTTCGTGTTTACATTTTTTTTTTTTTTGGGAAATTGCCAAATAAGCACCCTTATATTCCTTTGTTTTTGGGGAAGTTTTCCTAAGTATCAAGTGTTGTTTCTCAATTTGGGGAAAAATCCTGATGTTTCTCATTTTCAAGGAAATTTTCCTATGTATCAAGTGTTGTTTCTGAATTTGGGAAAAAATCATTGATGTTTCTCTTTTTCGGAGAAATATGTCCTATTTTTTTATGTTTGATAAATCCAATTTATAGTGACTGTCCTTCCCTTGTTATCATTCCTTTTTCGTCAAGTGTTGCTCTCAGATTGAATATTTCACTCTGAGTCTAACAAAGTAAATTAATCCGGCCCCCGTGCAGCGGACTCTGAAGAGTCGGTCAGTTGGGATTCTTATCTTGTCAGTGAGACATGATACCGTCTTAATCTTACTTCGAAATATTCATCCTTCCGGTTTCGCTCTGATACCAACTGTAACGGCTCGCCCTTTTTCACTCGCCGAACAATCAGAGTCTATTTTTTTGTTTTGAAGTAAAAGAGTGAGAGAGGGCGAGACGTCACGACGCGAGCTAAGTCCGAGCTTTCAAAGCCCGGCCCTTAACTGGCCAACCATACGTGTGCGTGGACTAAGTCCACTAAAACGGTTTACACGTAATAAGGCTAAACATGCGGAAATAAACATAGTGCGGAATTATAATAGAGTTACTATTCTATCCAATTTTAAATAGGAAGGAAGTCCTTCACTTAATAATAATCATCTTAAGTTAAAATGTCTAAAATTAAAATCCAAACCATAGCAAATAGTCTAAATTATTACGGTCCCAAAATCCTAATTACTCAAATTACATGTCCAAAATAAAAACTTAAATAAAATAGATCTAGCTCATCCAAGCTCCTAAGCTTGGCTCCGATCACGTCCTTCGCTCCGTTCATTCCCTGTGTCATCATCTAAGGTAGAAGTAGGGCGTTAGACAACGTGCCCAGTAGGTACTCCGAGTAGGGTCAAACACATGGATTAGTATAAAAAATCACATAGATAAATATAATGTCAAAACCATGCAAGTGAATGCCATGCCATGGGTGTCATATGCCATGAATCCCACCCATCATCCATATCACAATCACATAGTATTCCTCTTGATGTACAAAACACATCAAGGTATTGTCATGACTCCCCACGTATGCCTTATCGGTCTCACCGAATGGAGCTTGGACTCCTTTTTTCATTTCAAACATCATATCCGGAATCAGTACGGATTCCTCCCCACATTTGGTTATCGGATATCCGAATGGAGCGTGGACTCCCCTCATGTGATCCCTCCCATGCCATGCATGAGATGTAAGTGTACACATGCCATTTCATAATAGAAATCCCATTATTAAAACATAGCACTTTGATACCAAAATAAATCATCAAAACATGAAGTTAAAACAACCATTCATATACATAGATCCTAGTGTAAAAATGAGGTAGGAATCCTACCAACGTCCAAATATCCAGTCCCTGTGTTTTCGTCCAACAACCGATCACCTATCGCTTCAAGCCGATCGTACGTCTGTTTGTGAAATCATGTTACCTTATTACACATAAATTGATCAAAACGATGACCCATTTGGTTCCCATCATTCCATGTTCATTTCCACCTAAGATTATAGTTCTTAGCCCGGTTAAGACCCCGAAGGGGTTTCGGCCATACCTTAGGGCTAAAAATGTTTTAAGTCCATAAAAATGCATTAGTGGGGTTCGGCCATACAACATGGCTGAACCTCCCTTTTGGTTTTGACCCCTTTTTTAGTCTTTGTTATTTTAACCAATGCAGGTCCAACATCACTCCATCTTTGATTTATTAATCCAACCATACCTAGATCCACAAAAGTCCATAAAATATCATCCAAGGGGTTCGGCCATACAACATGGCCGAACCCATGGTGCTTCATTTTTGTCATCTTAGTCCTTAACTTAATAGTCCAAAGTTATTTATCTAAAACATACTTAGATCTATAGACATTCCATCTTCCATTTTTAACTTGATGGTCCATAAAATGATTCGTCAAAATGGTTCATGGGGTTCAGCCATACAACATGGCCGAACCCATGGTTCCTTATTTCCATCTTTTCATTTCTTACTTGATAGTCGAAAGCTACTTATTTAAAACATAATTAGATCTATAAGCATCCCTCCTTGAGGTTTGGCCATACAACATGGCCGAACCCATGGTCCATCATTTTTCATCATTTCCTAACTTGATAGCCAATGGTTCAATTATTTAAAAAAACAACTCTAGACCCATAAAAATTCTTTCATCATCTTCATCATTTAAAACCCATTTAAAATCACCAACATTCTTCCATGGGGTTCGGCCATACAACATGGCCGAATCCCTATGGTTCATCATTTTTCCTCCATGATCCATATATATAAATATTAGGGTTCGGCCATGCAAGGGCCGAACCATGATCCTTGATCATTCCCCATTCCTCATATTCAATCATGCATGTTGTCATAAGTCATGTATACATATTGTCCTTAACAACTTTATTTATATAACATATCTTACTCATTAGGGTTTTGTCCATTTTTCCATCTCTAAAAACCATATTTCGGATTTTGTATCGTACTTCACTTTTATGTCCACCTCATTGACATTCCTTGGATGGATTTTAAATCCATGGCCTATAACCATTTGGCCAACTTTCCAATCCGAAATGGAACCCCATGGTTTCGGACATTCCATAGCCGAAACCATGATTTCCTTAGCCTCTTTCTAATTAATAAATCTTGTTAAGCCAATACATATCGATTCCGCGACTCCTCCGTTTTCTTTCGTTCCGTCTTGCTCCTCCATTCTTCTCCTTCCTTAGTCTTTTCTTCTTCCTCCTTGATCTTCGGCCAAAGAGTGTAGCTTGAGAGGGAGAGGGTTTGAGGTGAAACCCTAAGAGAGGGTTCGGCCAAGGAGTGAAGGTCTGAGAAAGGGAGAGAGGGAGAGCATGAGATGGGAGTTTTCTCTCTCTTTCTCAAGGAGTGGTTCGGCCAAAGGAGGACTGTTCTTGTGTAAGCCCTTTCTATCTTGCCCTAGGGTTTTGGTGAGAGGGAGAGGAGTTGAGATGGAAAAACCCTAAGTCTTTTCTTGTCTAGTGGGGGTCGGCCAAGAGTGAAGTGAGAGGGAGAGAGTGAATGAGATGAGAGCCTTAGGGTTTTGGTTGATGCTAACCCTAATCTCCCCCACCACCCTCATCAAGATGGGGTCATTCCCATGTGTCCCTTGGCTAACCAAGAAGATACATGCCTTACACTTGCCCATTTCCCTCTACCCAACGGTTTTCTTGTCTAGGGTTTTCATGAAATGGAAACCCTCCACCTCCCCTTTGACTCACCTAGCCTTTTCAACTTCCAAGTGACTCACCACCCATTCAACTCACCTCACTTAAAATGAAACTCAATCTCTTAACTCAAGCACTTGGATTTATTCTAAATTAATTAATTCCTTAACTCCACTCGCTTCACTTAATCCTCTTGGACTCACCTATGAACTCACCCATGGTTGACCAAGTCAACCATGGTGGCCAGCCCCACATGTGCCTTAGTCCACACACCACCTCACTTGATGAGGTGGACTTGGGTCCCACTTGGCTATGCCACTTTGATGTCAACTCTTACACTTGCCACCTCACTTGATGAGGTGGACCCCATTCCTTAGATCTTAATTGGGTATACGATCCGATTAAATCCATTCCTTACCCATTTACCCTAATCATCAATTCATCTTGACCCATCGGGTCCCAATTGGACATTTGACCCAATTAACCACATTTACCCAATTAAATAGAATTAACCCTATCCATGATCCATTGGACCATACTTGGGCCATTGCCTCAATTCTTATCCATCTAGTATCCACTCCATCTATAAATCTAAATTTTTAACAATTAAATTATATAATAGCCAATATAATTATTGTATTGAAAATCCGGGCTATTACATCCCCTCCCATTTCTCCTCCATTCTCTCACATTTAAATCAGTAAGCGTTAAAGGAGAAGAAAATCTAGAAACTAAGAGGAAACCGAGAGACAAAAAACAAGGAGATCGGAAGAGAGAAGAAAGAGAAGCAAGAAGGGAGAAAGAGCTCAAGTCCAAACTTAATATTCACTCATTCGTGAAATCCCCCAAATTTCTTAGAGGTATGGTGATTTTATTATATTTTAGAGCTAATAAAGCATATTGAGATGTTTAGATTTAGTCTAAATAACAATTTGGAGTTTGGCAAATCGAAATGGAGAACAAAAAGTAAAGGAAGGATAAAAGTATTGTAATTTTCAGACCAAATCCCACAGTGTTACCCACCCTCCTTGTTGCTCCATTGTGTTTAATTCAGCTATTTAAATCATTAACATTTAATGATGTTTTCATGGTCAATGAGGTTTGCCCACCCATTGTTTGAGAAAATGGTTGTGTAGGGGTAGTGTTGTAGGGGAAAGTATCTTTCCACCTTTGCCTTGGTTCTAAAATTGTTCAGAGAAATAATTTACCTTTCCATGGTTTCAACTGAGATTACCCAATCAGCAAGCAAGAAGACGTTGCCCTTTGGGGGGTTAGTATTAGAATTTGGATGGTCTTTAAGATGTGGCCTTATTAACGAAAGTGGGTTCAAGGTTTATTAAATCTCCTTTAATTATAAACTTAAAGAAGCTTGATAAAGCCTATGGATGTAACGCCCCGCCCTTTTTCACTCGCCGAAAATCAGATTCTACTTTTTTTTTTTTTAAATACAAGAGTGAGAGAGAGCGGGACGTCACGACACGAGCTTAGTCCGAGCTTCCAAAGCCAGGTCCTTAATTGGCCAACCATACGTGTGTGTGGAACTAAGTCCACGAGAACGGTTCACACGTAATAAGTTAAGCTTGAGGAATTAAACATAATGCGGAATTATAATAGAGTTCTATCCTACCAATTATTAATAGCAAGGAAGTACATCATTTAACGATAATTACCTTAAATTAAAATGTCCAAAATAAAAGTCCAAACCATAGTAAATAGTCTAAGTTATTACAATCCCAACGAGCGAATTACTCAAATTACATTTACATAAGTAAAACTTAAATAAATAACTCTAGCTCATCCAAGCTCCTAAGCTTGGCTCCGACCACGTCCTTCGCTTCATCCATTTCCTGTGTCATCATCTAAGGTAGAAGTAGGGCATTAGGCAACGCGCCCAGTAGGTACTCCGAATAGGGTCAACACATGGATTAGTATAACAAAAACACATAGATATAAATAATATCAAAACCATGCAAGTCAATGCCATGCCATGGGTGTCATATGCCATGAGTCCCACCCATCATCCATATCACAATCACATAGTATCCCTCTTGATGGAAAATCCTCATCAAGGTATTGTCATGACTCCCCACGAATACTTTATCAGTTGCCCCGACGGAGCTTGGACTCCGGTTACATCTCTCCACGGTTGTTTATCGATCGCCCCGACGGAGCATGGACTCCGGTTACAATTGAATCATACATCCCTTGGAATCAGTGTAGATTCCTCCCCACGATTATTTCTCAGAAATCCGAATGGAGCGTGGACTCCCCTCGTTTGATCCCTCCCATGCCATACGTGAGATGCAAGTGCAACATGCTATGTAAAAACATCATAGCATTAAAAATCCCATCATTAAGACATTTCATTTGATACCAAAATAATTTAAGTAAAAACATCACATATACATATTCCATGGTTTTTAATGAGGTAGGAATCCTACCAATGTCTAAATACCGGGTCCTTGTGTTTCCGTCCAAAAATTGATCAGCGATCGCGTCAAGCTAATCATGCACCGCTTGTAAGATCTCGTTACCTTATTACATATCAATAAATCAAACCAATGCTCCATTTGATTTCCAACCATGTTTAAGTCCACAAAATACCTTAGTGGGGTTCGGCCATACAACATGGCCGAACCTCACTCCCTTGGTTTTGGGCCCCTCTTTTTAGTCCTTTGATCATTTTAATCATGTGGGTCCAAGATCATGCCATCTTTTGATTCATTAATCAAACACACATAAGTTAACCATTTAACATTAATAAAACCCTAAGTCCACAAAACATTCTCCATGGGGTTCGGCCATACACCATGGCCGAACCCATGGTCCTTCATTTTCACCATATTTCCATCTTAGCCATTATTCTTCCATAGATAATCACTTAGCTTATTTACACATGACTTAGGTCCATAAATCATTCATTAACATAACATAGGTCCATAACAAAAGTCCCTCCATGGGGGTATAATCATATACTTAGGTCCATCATTTTAAAACCCAAAATCCATCAACATGTCTTCCATCATTTTCATGGTCCAAATACATCTAAGTCCATCAATATCTCTCTATGGGGTTCGGCCATACAACATGGCCGAACCCATGGTCCATGGTTCTTCACCATCTCCTCATTTTAAATCATGCTTTACAACAGTTAAAACCCACTTAAAATCACCAATAATCTTCCATCATTATCATTCTTTAAGACCTTTTGAAATCACTTAACATAATCTATGATTTTCGTCCTTTAAACCCATTAAAAATCATTAACATACTTCCATGGTTTTCATCCTTTAAACCCATTAAAATCACCAATATCCTTCCTTGAGATTCGGCCATACAATATGGCCGAACCCTATGGTTCATCATTTTCTTTTAAAAAATCATACACCCATGATTTGATCCTTTGATGGAGTTCGGCCATACATCATGGCCGAACCTCATCCAATCCTTCCTTTGTCCTTAATGGTCCATGCATAAAATCTAGGGTTTGGCCATGCAAGGGCCAAACCATGATCTTGATCATATTCCTTATCTTGGTCATGCATGTGGTCCCTAGCCATATATACATAATAATTCGGGTTCGGCCATGTAAGGACCGAACCATGATCCTTGACCATTTTACATGCTTAAGCCATGCATGCGTACATATTGTCCTTAATCTTCATTCATAGCATCTATCTCACCAGTTAGGGTTTTGTCCATTTTTCCATCTTATTATTCATTGGATGGATTTTAAATCCATGGCCCATAATATTTTGGCCAACTCTCGAATCCAAAATGGAATTCCATGGTTTCCTTTAACTTCCTTTAAATTTATAAACTATACTAAACCATACGTATCGATTCCGCGACTCGTTCGTTTTCTTTCACTCCTTCTTGCTCCTCCGATCTTCTCCTTCCTTAGCCTTTTTTTTCTTTCTCCTTGATCTTCGGCCAAAGTGTGTGTTGCTTGAGAGGGAGAGGGCTCAAGATGAAAACCCCAAAGAGATGGTTCGGCCTTGGTGAAGGTTTGAGAGAGGGAGAGGAGGAGTGAGTGGAAAATCCCTTAGTCTTTTTCTTGTGTCTTGTGAGAGGGTTGACCTTGAGAGAGGGAGAGAGTGAGATAGAAAACTCTAAGTGTTTCTTGTCTTGATCAATGAGAGAGTGTCGGCCAAGAGTGGGAGGGAGAGAGTGAGAGAGTGAATGAGATGGAAAGCCCTTTTCCATCTTGTCTAGGGTTTCCTTGAGCAAGACTCCACCCTCATCAATGTGGAGTTTTCCCCGAGTCCTTTGACCAAACAAGGGAGTGCATGCCCTCCACATGGCACACACCACCCTCTCTAACGGTTTTGGCTTGGTGGTTTCCTTTGGTGGCTAGTGATTTGCATGAGATGGAACCCCCACCTCTCCTTTGACCAATGCATGTCCTCCACATGGGCTCTTTGTCTAGCCAAGAGGGTGTATGCCTTCCACATGGCACACACCACCCTCATCCAACGGTTTTGCCTTGGTGGTTTCCTTTGGTGGCTAGTGGTTTGCATAAGATGGAACCACCACCTCTCCTTTGACCAACCATGATCTTGCATGCCTCCACATGGCACACACCACCCTCATCCAACGGTTTTGGGCTTGGCTAGTGGTTTCCATGAGATGGAAACCACCCTCCTCTCCTTTTGACTCACTCCATCTTATTTTCCATGTGACTCACTCCATTTAAATGCAACTCAACTCCTAACTCAAGCATTAATTTTATTTCCATCTAACTTAGGTGATCTAATTAAATAATTTAATTCAGCTTACTTCACTTGATCATCTTTAAATAACCTATGATCTCACCCATGGTTGACCAAGTCAACGATGGTGGCCTGCCCCACTTGTGCCATAGTCCACACACCACCTCACTTGATGAGGTGGAGTGGGACCCAACTTGGTTATGCCACTTGGATATTACCTCATACCTTTGCCACCTCACTTGATGAGGTGGACCCCATGCCTTTGATCTTAATTGGGTCCATGACCCGATTAAATCCACTCCTTACCCATTTACCCTAATCATCAATCCATCTTAACCCATTGGGTCCCAATTGGGCATTTGACCCAATTGATCCACTTTGACCCACTTTGAGGGCGAAGACTACTGCGTCTAGTTCCAGATCATGTGTGGGACAGTGGCGTTCATGAATCTTCAACTATCTTGAGCCATAAGCCACCACACGTTGACTTTGAGTGAGAGAACACCCAAGTCCCTCTCCTAAAGCATCATAATATACTTCATAGCCCTTGCCCCTTTCCAGCAAGATCAGAATAGGAGCGGTTGTAAACCTCTCCTTCAGTTCCTCAAATCTCCGATTGCATACATCCAACCACTGAAATTTGACTCCTTTTTGAGTGAGTCGGGTAAGTGGAGATGCAATCTTGGAGAAGTCCATGATGAATTTCCTATAGAAGCCTACCAATCCTAGGAAGCTACGGATCTCGGTCACATTCATCGGTGCCTTCCATTCTCTCACTGCCGTCACCTTAGCTGGGTCCATAGCTATACCTTCTGCTGATATAATATGCCCCAAGAAGTTGACCTCAGATAGCCACAATTCACAGTTGCTGGCTTTAGCATACAACTGATGCTTCTTTAGGGTGTCCAGGACTATCTGTAAGTGCTCGGTATGCTCCTTCTGACTTTTGGAATAGATTAGGATGTCATCAATAAATACAATCACAAACTTGTCAAAGAAAGGATGGAAGATCCTGTTCATCAGATCCATGAACACAGCCAGTGCGTTGGTAAGTCCAAACGGCATGACCACATACTCAAATAGTCCATACAGCGTCCTAAAGGCTGTCTTCTCTATGTCCTCATCCCTAACCCGGATTGGATGGTAGCCTGACATTAGATCAATCTTAGAGAAGTGGCTGGAACCCCTAAGTTGATCGAATAAATCATCAATCCTGGGTAGAGGGTACTTGTTCCTGACAGTCAGCTGGTTCAATTTCCTGTAATCCACACACATCCGAAGTGTACTGTCCTTCTTCTTCACAAATAATACCGGGGCTCCCCAAGCTGATGTGATGTGATGTTCGGAATTTGGGAATTAATATCAATGTGAATATTAATTATTTTAATGATGGAAATTAGAAAATTGGTGGAGTAAATGGTAAATGGGCCAAAATTGGATAAAGGCCCAAGTGTGGCCCAATAGACTATGGTTTGGATTTAAATTTATTTAAATGGGTCAAGAATGGTCAAATTGGTCAAATACCCATTTGGGACCCAATGGGTCAAAATGGTTAAGCTCTAAGGTAAATGGGCTAGTGGGAAATGTAATTGGGCCATGGGCCCAATGGTGATCCATTTAGAGTGGGCTTAATGAAATTTAATCACCCTAAGTAATTTGGAATTAAACAATGGTGGTGTGGCCAAGCGGGACCCACCTCCACCTCATCAAGTGAGGTGGCGAGTGGGCCAATGATTGGTGGGGCCGGCCACCATGGTTGACTTGGTCAACCATGGGTGGAGTAATGAACTTAGGCTAAGTATCAATGGATTAGCCTAAGGTAATTATCTAATTAAATTATTTAAATATGGTAGTTAAGAGTGGTCAAGGTGGGGCCATGAGGTGAAGATTCACCTCATCTCAAACTCAAAAAAAAAACTTCACACACGTTGGGCTTGGTGGTGGTTTAGATAACCACCACCATAAAGCAAATAAAAGATCTAAAAAATATCTAAGGGTTGGTGGAGGTAGTTAATGTAAAGAAAAAAAATGGGAATGAGTCTTATCTTTTCCTTTCTCTCTCTTTTCATTCTCATTTCAATTCTTCACTCCTCCATTGTCGTCCCATGTCCAAGTGAAGGAGAAAAAAAAAAGAAAAAGAGAAGGAGCTCAAGGAGAGAAGAAAAAAAAAATGGAATTTGGAGGGAGTTCACTCTAAGATTAAGGTCATCATCTTCCTCTCATCATCTTTTCCTCTTTTCATCTCTCAAATTCAAACCTAACATGGCTGATTTTAAGGTTGGGAGTTGCCACCCTTGATCAAAGATCTTGACCTATCAAAGATCAAGAGGAAGGAGAGAGGAGGCCTAGGAGACCGACGGGAGCGGCGGAAATCGGAGGAGACGTCGGATAGTGAGTATTTCTTAAATAAAAGAATTTTGGATTTTAGGGTTTAAGAAATGAAATTTATTTTTGTGAAATTAATGTTGGATAGGTGATTTTATACTATGGAATTTAGATACATTAAATGGAAGGGTGGAAGATGGAGAAAACCCTAAATGGGTGAATTAGGGTTAGGGTAAGAAATTGGAGAAATATATTGTGTGCATTGTGTGATTGATTAAATTGAGCATGGAATTGGGTACTTGGAATAAGAATCATGGGCCATAGGGTTCGGCCATGTAGCATGGCCGAACCCCATGGTGGGTGATTAGAGTTTGATGAAATTGGTTAGGGTTTAAAGGATGGAAGGCAATGAAGGTTTTTGATTAATGCATTTAGGGTTTTAATGAATGCATGGGAGTAATGTTTAAAATGATTGTATGATGAAAAATGCAATGGAATGGTATGATTTTAAAATGCATGGATGTTAGGAAATTTGAACCATGGGTTCGGCCATGGCATAGGGCCGAACCCTATGGTGATGAAATGGTGATTAAATGAAGGGTTTAAAGGGTAATGTGTTGATGAATTTTGGATTTCAAGTGAACAAAAGTGATGATCCAAAGGGGGCTAAGAATATGGTTTAGTTGCATGATTTAAACCCCTCAAGGAGGGATTATTGGTGGATCTAAAATGTAACAATGGACCCAAAAAAAAAAAATGGAGAAAGGAACATCATGGGTTCGGCCATGGTGTATGGCCGAACCCATGCCCCAAATTGTAAATCAATTTGGGTTTAAGGTCAATGGGTATATATGTGATTAAGTATGGGGTTTGAATGGGTTTAAATCAGTAATGGTTAGATTAATTACATGACAAATTTTAATGTTTTGGTAAGTCAATAATGGACCTAAGTTAAGGACCTAGGTTGTGGATCAATTTTAGGCTTAAATAGGCATGAATGAATGAGTAATTGGTTATGTAAAGGGGTAGTGGCACAAATGGTAATTATTGGCTAAAATGAAGAAACTCACTAAGTTATGATTTATGGGCTTGGAAATGATTAAAACTTGGATTGAATTGGTAATTTAATAAGGTACCGGATAGCGCGAGCGGTACGCGAGTCGGTAGCCGGATTGTCGGACGAAAACGAAATAAAGACGCGAGTCGGTATTCGGTAGGATTCCTACCTATTTGTAAGCCATGGATGTGTGATGGTATTTTTGTCATATTTTATTGATTAGTATTTATCTTATGATGGGTTTTTACAATTATGGATGCTATGTTTAAGATGGATTTTATTTAATGGCTATGAACTATGATTAAGGTTATGCATTATAAATTAAGGCTATGTATGATATCTTAAGGTTATGCGTTATAAATAGTACATAGCATAATGCATTACATCTCATGTATGGCATGGGTGGAAAAAAATAAACAAACCGGAGTCCATGCTCCGTCGGGGCGACCGAGAACAGGCATGGGGACACCTTGACGAGGCTTTGCCGTCAAGGGGGATATTTTGCGGTTGGACATATCTTGACGAGGTTTTTCCGTCAAGAGGGATATGACAGTATATGGCAGGAATGATGGGTGGGATTCATAACATTGACACCCATGGCATATCATTTACTTATATTTCAGTATATGGTGGTTTATAGTTTTCACTGTGTTATTATCTGTATGTGGTTATTACTAACCCATGTGCTAGCCCTACTCGGAATCCTACTGGGCGCGTTGTTCTAACGCCCTACTTCTACCCTAGCTGACGATGCAGGAGATGGCGGACCGGAAGGGCGAGACGGAAGCCAAGCTTAGGAGCTTGGGGAGGCGGATTAATTATTTTGTTTTACTTCATTTTGGAAAAGATGTATTTGTATAGTTAGCTTGTCGGAAATGTAATAATTTAGGTAGTTTACTATGTTTAGGTATTATTTTGGATAATACAGTATAATGGCATTTTCGTAATTAATTGGGTATTTCTTCTCTGCTATCTGAAGAACTGGTAGGATAGTTCTATGATCATCCGCACTTATTTTTATGTTCCGTGAGCTTACTTGCTACGCGTGAACCGTACTCGTGGACTTATGTTCCACGCACTCGTAGGGTTGGCCAATTAAGGGCCGGGCTTTAGAAGCTCGGAACTTAACTCGCGTCGTGACGTCCGCGCCCTTTGTCACTTTTATTTAAAAAAAAAAAAAGTACTCTGATTTTACGGTGAAAAGGGGCGGGCGTTACAGTTGGTATCAGAGCGAATTCGGAAGAATGAATCTCTCGAAGTAAGATTAAGACGGTTGCACGTCTCACTGACAGCTAAGAATCCCAACCGACAGACTCTTCGGAGACCGCTGCACGGGGGCCGGGTTAAATTACTTCGATTGACTCAAACTGAAGGGTTTAATCTGAGAACAACATTTGACGGAAAGGGATGATAGCAAGGGAAAAAAAAAAATCATCATTGTAAGTCGGAATTATCAAACATAGCAAGTAGGGTTACATTTTCCCGACATGAGAAAACAAGTTTAGGTCTTCCCCAAATTTGACAGAATAATGGTAGGCTTATTGAACATAGGAGAAAATTCCCCGATTTCACAAATGGAACGAAACATAGATACTTGGGAAGTTTTCCCCAAACCAAGTGTGCTTATTTGGCAATCTTCCCCAAAAATGAGAAACAAAGTATATTGTTTAGTATTTTTTTTCTTCTTTTTCCTCCATTTGAAAAAGGAACTAAGTCAGTGTTTTCGATGACTAGGAAATGGCTCCGAAGAGAAGGACTCGTCGCAACCAGAAAGAGGTATCACCACCTCGCCAGGAAGAGGAGGTACCCCATCGGGAGGAGGAACAGAATAATATCAACATACAAGGTGTACCTCCCGAGCTAAAAGATGTAGTTCAAGCGGCAGTCGCTGCTGCTCTTCAGCAACATTTGAGCGGAAATGCGACTACTAGCGATGGAAATGCTACTACTAGTGACACTAGTAAACGGAAGATGGTCAAAGATTTTCAGCAACAGCGCCCTCCCTATTTCAGAGGAAAAGAAGGGGCTGTAGGAGCAGATCACTGGTTAAAGAAGATCACTCAGATCTTAAATCTGCTTCAGGTTTCCAGTCCGGCTGACAGAATCTTACTGGCAACATCTCAACTGATTGAGGATGCCGGTAATTGGTGGGAAGTGGTAGAAAAACAACAATCACTGGTGCCGGAAAGGGAAAGAATTGCCATGACTTGGGAATGGTTCTCAGCCACTTTTCTAGAGCAGTTTTTCCCGGAGGAAGAAAGGGAGAGTCAGACTGAAGCTTTTATATCATTAGTACAAGGCAATATGACAGTGGCAGAGTACCACCGGGAGTTCCTTCGACTATCTGTCTACGCATTCTACATGGTGGACACTGAGCACCGGAGGGCCCGTAAGTTTGAACGGGGCCTTCGGCCGAGCATCAAAACTAGGGTGACAGTATTCAAGGAACCGACATTGGCAGGGGTGGTCGGCAGGGCCACTATAGTGGAGCGGGAATTGAATGAGGTAGCGCGGCATGGCAACCGCCGATGGCAGAGTGGGCGGGGTGCATTTCAATCCAATAAGAGGTTCCGCCCGAGTTTCAGCAGACCCTCATCCCCTACTGGATCTAAAGGGGGCTTTCGCCCCAATCAGCCCTCCCAGTCAGCATCAGTTACCCAGGTTCCTAGAGGTGGGAACACTTGCTATCAGTGTGGCCAACAGGGTCACTTCAAGAGGGAGTGTCCGCAGCTCAGCAGACCCTCTAACTTCAAGGGTTCCTCCCGCCCTCTAGTTAGATCAGCTCTGCCGCGAGGGGGCAGAACATACAATCAGGCAGGACGGGCGCCAAACCCTACGGGATCAGGACGACTTTTTGCTATACCTTCTCCAGTAGCAGTGGACCGCTCGGTGATTCAAGGTATGGCCGTAGTTGGTAGTTCTTATGCAGTTACATTATTTGATTCTGGAGCTTCCCATTCATTTATATCTGCTGCATTCATATCTGCTACGGGCACATTAGTACAGAATCTGTCCACCCCACTTACTATTGTATCCCCTGTCGGAGACACATCTTTGGGGCTCATATGCACGGCACTGAACACTGAACTCGCTGGATTCAGATTCGAGTTCAATTATTTAGTAATCGATATGGCTGAGTACGATGTTATATTTGGCATGGACTGGTTGGCTACGTATCAGGCCCATATTGATTGCCATCTTCGTAGAATGATTTTTTGGTCACCCGAAGGAAGGCGGCATATAGTGCCCACTGACCGACAGGGCATTCCTAGAATGCTGCAGGAAGAATTGAATCATCTTGCCTTGAACACCCTCAGATTAGATAAGGCACCAATAGCTGAACTTCCGGCGGTGGTAGTAGATTATGCCGAGGTATTTCCAACAGAGCTCCCTGGTTTGCCACCTAAGAGGGAGATAGACTTTGAGATTAAATTATACCCCGGCGCAGCTCCAGTATCATTACCTCATTACAGGATGGCACCGACTGAGATGACTGAGTTGAAAAAGCAGATTGATGAACTGCTCAGGCTGGGCTTTATTCAGAACAGTACATCCGCATGGGGAGCCCCGGTATTGTTTGTTAAGAAGAAGGACGGTACCCTTCGGATGTGTGTGGATTATAGAAAATTGAACCAGTTGACTGTCAGGAATAAATATCCCCTACCCAGGATTGATGATCTGTTTGATCAGCTTAGGGGTTCCTCTCACTTTTCCAAGATTGATCTGATGTCCGGATACCATCAAATCCGGGTTAGAGAGGAAGACATCGAGAAGACAGCCTTCAGGACACGATATCGATTATATGAGTATGTAGTCATGCCGTTTGGGCTTACTAATGCACCGGCGGTGTTCATGGACCTGATGAATAGGATATTCCGTCCTTACTTGGATCAGTTTGTAATTGTATTTATTGATGACATCCTGATCTATTCCAAGAGTCAGGAGGAACATGCTGAACACCTGCGAATAGTTTTGAACACCCTGAAGAGGAACCAGTTGTATGCCAAAGCCAGCAAGTGTGAATTTTGGCTATCAGAGGTCAATTTCTTGGGGCACGTTATATCGGAGGAAAGCATAGCTGTAGACCCGGCTAAGGTAGCGGCAGTGAGGGAGTGGAAAGCACCGACGAATGTGACCGAGATCCGCAGTTTTCTGGGATTGGCCGGTTACTACAGGAAATTTATTATGGATTTCTCCAAGATTGCAGCCCCACTTACCCGACTCACTCAGAAAGGAGTCAAATTTGAATGGTCAGATCTGTGCAACCGGAGATTTGAGGAGCTAAAGGAGAAGCTTACAACCGCTCCTATTTTGATCTTGCCGGAAAGAGGCAGAAACTATGAGGTGTACTGTGATGCCTCAGGAGAGGGACTGGGGTGTACGCTCAATCAAGGTAATAGGGCGGTGGCGTACGGGTCAAGAGAGTTGAAAATTCATGAGCGCAATTATCCCACACATGATCTGGAACTGGCAGCAGTGGTCTTCGCTCTTAAAAGCTGGAGACACTACCTTTATGGTGAGAAGTTTGAGGTATTCTCAGACCATAAGAGCCTAAAGTACCTATTTGATCAAAAGGAACTCAACATGAGACAACATAGATGGATGGAATACTTGGTAGATTATGAGTTCGCACTCCGGTATCATCCTGGCAAGGTGAACAAAGTGGCGGATGCTCTCAGCCGCATATCACCTGCGACAGTAGCCAGTATGATCAGAACAGAATGGGAGGTGTTGAATACCATCAGAGAGTTTAAACTCTATCTGAATAATCATGGAACCATATATAATCTGATCATACGATCCCACATGGTCTCCGAGATTGAACGGGAACAACGAACAGATCCAGAGGTGGAGGAGATATGGGCTAAAATGTCTACCGGTGAAGTTGTACCGGAATGGGAATTACGACGGAGACAGGGTCTTATGTTCCGAGGTAGGACATATGTGCCTAAGAATTACAGAAGAGAGTTGCTGATTGAAGCACACCAAACAAAACTCTCTATTCACCCGGGCAGCACCAAGATGTACCATGATCTTAAGAGGCACTATTGGTGGCATGGACTTAAGAAAGACGTGGCAGAGTTTGTTGCTTGTTGCTTAACCTGTCAGCAGGTTAAGGCAGAACATCGGAAGCCACCGGGTTTACTCGCACCCTTACCGGTGCCAGAATGGAAATGGGAACACATATCCATGGACTTTGTAACAGGGTTGCCAAGGTCATCCAAGGGCAACGATGCAATATGGGTCATAGTGGACCGGTTGACCAAGTCTGCACATTTCCTTCCCATCAAGATGACGGATTCATCAGAGACTTTGGGTCGACGGTACATCCGGGAGATCATCAAGTTACATGGCATTCCCCGGTCTATTGTGTCTGACAGGGATGGCCGATTGACCGGCAGAGTATGGCAGGGCTTACAGTCGGCTATGGGGACCGACGTATTAACTAGCACAACATTTCATCCACAGACTGATGGACAGTCGGAGAGGACAATACAGACATTGGAGGATATGCTGAGAGCATGCATGCTAGACTTTAAGGGTGGATAAGAGGATCATTTACCACTGGTGGAGTTTTCCTACAATAACAGCTATCAGTCAAGCCTACAGATGGCTCCGTTTGAGGCTTTATATGGTAGGCCATGTAGATCACCAGTGTGTTGGACAGAAGCCGGTGAGCCTGCGCTGATTGGACCGGAGTTGGTTGTAGAAACTACAGCGCAGATTAAATTGATACGGCAACATCTACTCACTGCACAAAGCCGACAGAAGAGTTACGCCGACAAAAGGAGAAGGTTCCTCGAATTTGAGGTGGGGGACTTGGTGTTTTTGAAAGTCTCACCACGGAAGGGACACATGAGATTTGGAAAGAAGGGGAAACTGTCACCTAGATTTGTGGGACCGTTTCCAATCTTGAAGAGGGTGGGGGGGGGGGGGTAGCTTATCAGTTGGCGCTCCCTCCGCAGTTATCATCATTACATGATGTATTCCATGTGTCTATGTTGAGGAAGTACAACCCTGATCCTTCACATGTATTGAATATTCGAGACATCGATGTGCAAAGCGATGTGACATATGTGGAAAAGCCGGTCAGAATAGTCGGGACCGAGCAAAGGGTGTTGCGGAACCGGGCCATTCAGTTCGTTAAGGTGGTATGGGAACGACATCGTAATGAAGAAACCACCTGGGAACTTGAGTCGGAGATGAGAGCCTCTCATCCGGAACTCTTTGTGTAAGATGTTTTCAACCTCTACTTCGCTCGAATTTTCGGGACGAAAATTTTAAAAGAGGATTGTATTGTAAGGTCTCGGAATTTGGGAATTAATATCAATGTGAATATTAATTATTTTAATGATGGAAATTAGAAAATTGGTGGAGTAAATGGTAAATGGGCCAAAATTGGATAAAGGCCCAAGTGTGGCCCAATAGACTATGGTTTGGATTTAAATTTATTTAAATGGGTCAAGAATGGTCAAATTGGGTCAAATACCCATTTGGGACCCAATGGGTCAAGATGGTTAAGCTCTAAGGTAAATGGGCTAGTGAGAAATGTAATTGGGCCATGGCCCAATGGTGATCCATTTAGAGTGGGCTTAATGAAATTTAATCACCCTAAGTAATTTGGAATTAAACAATGGTGGTGTGGCCAAGCGGGACCCACCTCCACCTCATCAAGTGAGGTGGTGAGTGGGCCAATGATTGGTGGGGCCGGCCACCATGGTTGACTTGGTCAATCATGGGTGGAGTAATGAACTTAGGCTAAGTATCAATGGATTAGCCTAAGGTAATTATCTAATTAAATTATTTAAATATGGTAGTTAAGAGTGGTCAAGGTGGGGCCATGAGGTGAAGATTCACCTCATCTCAAACTCAAAAAAAAAACTTCACACACGTTGGGCTTGGTGGTGGTTTAGATAACCACCACCATAAAGCAAATAAAAGATCTAAAAAATATCTAAGGGTTGGTGGAGGTAGTTAATGTAAAGAAAAAAAAATGGGAATGAGTCTTATCTTTTCCTTTCTCTCTCTTTTCATTCTCATTTCAATTCTTCACTCCTCCATTGCCGTCCCATGTCCAAGTGAAGGAGAAAAAAAAAAAAAAAAGAGAAGGAGCTCAAGGAGAGAAGAAAAAAAAAATGGAATTTGGAGGGAGTTCACTCTAAGATTAAGGTCATCATCTTCCTCTCATCATCTTTTCCTCTTTTCATCTCTCAAATTCAAACCTAACATGGCTGATTTTAAGGTTGGGAGTTGCCACCCTTGATCAAAGATCTTGACCTATCAAAGATCAAGAGGAAGGAGAGAGGAGGCCTAGGAGACCGACGGGAGCGGCGGAAATCGGAGGAGACGTCGGATAGTGAGTATTTCTTAAATAAAAGAATTTTGGATTTTAGGGTTTAAGAAATGAAATTTATTTTTGTGAAATTAATGTTGGATAGGTGATTTTATACTATGGAATTTAGATACATTAAATGGAAGGGTGGAAGATGGAGAAAACCCTAAATGGGTGAATTAGGGTTAGGGTAAGAAATTGGAGAAATATATTGTGTGCATTGTGTGATTGATTAAATTGAGCATGGAATTGGGTACTTGGAATAAGAATCATGGGCCATAGGGTTCGGCCATGTAGCATGGCCGAACCCCATGGTGGGTGATTAGAGTTTGATGAAATTGGTTAGGGTTTAAAGGATGGAAGGCAATGAAGGTTTTTGATTAATGCATTTAGGGTTTTAATGAATGCATGGGAGTAATGTTTAAAATGATTGTATGATGAAAAATGCAATGGAATGGTATGATTTTAAAATGCATGGATGGTAGGAAATTTGAACCATGGGTTCGGCCATGGCATAGGGCCGAACCCTATGGTGATGAAATGGTGATTAAATGAAGGGTTTAAAGGGTAATGTGTTGATGAATTTTGGATTTCAAGTGAACAAAAGTGATGATCCAAAGGGGGCTAAGAATATGGTTTAGTTGCATGATTTAAACCCCTCAAGGAGGGATTATTGGTGGATCTAAAATGTAACAATGGACCCAAAAAAAAAAAAAAATGGAGAAAGGAACATCATGGGTTCGGCCATGGTGTATGGCCGAACCCATGCCCCAAATTGTAAATCAATTTGGGTTTAAGGTCAATGGGTATATATGTGATTAAGTATGGGGTTTGAATGGGTTTAAATCAGTAATGGTTAGATTAATTACATGACAAATTTTAATGTTTTGGTAAGTCAATAATGGACCTAAGTTAAGGACCTAGGTTGTGGATCAATTTTAGGCTTAAATAGGCATGAATGAATGAGTAATTGGTTATGTAAAGGGGTAGTGGCACAAATGGTAATTATTGGCTAAAATGACGAAACTCACTAAGTTATGATTTATGGGCTT
Organism: Chimonanthus salicifolius; assembly: GCA_013350335.1. Classification (NCBI taxonomy): domain Eukaryota; kingdom Viridiplantae; phylum Streptophyta; class Magnoliopsida; order Laurales; family Calycanthaceae; genus Chimonanthus; species Chimonanthus salicifolius. The sequence continues at coordinate 31,441,467 of CM023537.1, forward strand.
GGAAATGATTAAAACTTGGATTGATTTGGTAATTTAATAAGGTACCGGATAGCGCGAGCGGTACGCGAGTCGGTAGCCGGATTGTCGGACAAAAACGAAATAAAGACGCGAGTCGGTATTCGGTAGGATTCCTACCTATTTGTAAGCCATGGATGTGTGATGGTATTTTTGTCATATTTTATTGATTAGTATTTATCTTATGATGGGTTTTTACAATTATGGATGCTATGTTTAAGATGGATTTTATTTAATGGCTATGAACTATGATTAAGGTTATGCATTATAAATTAAGGCTATGTATGATATCTTAAGGTTATGCGTTATAAATAGTACATAGCATAATGCATTACATCTCATGCATGGCATGGGCGGAAAAAAATAAACAAACCGGAGTCCATGCTCTGTCGGGGCAACCGAGAACAGGCATGGGGACACCTTGACGAGGCTTTGCCGTCAAGGGGGATATTTTGCGGTTGGACATATCTTGACGAGGTTTTTCCGTCAAGAGGATATGACAGTATATGGCAGGAATGATGGGTGGGATTCATAACATTGACACCCATGGCATATCATTTACTTATATTTCAGTATATGGTGGTTTATAGTTTTCACTGTGTTATTATCTGTATGTGGTTATTACTAACCCATGTGCTAGCCCTACTCGGAATCCTACTGGGCGCGTTTTTCTAACGCCCTACTTCTACCCTAGCTGACGATGGAGGAGATGGCGGACCCGAAGGGCGAGACGGAAGCCAAGCTTAGGAGCTTGGGGAGGCGGATTAATTATTTTGTTTTACTTCATTTTGGAAAAGATGTATTTGTATAGTTAGCTTGTCGGAAATGTAATAATTTAGGTAGTTTGCTATGTTTAGGTATTATTTTGGATAATACAGTATAATGGCATTTTCGTAATTAATTGGGTATTTCTTCTCTGCTATCTGAAGAACTGGTAGGATAGTTCTATGATCATCCGCACTTATTTTTATGTTCCGTGAGCTTACTTGCTACGTGTGAACCGTACTCGTGGACTTATGTTCCACGCACGCGTAGGGTTGGCCAGTTAAGGGCCGGGCTTTAGAAGCTCGGAACTTAACTCGCGTCGTGACGTCCGCGCCCTTTGTCACTTTTATTTTTTAAAAAAAAAAAGTACTATGATTTTACGGTGAAAAGGGGCGGGCGTTACACATGCAGTGTTCGGGTCATAGGGATACTCTATTTGTCAGCATGTACAAGATATCGCTTTCCCTCGGGTGACCAAAATATCACCCTGCGGAGATGGCAATCAATGTTGGCCTGAGAGTTAGGCAACTACTCCATGCCAAAGTTGATGTCGTACTCAGACATATCGAGTAGCAGATAGTTGAACTCAAATCTGAATCCAACGAGTTCAGTGTTTGTTGTTGTGCATATGAGTCCCAATGATGTGTCTCCGATGGGGGATACTATAGTAAATGATGTGGACAATTTTTGTACTAAGGTGCCCTTAGCAGATATGAATGCAACAGATACAAATGAGTGGGATGCTCCAGAATCAAATAATGCGAATGCATAGGAATTACCGACTACTGCCATACCTTGAATCACGGAGTGATCCACCTCCTTTGGGGAGGAGCTAAAGTATACAGCAGTTCAGATCCTGTCGGGTTAGGTGCCCTTCCCGCCTGGTTGTACGCCCTGGTTCCTTGTGAATGAGCTGATCTGGCTGGAGGGCGAAAGGAACCCTGGAGTGAGAGGGTCTGCAGATCTGTGGGCATTCCTTCTTGAAGTGGCCATGCTGGCCACACTGGTAACAGGTGTTCACACCTTGAGAGACTGATGCTGATGGGGAGGGCTGTTTGGGACTAAAGTCCTCAATTGACCTAGTGGAAGGTGAGGGTCTCCCAAGGTTAGGTCAGAATCTTTTGTTGGGACGAAAGGTACTTCCCCACTCTGGCCCCGGCGGTTGTCCACAAACTGCACTGCCTTTCTCATCTCTTGCTCCGCTATGGCGGCTCTTCTGATGCTCGGTCTAAGGCCCCGTTCAAACTTACGAGCCCTTCTATACTCTGTGTCTACCATGTATAAGGTATAAGGTATAACAAGATAGACGGAGGAACTCCTAGTGGTACTCCGCCATAGTCATGGTGCCTTGTATAAACATTCCAAACCATAGCAAATATCTAAGTTATTACAGTCCCACGAACTAATTACTCAAATACATTATCCATGAGTAACTTAAACAAAATGAAACTTAATCATCCAAGCTCCTAAGCTTGGCTTCGATCACATCCTCGTTTAGTCCATTCCCTGTGTTGTCAACTAAGGTAGAAATAGGGCGTCAGACAACGAGCCCAGTAGGTATTCCAAGTACTGTAACGCCCGCCCCTTTTCACCGTAAAATCAGAGTACATTTTTTTTTTTAAAAATAAAAGTGACAAAGGGCGCGGACGTCACGACGTGAGTTAAGTTCCGAGTTTCTAAAGCCCGGCCCTTAACTGGCCAACCCTACGCGTGCGTGGAACATAAGTCCACGAGTACGGTTCACGCGTAGCAAGTAAGCTCACGGAACATAAAAATAAATGCGAATGGTCATAGAACTATCCTACCAGTTTTTCAGATAGCAGGGAAGAAATACCCAATTAATTACGAAAATGCCATTATACTGTATTATCCAAAATAATACCTAAACATAGCAAACTACCTAAATTATTACATTTCCGACAAGCTAACTATGCAAATACATCTTTTCCAAAACAAAGTAAAACAAAATAATTAGTCCGCCTCCCCAAGCTCCTAAGCTTGGCTTCCGTCTCACCCTTCCGGTCCGCCATCTCCTGCATCGTCAGCTAGGGTAGAAGTAGGGCGTTAGAACAACGCGCCCAGTAGGATTCCGAGTAGGGCTAGCACATGGGTTAGTAATAACCACATACAGATAATAACACAGTGAAAACTATAAACCACCATATACTGAAATATAAGTAAATGATATGCCATGGGTATCAATGTTATGAATCCCACCCATCATTCCTGCCATATACTGTCATATCCCTCTTGACGGAAAAACCTCGTCAAGATATGTCCAACCGCAAAATATCCCCCTTGACGGCAAAGCCTCGTCAAGGTGTCCCCATGCCTGTTCTCGGTCGCCCCGACGGAGCATGGACTCCGGTTTGTTTATTTTTTTTTTCCGCCCATGCCATGCATGAGATGTAATGCATTATGCTATGTACTATTTATAACTCATAACCTTAAGATATCATACATAACCTTAATTTATAATGCATAACCTTAATCATAGTTCATAGCCATTAAATAAAATCCATCTTAAAAATAGCATCCATAATTGTAAAAACCCATCATAAGATAAATACTAATCAATAAAATATGACAAAAATACCATCACACATCCATGGCTTACAAATAGGTAGGAATCCTACCGAATACCGACTCGCGTCCTTTTTCAGCTTCGTCCGATAATCCGGCTACCGACACGCGTACCGCTCGCGATATCCAATACCTTATTACATACACATAATTAGTCGATATTTTAACCATTTCTAAGCCCATACATCATATCTTAGTGGGTTGCTTCATTTTGATCAATATTTACGGTTTTGCCACTACCTCCCCTATAGTTAAACATTAACTTAATTATATACATTTCTTTGTCTAAAAATTCATTCATGGATTCAGGTCCATTAATGACCCATCACCCATATCTCAAGATCATTAAATCAGCCACTTAATTGAACCTAAACTCCATTAATTTAATCATATACAAACACATTAACCTTAGGCCAAACAAGTCTACATACATCACTTAGTTCCATCACACATTTGACTTATCATTTTTTTATCATCATAAACTACATTTTTGGAATCCATGAATGTCCCCTTTAATCATGCCATATTCCTCATTTACTAATCCATATACATACACCTTCATCTTAGTCCTTAATTGGTTCACACAAAATGGGTCCATTGGTGTCTCCTTAACCATAATATAACAACACTAGAATTTAGCCATTTAAATATTCTAATCCTCATTCATTTCCCACATACATAACACCAAAATTAATCATAAGTTTACCCACAAATAGGTCATGAAATCCATTTACAAATCACTACATTCAATCATTAACTCCTTAAAAAAATCATAAACCCTCTTTCCCATTATTTTTCTTATGAAACCCCTTCAAACTTAATCACATTTAATCAAGAAATTTAAAACCTTAAACCATCCTCCATGGTTTTCCATTCTTCATAAACCCTAATAAATCATTAAAATGCCCAAATTACTTTGCATATTCTCCATTCCTTAAAACCCTAAAAAAAATCATACATTAATTATATAACCCTTAATCCATTTTTTTTCCCTAACCCTAACCTATCCATTAGAATTTCCTCCACTTTCCATCCTTCCATTTTGATGGATTTAAAATCCATGGCACAAAATTATTTAGCCACCATTAAATTTAACCAAAAAGAATTCCAATTCTTAAACCCTAAAAAAAATCCAAAACTCTTGTTTAAGAAATACTCACAATCCGTCGTCTCCTCCGACTTTCGCCGCTCCCGTCGGCTTCCTTAGCCTCCTTTCTCCTTCCTCTTGATCTTTGGTAGGTCAAGATGCTTGATCAATGGTGAAACCCTCCTAACTTAGGATTGGCCAAGGTAGGGTATGCTTGAGAGAGGGAGAGGGAAAGATGGAGATGAGAAAATAGGATTCTATGGTTTGATCTTAAAGGGATAACCCAACTTACAACTTCCTCCTCTCTTTTCTTCCAAGCTTTTCTTCTTCTTCTTCCTTAATTTTTTTTTTCTCTTCTCTTCCTAGTGGGGGACGTCCATGAGGGAGTGAGAGAGAGGGAAAGAGTGGAATGGGAGTTAGATGGAAAAAGATGGGAAAAAAAATAAGATAGAACTTATCTTATCTTTACACTTTAACATTAACTTTCCCAACCACCCCATAGATATTTTATATGCTTTTTGACCCCAACACCTAGCCAACGTTTTTCTTTGTGTATTTGGAGATGAGGTGGTTTGATTTGGGTCTTCCCTCTTTGACCACCTTTTTGGATAAGCTTACTTAATTACTTAATTAAATCATTAAGCTAATTAACCCCATTTAGCTTAATTCTACTTACTTAACTTGCCTTCATACACCCATGGTTGACCAATTCAACCATGGTGGCTGGCCCCACCAAACCTTGGCCCACGTGCCACCTCACTTGATGAGGTGGAGGTGGGTCCCACTTGGCCACACCACCATTGTTTAATTCCAAATTACTTAGGGTGATTGAATTTCATTAAGCCCACTCTAAATGGATCACCATTGGGCCCATGGCCCAATTACATTTCCCACTAGCCCATTTACCTTAGAGCTTAACCATCTAGACCCATTGGGTCCCAAATGGGTATTTGACCCAATTTGACCATTCTTGACCCATTTAAATAAATTTAAATCCAAACCATAGTCTATTGGGCCACACTTGGGCCTTTATCCAATTTTGGCCCATTTACCATTTACTCCACCAATTTTCTAATTTCCATCATTAAAATAATTAATATCCACATTTATATTAATTCCCAAATTCCGAGACCTTACAAGTACGGTCAAACACATGGGTTAATATAAAAATCCAGATATAATACATCAAGTCGTATCTGTAAAACATCATATCCAAAACAGTGTATGATAATAGAGATCCAATCATACAGATAAAACCAGAAACAGTGCATGATAAATAGAGATCATAATCATGCGGATTCAATGCCATGCCATGAGTGTCATAAGCCATGAGTCCCATCAGCCATAACACAATCTGTAATAGCCCGAAATTTTTAAATCAATATATATGTGGCTATTATTTGTTTTAATGATGGAAATTGGGAAATTTAATGGGATAGATGGTAAATGGATCAAAATTTGGACAAAGGCCCAATTATGGCCCAATGGACCATGGATTGGATTAAATTCGTTTAAATGGTCAATTGGGCCAAGGATGGTCAAATTGGACCCAATACCCATTTGGGACCCAATAGATCAAGATGATGTAAGCTTTAAGGTAAATGGGTAAGAGGTGAATGTAATTGGGCCATGGGCCCAATGGTGATCCAAGTAATTGAAAGGGATTTAATTAAATCACCTAAGTTAATTTTAATTAGACCAAGGTGACATGGCCGATTGGGACCCACCTCCACCTCACCAAGTGAGGTGGCGTGTGGACCAAGGATTGGTAGGGCCGGCCACCATGGCTGAATTGGTCAGCCATGGGTGGAAACATGGAGGGAATTTAAGAGAATGTAATTAGGTTAAGTGGGAATTAATTAACCTAAGTTAATTATCTAATTAATTAAATAATTAAACTATCCAAACAGGTGGTCAAAAAGGGTCAAAAGATGGAAGACTCAAACCATCTTATCTCTAAGGCACCAAAAAACGTTGGCTTGGGTGGTGGTTTATCCCAACCACCACCATAAAGCATAAAAAATATCCCATGTGGTTGGTGGGAAAATTAATGGTTGAGTATAACTTAAGCAACCAAAAGGAGATGGTTTTCATCTCATCTCTCAAATCCCATTCTCATTTTCACTCTCTCCCTCTCTTCCTCTCTCATTGCCATCCCTCACCTCCTAGGGGAAGAAAATAAGAAAACTAAGAAGAGAAGAAGAGAAGAAAGAGCTAAGCTTGGGCCCTCCACCTCAAGACCAAAGCTTGAGACATCCTCTCCCCATCTCTCTCTCTCTCAAATCTACTCCATCTTAGCCTCCCAAGCTTTGATGTTTTACATTTGATCAAGCATCTTGGCCAACCAACAAATGAGAAGAAGAAGAAAGGAGGCCAAGGAATCCAAAGGGAGCAAAGAAAATCAGAGGAGCCGTCGGATTATAAGCATTTCTAAACAAGAGGTTAGATTTTTAAGGTTTAAGATTTGGAATCCATTTTCTTGGAATTAATGGTGGCCAAGTTTATCATGGGCCTTGGATCTCAAATCCATCCAATAAAAGGATGAGAAATGGACAAAATGGAAAGATAAATTAGGTTAAGGAAAATAAAGGATGCATTAAGGACATTATGGATTTAAGTTTATTTAAGTATGAAGATGTGATTTTTGAAGGAACCATGGTAGGTGATTAAGAATTTTAATGGGGTCTTAAAGAATGGAAACCATGGAATATGATGAATGGTTTTAAAGATTTTGAATGATTAAATGTTAGTGATTTTGTAAAGGGGTTTTTAAATGAGGGAATCCATGGATGAAGATTAATGTTTTTATGGTCTTAAATGTCACCAATGAATGATGGACCATGAACCTTATGGTGATGGTGTTAGAATTTTAATGGGTTTAGAGAATGGAGGCTATGTTAAGTGGTTAATGATTTTTTAAAAGTTTTAAATGAATGAATGTTAGTGATTTTTAAAGGGGTTTTTAAATAAGGAAAACCATGGAGAGATTTTATGGATGGAATGCTTTAAACCCTATGGTAATGTATTTATAATTTTAATGGATATGAAAAGATGGAAATAATGTCTTAAAAAATAAAACCATGGAGAGATTTTGGTGAACTTAGGTGTTTTGGAACCATGGAAAAATATTGGGGAGTAATGGTAGCTTTGATGGACTTAAAATGAAACTAATGGTGATAAAAAGGGGTGATTTGAATGCATGATGGAAACCACCTTATGGAAAGAATTATGGTGGATCTAAATGTTGTGAATGGATCCAAGAAAAAATGGGGAGAAAGACATCATGGGTTCGGCCATGGTGTATGGCCGAACCCATGACCCATTTTACAAGACAATTGATGGGCTATGGAGGGGTTTATGTATGTGTTTAATTAATGAGGATTAAGTTGGGAAAAAGAGCTGTTTTAATGATGTTATGGCATGATTAAATGGGTCACTAATGGATTTGAGTGTATGGATCAGTTATGAACAAAAATGTACATGGTTAAATGAGTGATTAACAATGGAAAAGAGGTAGTGGCAAAACCGTAAATAATGGCCAAAATGAAGAACCCCATGGGGGATGATCATAGACTTAAAAACTTTAAAGATGACCATATGTGTGGTTCTATGAAGCCTAGGATAGCTGGTTTTTAGACTCATGTGATTGAAATATCTAATGGACTAAATGGGACCCATGGGACCCACAACACCTAGATAGTGAGGTTCGGCCATGGGGTATGGCCGAACCCCGCTAAGATATGATTAATGAACTTAGATATGATAAAACATGGACTGATTATTAATATGTAATAAGGTATCGGACGTCGCAAGCGGTACGCATATCTGTGACCAGATTATCGGACGAAAATGAAAAAAAACGCTAGTCGGTATTCGGTAGGATTCCTACCTTTTTGTAAACCATGGATTTACGTGTTATATGATGGTTCGCGTGATTTATTTTGGTAATTTATATGATTTGTTTTATGATGGGTTTTAAGATTATGATTTATATATATTATATGGCATATTGCCCGGCTATGATTTATATGATTAGGCTATGAATTATATATGAAGGCTACAAATTTTATATATTATATAGCATAATGCACCTGCATCTCATGCATGGCATGGGCGGGAAAATAAAGAAACTAGAGTCCATGCTCCGTCGGGGCGACCGAGAAGCAGACATGGGGATAGCCTGATGTGCTATAATGGGAGTCCATGCTCCGTCGTGGTGACCGAGAAGCAGACATGGGGATAGCCTGATGTGCTATAACCGGAGTCCATGCTCCATTGGGGCACCGAGGAGCAAACATGGGGATACTTTAATGTGTTGAGATATAACCAGAGTCCATGCTCCGTGGGGGTGACCGAGAAACAAACATGGGGATATCTTGATGAGGTGTTTCCATCAAGGGGGATATGACATCATGATGGTATGGATAATGGGTGGGACACACGACATAAAAACACCCATGGCATGGCATGGCATGGCATTCAATCTATAGTTTTCATTATATGATTATCTATATGCTTGTTATCACTAATCCATGTGTTAGCCCTACCCGGAGTCCTACTGGGCCCGTTGTCTAACGCCCTACTTCTACCCTAGCTTATGACGCAGGAGATGGCGGAAACGAAGGACGCGACTGGAGCCAAGCGTAGGGGCTTGGGGAAGCGGGCTACTTGGTTTATTTAAATTTATGTTGGAATATGTAATTGAGTACCTTAGCTCGTCGGACTGTATAATTTATATTTCTTACTATGGTTTGGTCTTTACTTTGAACTTTTTCATTTTGAGATATAATTATGAATTTAGGGGTATTTTAGTAATTTAAGCGTCGTACTTCCTTGCTATCTAAAACTGGTAGGATAGTCTCTATTATAATGTTCCGCATTAAGTCATATTCCGCGAGCTTACGTTTACGTGTGAACCGTTCTCGTGGACTTCGTTCCACATGCACGTAGGGTTGGCCAGTTAAGGACAGGGCTTTAGAAGCTCGGACTTAACTCGCGTCGTGACATCCCGCGCCCTTTGTCACTCTTTATTTGAAAAAAAAATAGACTCTGATTTTCGATGAAAAGGGGCGGGCGTTACACAATCACTAAAACATCCTCTTGATGGAAAGCTCCTCATTATGGTATCCTCACAAAACATAGTATCCTCTTGATGGAAAACTCCTCATCAAGGTATCCCCACAGTTGTCTTACGGACGCCCTGACGGAGTGTGGTCTCCGGTTACCTCTTGATGGGATAATGCACATCAAGGTACCCCTCATGACTTACGGACGCCCCGACGGAGCGTGGGTCTCCGGTTACCTTCCATCCCTCCCACGACATGCATGAGATGCAAATGTCCACATGCTATGCAATTATACAAATCATAGCATTAAAATCTCATATTTAAAACATATCATTTATACAAAATAACTCATCCAAATAGGAGTTAAAATCATCATATAACATATCCATGGTTTCAATGAGGTAGAATCCTACCAATGATAACTAACACCTCCTTGCGTTTTTGTCCGGAAACCGATCATCGATCGTACCCCGCTTGTGAGGTCCCGTTACCTTGTTATATATCAATACATTAAAACAATGATCCCTTTTTATTTCCACCCATGTTTAAGTCCATAAACATGCCTTAGTGGGGTTCGACCATACACATGGCCGAACCTCACTCACTCTAATTTGGTTCCCTCTTTTTGATCCTTGATCAGTCTAACCAATGTTACGTATGTTGGCCAGTTAAGGGTTGGGCTATGGAAGCTCGGACTTAGCTCGCGTCGTGACATTCCTGCTCTCTCTCACTCTTTTATTAAAAAAAAAATAGACTTTGATTTTCAGCAAGTGAAAAAGGGCGGGGCATTACAGTTGGTATCAGAGCAAAACCGGAAGGTTGAATCTTTCGAAGTAAGATTAAGACGGTATCATGTCTAACTGACAAATAAGAATCCCAATTGACCGTCTCTTAGGAGTCTGCTGCAAGGGGACCGGATTAATTTACTTCGTTAGACTCAGACTGAAACATTCAATCTGGGAACACTTGACGAAAAAGGAATGATAGCAAGGGAAGTACAGTCACTATAAATTGGATTTATCAAACATAGCAAATATGAGATATTTCCCCAACACAAGAAACAACGCTTGATACTTAGGAAGTTTCCCCAAAAACAAAGAAATACAAAGAGTACTTATTTGGCAATTTCCCCAAAACAAGGAACATCAAGATTTTCCCCAAAATAAGCAAAATTATGTGATACATAGGGAAATTCCCCAAAACATAGATTAGTTTGATTAGAACCGCGGTTGTCATTAATATGCTCCTGCTATTGTGATACAGATATGTCGAGCAACATAAAGTATACAGAGTTGTGGGACAGAGGAACCCCTAGTTGTCCTATAGATCTGGTTTCTTTTTCCAACAACTCCAGCAGGCAAGACCGCACTGTGGGAGTTAACGTAGACGTCCAAGTAGGATCACCCGAGGATGTCGAAGTGATTCCAGTCCCTTTTCCAGAAGAGAATATGGGAGATATCCCAATGATAGAAGAATCCGTAGGGGAGATAAACTCACCCAGGTATATGTGCGAATTGTGCAACCAGGAGGGGCACAATTGTATTTTTTGTCCCTACCCCCTTGAGGTTATTTGCCTTGTTTGTGGACTTCACGGGTACGAAAATGAGAGGACTAACTGTCCTTACATTGGGGAACCGGGAATAATACCCTGTCTGACTTGGGGAATGTTGGGGCACACGTTGACGACATGCCTTGAAAACTTCTTCGATCTTGGTGATGATGTAGGGTCTTCTACGGAAGGTTAGGCTAAGAAATGGTAAGAAAATGTAGGGGAAAGAGGAGATTTTGTAAGGGTTGTGGTTACGTTTTGTTCTTGAAATGGTTTTTCTTTCTAACCCTACCAACCCTTGTATTGTGATGGAAGTTTGAATGATTTTTAATAAAGTAGGCAAACTTAAGAGTTTATGAGGACGTTGGCACTGAGATGCATGTGACGAGGTCACTTGATTATATTGAGACGTGGTATGGTGTGTCCCTCACGTGATATTGATGATTGAGATGTGGTATGGGTATGTCCCTCACCTGATATTGATAACGTTATGCCTTAGTCCTTGGGAAAAAGGAGACTGTCCTATTAGTAGATCATTGCGTCTCACTTTTGTGTAGTTAAAATGATGAGATAAGCATATAGATTCCATGAGTAAGGCCTAGAGTAGCCGTGAGACCGTGGGAGCATTGATATGAACATACGGAGACTTGGTTTCATAGGGTTGCCGTTGAGGAGTGCGTCCCTCACAAGCTACGCGCTGGAGGGCTCTCTCACGGCTATTTCGCACACTTGATGTGCGTTATTACGCATAGCTAGATATTATTTTACCCCATGGGGGTGGTGCTAGCTTCGTTAGATGTGGTTCGACCACCATAGAGCTTGACCGAATCACCCTTGGGGTGAAGGGATGCAGGGCGCGGTAGACCTGATCACGTTGGACGTTGGTCTTCCGCTTAATAAGTCATGGGCCGTAAGTCTTGCTAGGGGTCGGGGTATATTTACGATTTGATATTGTTGCCACAGTCACGTAGTGACTCATTCGAGTGTTGTTCCTACGGATAGAATATCTCATGGAGATGATGTACCCTGGATTAATTATGCCCATGGAAGTGGATTATGCCCATGGAAGGATCATATTCATGGATGGTTGTTAACCATGGATAGATGATACTCACTGATAGAGTGATACCAGGGATGGATGTGTATAACCGTGGATGATGGTTCCCATGGTGGTTTGGATTGATGTCGGGTATCGGTACCATAGTAGACATGTTGGTGGTGTGATGGACCTGTTAGTCCCATAGATGACATATTGTTCTAATGATTGGGACATGTTTTGATCTACATCCCACGTTATAAGAAAAAGGTGTTAGTCGTATTACGACTTGTATCACAGAGAAGTTAGTGTTGAGAGATACTCGGTATCGCAGAAGTTTTGAACAAAAGGTGTTAGTCACATAGTGACTTATGTGCAAATGAAGATATGCTTAATTTTGGAGATGTACTTAGTGGAAAAGATAAGAGTCTAGTGAAACTCGAATGGGAAGCTATGGGCGACTGCCAAGTTAGACTGATCAGCTGACTCTGCAGTTAGCCGATGGAGTTCCAGGAGAGTGCAGTTACAAACTTAGTTAAAATGGAATCAACGAAAGCCTTAAGCATAGGTTTGCATTGGCAGGCTACCTCACTAACAAATTTCAATAAGGAGAAAGGTCATCACTAACCTCACACAGAAAATAGACGAATGAACATATTGAGCGAGTACGTATGGAAAATATCTTGGTAGCAGGTAAAGTGAAACAGAGTACGTTGATCTACATGAGATCGCAAATGGGCTCACGAGAAAAAGAGATAACATGAGACAGAGTAAATTTTGCGAGAATGAAACTCATAGTTCTATATGAGTGATTTTGATGTAATCTGTTTGAAACCCTACTTCGCTCGATTTTCAGGATGAAAATTTTCAAAAGAAGGTTGTATTGTAACACCTCGGATTTTCAATTTATGAATATATATGGAATTACCCATTTAATTTGTGAATTAATGGAGATGGACCTTAGATGTTTAAGGTGTTGGGTCAATTGCCCAATTAAGACCCAACGGATTATGGATAAGGTTCAATTGAAATAAATGGGTGAGATTTATTTAATTGGGTCAATGTTGTCAATTGGGTCAAATGCCCAATTGGGACCCAATGGGTCATGGTTGACTTGGTCGACCACCAAATGGGTTCAAGCTTAATTAAAGTATGGCTGAATTAAATTGGATTAAGTTCAAAATGAAATGAAGGAATTGAGTTGATTTTAACTGAGTTAAATAGAGTTGAATTAAAGATATGAGTTGAGTTAAAGAGGTCAGTTGGATGGGAAGTTAATGGGACTTTCATCTTAAGTGAGTTAGGAGAGTAAATGGAGAGTTGCATCTCATAAGATCAACCCCAAGGGGTACACACGCTGGGGAGATGGGAGTTTCATCTCATGGGATGAAACTCCAAATGGATCATTAATGAGGAGGTGAAGGGTTTTTGGTTGTTACACAAGGCATACACATTGGAGAGATGGAGGATTTCCATCTCAAGATGGAAACCCAAGGGGCAAACGGTTGGGAGTTTCATCTCATGGGATGAAACCCCCAAAAGATAGTATTAATGAGGAGGTGAAGAGTCATAGTGGTTACAAAGGGACATCACCCAAAAGACACCACTCACGGCTGACTCTCATTGAACAAGACAAGACTTGGTTTTCATCTCACTCTCTCCCTCTCTCTCTTGGCCAACCCTCTCTCAAAGACAAAGGAGAAAGGACTTAAGAGTTTTCTATCTCAAGCTCCTCTCCCTCTCTCAAACCTACACTCTTTGGCCGAACCCTCTCCTTGGGTTTTCATCTCAAGACCTCTCAAGCTCACTCTCGGCCAAAGATCAAGAAGGAAGAAGAGGCTAAGGAGGGTGAAGATTGGAGGAGCAAGAAGGAGTGAAAGAGACTGGAGGAGTCGTGGAATTGGTGAGTACTGGATAAGATGTTATAAGTAAGAAAAGATAGTCAATGAACATGGTTTGGCCATTGCATGGCCGAACCCTAATTTTATTATGGCTAAGGACTTTATGCATGACCCATGTACGGAATGGTGAATGATCAAGGATCATGGTATGGCCCTTGCATGGCCAAACCCTAAGTTTTATGTATGAGAACCATCAAGGACAAAAAAGGGTGGATGAGCTTCGGCCATGATGTATGGTAGAACCCCATCAAAGGATCAATCATGGATGTATGATTTATATTAATGGAAATGATGAACCATAGGGTTCGGCCACGTTGTATGGCCGAACCCCATGGAAGGGTGTCAGTTATTTAAAATGTTTTAAAGGAGAGAAATAATGGAGGAATGTTATTGATTTTTAAATGGTCTCAAATGTTGAAATTAGTGTAGAACCATGGACCATGGGTTCGGCCATGGTGTATGGCCAAACCCCATGGAATGATATTGATGGACTTAGATGTTTTGGACCGTGAAAATGATGGGGGAATGTTGATAATTTTAATAGGTTTTAAATATGGTTAATGATGATCTAACGGGATGAACCTAAGTGTATAATTAAACCCCCATGGAGGGACTTGGGTGGTTGTTGTAATGGCCCGGAATTTTTAAATCAATAAAAATGTGGCTATTATTTATTTTAATGATGGAAATTCGGAAATTTGATGGAGTAGATGGTAAGTGGATCAAAAATTGGACAAAGGCCCAAGTGTGGCCCAATGGACCATGGATTGGATTTAAATTCATTTAAAGGGTCAATGATGGTCAATTGGGCCAAGGATGGTCAAATTGAGCCCAATGCACATCCAGGACCCAATGGGTCAAAATGATTTAAGCTCTAAGGCAAATGGGTAGGAGGTGAATGTAATTGGGCCATGGGCCCAATGGTGATCCAATTAGTTGGAATGGATTTAATTAAAATTAAATCACCTAAGTTGGTGATGAATTGACCAAGGTGACATGGCCGATTGGGACCCACCTCCACCTCACCAAGTGAGGTGGCGTGTGGACCAAGGATTGGTGGGGCCGGCCACCATGGTTGAATTGGTCAACCATGGGTGGATATATGGAGGAAATTTAAGAACATGGAATTAAGTTAATGGGAATTAATTAACCTAATGATCTAATTAATTAATTAATTAAACTAATCAAATGAGGGTCAAATGGTCAAAATGGGAAGACCAAACCACCCATTTCAAACACACAAAAACGTTGGCTTAGGTGGTGGTTTATCCCAACCACCACCATAAAGCATAAAGCATAAAGCACGAAAAAAATCCCATGTTGATGGTTGGAAGCCTTAATGGTGGAGTAAAGTTTAAGAAACCAAAAGGTGTTGTTTTTATCTTTTCTTTCAAATCCCATTCTTATCTCATTCTCTTCCTCTCTTGTTCTCCCACATTGCCGTCCCACACCCCAGGGAAAAGAAGAAGAAAAGCTTGGAAGAAAAAGAGAAGAAGAGAAGAAAGAAGCCAAGCTTGGCCATCACCCCAAGATCAAGCCATAATATCTTCTTCCTCACCATCCTCTTCTCCTCCTCCCCCTCTCTCAAACACACCCCATGATGGCCGAACCCAAGCTTGGAGGTTTTTCATCTTGATCAAGCATCCTAGCCAATCAACAAAGGAGAAGAAGAAGAGAGGAGGCCAAGGAGTCCGAAGGGAGCAAAGAAAGTCGGAGGAGCCGACGGATTGTAAGTATTTCTAAACAAGAGATTGGATTTTTTTAGGGTTTAAGATTTGGGGTCCATTTCTTAGATTTAGTGGTGGCCAAAACATTATGGGCCTTGGATCTCAAATCCATCCCATGGAAGGATGAAAAATGGACAAAACCCTAATGGGTAAATTAGGGTTAAGAAAAATAAATGGATTAAGGACATTATGTAATTAAATTATTTAAGCAATGGATGTATGGAATTTTTGGAAGGAATCATGGTGAGTAATTAAGTAAATTGGAATGGGGTTTTTAAGGTCAAAACCATGGTAGGTGATTAATTGATTTATTAGGGTTTATAAAGAATGGAAGCCATGGAGGATGATTTAGGGTTTTAAGATTTTAATGATTAAATGTAGGTAATTTTTAAAGGGGTTTTTATGATGAAATTCATGGAAGATGTGAATGATTTTTGTGGCCTTAAAAGGCATGAATGAATGATGGACCATGAACTTATGGTGATGGTGTTAGAATTTTAATGGGGTTAGAGAATGGAGGCTATGTTAAGTGGTTAATGATTTTTAAAGTTTTAAATGAAGAATGATAGTAGTTTTGAAAGGGGTTTTTAAATGAAGGAATCCATGGATGAAGGTTAATGTTTTATGGTCTTAAATGTCACCAATGAATGATGAACCCTATGGTAATGTATTCATAATTTTAATGGATATGTAAATAGGGAAAAATAATGGGGAATGTTGGTAGTTTTGATGGACTCAAGAAAGTGAGCCTAATGTTAATTAAAGGGGCTGATTTTAAAGATCCTATGACATGAAGTGGTAAGGCATTAAGGGATCTAAGATGTGGATCAAAAATGTGGGAAAAGATCCAAGAAAAATAAGGAAATTAACGTCATGGGTTCGGCCATGATGTATGCCCGAACCCATGACCCATTTTTATGAGCCACTTAATGGGCTAAGTATGGGGTTATATATGTGTTTAAATGAATGGAGATTAGGTTAATTAAATGGCTGATTTCTAGTGTTGTTATGTCATGGTTAATGAGACATCAATGGACCCATTTTGTGAACCAATGGATACGCTAAGATTAAGGTCTATGAATATGCTTTAATTATTGGGAATTAGGTTAAGATAGTGGCTGATTTTTAATGGTTGTATCTCATGATTGGTGAGTCATTAATGGATCCAAGATTATGGATCAATTATGGGCCTAAGAATGGAGAAATGAAATGAGAACCTAACCATGGAGGAGTAGTGGCAAGATTATAAATAATGGCCAAATTCAAGAACTCCATGGGAAATGATCATGGACTTAAGTGCAATTATGGGAACCTTAAGTATGTGATTAATAAAGCCTAGGGTGGCTGATTTTTAAGACTCATGGGATTAAAAGGTTTAATGGATTAAACGGGACCCACAAAACTACATAGTGAGGTTCGGCCATGGTGTACGGCCGAACCCCACTAAGGCATGCATTAGGGACTTAATCATGATAAAATATGGACTGATTTGGAAATGTATAATAAGGTATCGGGACATCGCAATCAGTGCGCGATCGACGACCGGATTCGTGAACAGAAGCGTAAAGGGACGCTAGTCGGTATTTGGTAGGATTCCTACCTTTTTGTAAGCCATGGATTATGTGTTATGTATGGGTTTTTCCCTGATTTATTTTGGTAAGCATATGATTGTTTTAAGATGGGTTTTAAGGTTATGATGTGTATATTGATGCTTTACTTGATCTATTTTTGATAATCAAATTATATGTTTTATTGATGGGACTTTAAATGCCATGGTTTGTACTATCATATATATTACATGGCATATGGCATCTACATCTCATGCATGAGATGGGAGGGATATGGCATGGGAAGGATGAAAATAAAGAAACAGGAGTCCATGCTCCATCGAGGCGACCAAGAAGGAAACATGGGGACACCTTGAAGAGGTTTTGCCGTCGAGGGGGATGATTTGTGATTGTTTATATCTGGACAAGGTTTCGCCGTCCAGGGGGATGATTTGTGATTGTTTATATCTTGACGAGGTTTTGCCGTCAAGGGGGATGATTTGTGATTGTTTATATCTGGACGAGGTTTTACCGTCCAGGGGGATGATTTGTGATTGTTTATATCTTGAGGAGGTTTTGCCGTCAAGGGGGATGATTTGTGATTTTTTATATCTTGACGAGGTTTTGCCGTCAAGGGGGATGATGTGTGACTATTTATATCTTGACGAGGTTTTGCCGTCAATGTGACACCCCGCCCTTTTCACTCTAATAATCAGAGTTTATTTTTTTTTTTAATATAATAATCAACCAAGTGATCGGGGCAGAGTGTCACGACGCGAGTTAAGTTCGGACTTCTAAAGTAGCTACTTAACTACATTATTACATGCCAACAGCACTATTTATCAAATTACATTGTCCAAATAACTTAAATAAAAAGTCCATAAACAGTCCATTCAAAACCCATTCAAATCCATTCGAATGGCCCAAGCTCCTATGCTTGGTTTCCTTCTCGATCCTCGTTCTTCCCCTTTCCTGTGTCATCCACTAAGGATAGAGATAGGGCTTTAGATCAACGCGCCCACTAGGTCTCCGATTAGGGCTACCACAAGGTTAGTAACAAAACATGCAAATAATAGAATATTACATGTTCATCAAAATCACATAAAACAATGCTATGTATGGAATGCACATGTAATGAGTCGCACCCATCACAAACATACATAGCTTCCTCTTGACGGGATTCTCATCATCAAGGTACCCTATAGTGGTCTTTCGGACGCCCCGACGGAGTGTGGCCTCCGAATTCTTCTTGATGAGATTCTCATCATCAAGGTACCCCACGGTGGTCTTTCGGACGCCCCGACGGAGTGTGGCCTCCGGTTTCCATAATCACCACCCCATGCCATGCATGAGATGTCCATGGTTTCATGCCATTTGTAAAACATAACATAACATGTAAAACCACATTGAAACATAATAACTTAGCATATAACTTATCAAAATTACGATAAAACATCAAGTATGAGTGTGGTTCAAAAAGGTAGGAAACCTACACAATAATCACTTAGTTTGGCTCTTCTTTTGAACCGTCTCCTGTTTACAACTTGTACGCAGTTCAAGCAAATTCCGTGGCCCTATTTATATAACAGCAAGTCAAGCTTGTAACCATAAGATTTCAACCTAGTCTAAGTCCCAAAAATCCATTATGTGGGGTTCGGCCATACCCCATGGCCGAACCCCACCCATTTAAGACTTTGGTCACTCTTTTATTTAATTAAAACCATTTAATTAACCCAAACTTCCAAATGAACCTTGATAGGGTTCGGCCATACATCATGGCCGAACCTTACCACTTTGGTTTTGGTCCATATATCCAATCATATGATCATCTCATCTTTGATCATTTCATCCATAATTACCATTATGCCATTTAGACTATCCTTTTGTTTAATTTATCTTAAACACCAATAGTCATTATTAATTCACCTCACACCTCAAACATACTTTGGTAGGATTCGGCCATACAACATGGCCGAACCTTACCACTTGATTTTGGACCCCTCTTTTCAAGTCTTTTAATCAATCCATTCACATATACAATTTATCTTGTATTCACAATTTTGCCATTGGTCTAACCAATGCTTATTTTTCTAACTTCCATCGCCTAAAATAAAACCATCTTAGTGGGGTTCGGCCATACCCCATGGCCGAACTTCACCATCTTAATTTGGTCCTTTTAAATCCTTCACTCATCCCTACAATTTAATCATTAAGTCCATCAAAAACAGCCCATGGGGTTCGGCCATTCACATGGCCGAACCCTATGGTTCTCTTAACACAATACTTCCATCAATTATATACATATGAGACTCCATACTTTAATCATGAAAGTCACATGATTCAGCCATCCCATAACTGGTCCAAAACAGTAAGCTTATCTCCATTTAAAATCCTTTAAAACCTTCATTTCATAATATGGATTTTGTCTTTCAAACACCATAAAAATCACCAAGTTTTCCCATGGGGTTCGGCCATCCAAAGGAGCCGAACCCTATGGTCCATATTTTGTTATTTAAAGACAGCATAATACCTAATCTAAACCATTGATGGATCTGGTCACACAATGGCCGGATCACATCCCTTAACCAACTTATTTGACAAGGTTCATAGTGCACTTACCAATACCGCGTCTCCTTCGGTTCTTTGACTCCTTCCTTGACCCTTTATTTCCTTGACCTCTCCTTCTCTCTTACTGTTCTTTGGGCTGAGACTGACCTTGCTGCAACCTCCTTGGAATACTTCAGCTAGGTGATATGGATTTGAGGGAGAAAGAGAGAGAAATTAAACTTTGATCTTAAACCTTGGTGTCAAACTCCTTTGATCAAAGTGTGATTTTGTCTTGGTGAAAGAAATCACCCAAGGACTGATTGCAAATCAGTAACCAGCTGTTGTTCTTGCTTTTGGAGAGATGAAGGACGACCAAGGAAGAGAGAGATAGAGAGAGTAAGAAATGAAACTTCTTTGGCTACTCAAATTCAGCCCAAAGTTAACCTTGTGTAACTCCCATTGCCTTAACCCAAAATCCTTATGTTACTTGGGGGTTTCATCATGAAATAAAACCTTCTCGTGTTCCCAACGCCCCTTGCTGATTGAATTTGTGTAACCCCCTCTTAGCTCCTTTTCTCATTAACAAACCAAAAAAGAGTTTCCTCATGAAATGAAACCTTTTCATCCTCCTCCAATGTGTAGTCTTGTATTTTGAATTTAAAATGTCAAAAACCCCTTTTGAAACTCCACATAACAGCAGCTCCATTCACTCTCCATCCTTGGAGTTACATGCAAATAATACCATAATTCCCATGTTTCCAACGTTGTGGCCAGTGTTTGACCTAAGTTAACCACCACCTCTCCAAAATGTAACTCCATAAAAACGGCACCTTCCATTTATTTCCTATCTTGGAGTTTCATGCATGGGATGCCCACCCATGCATCCAACGTGTGGACCATCTTGTTTGAATATGGAAACCAGCCCTTCAACTTCATACTCCACTCATTTATAATTTAAAACAACTCATAACTTATTTCAAATCAACTCACTCACTTATAATTTATTTCCAAATCAGCTCACTTATTTAACTCAACTATATGATTTTATTTCAAACTCCAAACAGCCCCAATTTAATCAATCTTGGACTTACTTAGTGGTCAACAAAGTCAAACCCGACCCATTGGGTCCAAATTGGCAATTTTGACCCATTTACAAACTTTGACCCAATTAAATAAAACTTAACCCATTTGATTCACTTCGACCAACTCAACCTTCCAACTCCCCTTTAATTCTCATGGATAAAATAATTCTCATGCAATCCAACGTGTTTTACATCTTACATTTAAAACATAACCCTTGCATTTGGAGTTTCATGGAAAACATAACACTCCCATACACTTCCAACGTGTATATGGATTTAAACTTTGAAATACAACTCCCCACCAGATGTAACTCCCAAAACCTCCACCAACATTTAACACTTAAGTAGGAGTTACATGCATAAGATAACTTCCCCATGCAGCCCACATTTCCATTGTTTAGAATTTGAATTACAAACACTCCACTCTTATTTTCATACTTTACTCACTTAAAATAATTATTCCATCCAACTCATTTATTTAGCTCACCCAACTCAACTCATTCATTTAATGCAACTCAACCATAAATTCAACTCAACTATTTCCATTATTTATTTCAACTCAAACCAACTCAAATATTAATTAAACTTAACCCAATTAAGTTTTGAACTCACAAATTGATTAATCATATCCACCTCAACCCATTGGATCCCATTTGGGTCCTTTGACCCATTTAATCTCTTTGACCCAAATAAATGTACCTTGCCCATTTAACTTAATTTAAACCTTATACAAGAACATTGAACAATGGGTCCCACCATTTTTCTCATCTATAATCATAACCCTTCAATTTATAAATCCAAGGGCATTTTCGTAAATATTGATATATTGAAAAATCTAGGGTATTACAATACAATCCTCTTTTTAAAATTTTCGTCCCGAAAATCAAACAAAGTAGGGTTCCAAATTTTCCGCTGATTCCACTTTAACGAGGTTTCTAGTTTCACCCTCCTGGAATTCCATTGGCTAACTACAGAGTCAGCTAGCTAGACTAACTCGTCAATCGCCCAAAGCTTCCCATTCAAGTTTCACTAGACTGTTATCTTTTCCATTAGATACATTTCCAAAATTTTGTACATCTTCATTTGCACATAAATCACTATGTGACTAACACCTTTTACCGATACCTGGCATCAATCTAAACTACCATGGGAACCATCATCCATGGTTAATAACCATCCATGAATATAACCCTCCTCTGGGTATAATCCATTCATGGGCATAACTAATCCATCCTTGTGCATAATTAATCCAAGTGACATCCTCTACCATGAGATATTTTATCCATGGAAACAACACTCAAATGAGTCACTACCCGACTGTGGCAACCATAACAACTCCCAAATATACCCCGACCCCTAGCAAGACTTAGGGCCCATGACTTACCAAGCGGAAGACCCACGTCCAACGTGATCCGGTCTACCCAGCCCTGCATCCCTTCACCCCAAGGGTGATTCAGTCAAGCTCTAAGGCGGTCAGTCCGCGTCTTACGAAGCTAGCACCACCCCCACGGGGTAACATAGTACCTAGCTCTGCGCATCTACGCACACCAAGTGTGCGAACTAGCCGTGAGAGCGTCCTTCAACACATAGCATGCGAAGGACCCACTCCTAATCGGTAACCCTACGGAACCAAGTCTTTGTGTTTTGTATTGAGGTTCCCACAGTCTCAATCATCAATATCACGTGAGGGACGCACCCATGCCACCTCTCAATATACTCTAATGACTTATTCACATAAATCTCAGTGCCAAAGTCCTCATGAACTCTTAAAGTTGCATACTTTATTGAAAATCTTTTAAACTTCCATCACCATACAAGGGTTGGTAGGGTTAGAACAATCCCTTCAATACGTACCCACAACCCTTTACAAAATCTTTTCCTCTTCCCCGACATTTTCTTACCCTTTCTTAGTCTACTCTTCCGTCGAAGACCCTGCATCGTCATAAAAATCGAGAAAGCTGTCAGGGCATGTCGTCGACGTGTGCCCCAACACTCCACAAGTCAGACAGGGTATTATTCCCGGTCCTCCAATGTAAGGACAGTTAGTCCTTTCTTTCCCGTGCCCATGAAGTCCACAAACCGGGCAAACAACTTCAAGAGGGTGGGGGCAGTATGTACAGTTGTGCCCATCTTGATTGCACAACTCGTACATATAATTAGGCTCTATCTCCCCCACAAATTCTCTTAAGTTTGGGACATATTCCTCATCCTCCTTAGGTAAAAAGGATGGAGCAACCCCAACATGGTACTCGGGCGATCTTACCTCCATATCATGACTGATTTCAACTTCATTGACGAAGTTTAGCATGCTAGCATCGTCGGAAGAAGAAACTAGATCTATCAGACAGCTAGGTGTCCCTTTGTCCCACAACTCGGTGTACTCTATGTTGCTTGACATATCTGTATCACAGCAACAAAACATATCAATAACAACCATAAATCAAATCAAACTAATCTTTGTTTTGGGGAATTTCCCTAATCATCATCTTGTATTTCTTTTTTGGGGAATTTTCCTATGTATCATATAATGTCTCGTGTTTGGGGAATTTTGCCAAATAAACGTCTTGTGTTTCTTGTCCTTGGGGAAAATTGCCAAATAAGCACTCTTCGTATTTTCTTTGTTTTTGGGGAAACTTCCTAAGTATCAAGTATCATTTCTCAATTTGGGGAAATCTTGATGTTCTCCTGTTCTCGGGAAAACCTCCCTAAATATCATGTGTTTGTTTCTACATTTGGGGATATCGGGGAAATATCTCCTACATTGCTATGTTTGGTATATCCATTTATGTTGACTGTACTTCCTTTACTATCTTTCACTGTTGTTCTCAGATTGATTGTTCAGTCTGAGTCTATTGAAGTAAATTAATCCGGCCCCCAATTAGCAGATTCGAAAAGTCGGTCAGTTGGGATTCTTATCTGTCAGTGAGACATGAAACCGTCTTAATATTACTTCGGAAGATTCAACTTCCCATTTCGCTCTGATACCAACTGTAACACCCCTCCTTTTCACTCTAATAATCAGAGTTTATTTATTAATTTTTAAATATAATAATCAACCAAGTGATCGGGGCGGAGTGTCACGACGCGAGTTAAGTTCGGACTTCTAAAGTCCGACCCTTAACTGGCCCAGCCCATGTGCATATGGATTAAGTCCATAAGAATCTATCCACACACGGTACAATAAACTTGCGGAATATACTTAGTCTTAGTCTAACTGAGGTTATAATAGATCCTAAGACTAATCCATTTTATAACTTAAGATAGCAAAGTACATGATCATATTCTCCAATATTACTAAATAACCTTAGTCTACCATTCATTCCAAACCATCCAAATAAACCAAACCATAGTAGCTACTTAACTACATTATTACATGCCAACACCACTAATTATCAAACTACATTGTCCAAATAACTTAAATAAAAAGTCCATAAACAGTCCATTCAAAATCCATTCAAATCCATTCGAATGGCCCAAGCTCCTATGCTTGGTTTCCTTCTCGATCCTCGTTCTTCCCCTTTCCTGTGTCATCCACTAAGGATAGAGATAGGGCGTTAGATCAACGCGCCCACTAGGTCTCCGATTAGGGCTACCACAAGGTTAGTAACAAAACATGCAAATAATAGAATACTACATGTTTATCAAAATCACATAAAACAATGCTATGTATGGAATGCACATGTAATGAGTCCCACCCATCACAAACATACATAGCTTCCTCTTGACGGGATTCTCATCATCAAGGTACCCCATAGTGGTCTTTCGGACGCCCCGACGGAGTGTGGCCTCCGGTTTCCATAATCACCACCCCATGCCATGCATGAGATGTCCATGGTTTCATGCCATTTGTAAAACATAACATAACATGTAAAACCACATTGAAACATAATAACTTAGCATATAACTTATCAAAATTACGATAAAACATCAAGTATGAGTGTGGTTCAAAAAGGTAGGAAACCTACACAATAATCACTTAGTTTGGCTCTTCTTTTGAACCGTCTCCTGTTTACAACTTGTACGCAGTTCAAGCAAATCCCGTGGCCCTATTTATATAACAGCAAGTCAAGCTTGTAACCATAAGATTTCAACCTAGTCTAAGTCCCAAAAATCCATTATGTGGGGTTCGGCCATACCCCATGGCCGAACCCCACCCATTTAAGACTTTGGTCACTCTTTTATTTAATTAAAACCATTTAATTAACCCAAACTTCCAAATGAACCTTGATAGGGTTCGGCCATACATCATGGCCGAACCTTACCACTTTGGTTTTGGTCCATATATCCAATCATATGATCATCTCATCTTTGATCATTTCATCCATAATTACCATTATGCCATTTAGACTATCCTTTTGTTTAATTTATCTTAAACACCAATAGTCATTATTAATTCACCTCACACCTCAAACATACTTTGGTAGGATTCGGCCATACAACATGGCCGAACCTTACCACTTGATTTTGGACCCCTCTTTTCAAGTCTTTTAATCAATCCATTCACATATACAATTTATCTTGTATTCACAATTTTGCCATTGGTCTAACCAATGCTT
This sequence comes from Chimonanthus salicifolius, assembly GCA_013350335.1. Classification (NCBI taxonomy): domain Eukaryota; kingdom Viridiplantae; phylum Streptophyta; class Magnoliopsida; order Laurales; family Calycanthaceae; genus Chimonanthus; species Chimonanthus salicifolius. Next base: position 31,466,928 of record CM023537.1, read on the forward strand.
ATTTTTCTAACTTCCATCGCCTAAAATAAAACCATCTTAGTGGGGTTCGGCCATACTCCATGGCCGAACCTCACCATCTTAATTTGGTCCTTTTAAATCCTTCACTCATCCCTACAATTTAATCATTAAGTCCATCAAAAACAGCCCATGGGGTTCGGCCATTCACATGGCCGAACCCTATGGTTCTCTTAACACAATACTTCCATCAATTATATACATATGAGACTCCATACTTTAATCATGAAAGTCACATGATTCAGCCATCCCATAACTGGTCCAAAACAGTAAGCTTATCTCCATTTAAAATCCTTTAAAACCTTCATTTCATAATATGGATTTTGTCTTTCAAACACCATAAAAATCACCAAGTTTTCCCATGGGGTTCGGCCATCCAAAGGAGCCGAACCCTATGGTCCATATTTTGTTATTTAAAGACAGCATAATACCTAATCTAAACCATTGATGGATCTGGTCACACAATGGCCGGATCACATCCCTTAACCAACTTATTTGACAAGGTTCATAGTGCACTTACCAATACCGCGTCTCCTTCGGTTCTTTGACTCCTTCCTTGACCCTTTATTTCCTTGACCTCTCCTTCTCTCTTACTGTTCTTTGGGCTGAGACTGACCTTGCTGCAACCTCCTTGGAATACTTCAGCCAGGTGATATGGATTTGAGGGAGAAAGAGAGAGAAATTAAACTTTGATCTTAAACCTTGATGTCAAACTCCTTTGATCAAAGTGTGATTTTGTCTTGGTGAAAGAAATCACCCAAGGACTGATTGCAAATCAGTAACCAGCTGTTGTTCTTGCTTTTGGAGAGATGAAGGACGACCAAGGAAGAGAGAGATAGAGAGAGTAAGAAATGAAACTTCTTTGGCTACTCAAATTCAGCCCAAAGTTAACCTTGTGTAACTCCCATTGCCTTAACCCAAAATCCTTATGTTACTTGGGGGTTTCATCATGAAATAAAACCTTCTCGTGTTCCCAACGCCCCTTGCTGATTGAATTTGTGTAACCCCCTCTTAGCTCCTTTTCTCATTAACAAACCAAAAAAGAGTTTCCTCATGAAATGAAACCTTTTCATCCTCCTCCAATGTGTAGTCTTGTATTTTGAATTTAAAATGTCAAAAACCCCTTTTGAAACTCCCCATAACAGAAGCTCCATTCACTCTCCATCCTTGGAGTTACATGCAAATAATACCATAATTCCCATGTTTCCAACGTTGTGGCCATTGTTTGGCCTAAGTTAACCACCACCTCTCCAAAATGTAACTCCATAGAAACGGCACTTTCCATTTATTTCCTATCTTGGAGTTTCATGCATGGGATGCCCACCCATGCATCCAACGTGTGGACCATCTTGTTTGAATATGGAAACCAGCCCTTCAACTTCATACTCCACTCATTTATAATTTAAAACAACTCATAACTTATTTCAAATCAACTCACTCACTTATAATTTATTTCCAAATCAGCTCACTTATTTAACTCAACTATATGATTTTATTTCAAACTCCAAACAGCCCCAATTTAATCAATCTTGGACTTACTTAGTGGTCAACAAAGTCAAACCCGACCCATTGGGTCCAAATTGACCATTTTGACCCATTTCACAAACTTTGACCCAATTAAATAAAACTTAACCCATTTGATTCACTTCGACCAACTCAACCTTCCAACTCCCCTTTAATTCTCATGGATAAAATAATTCTCATGCAATCCAACGTGTTTTACATCTTACATTTAAAACATAACCCCTCCATTTGGAGTTTCATGCAAAACATAACGCTCCCATACACTTCCAACGTGTATATGGATTTAAACTTTGAAATACAACTCCCCACCACATGTAACTCCCAAAACCTCCACCAACATTTAACACTTAAGTAGGAGTTACATGCATAAGATAACTTCCCCATGCAGCCCACATTTCCATTGTTTAGAATTTGAATTACAAACACTCCACTCTTATTTTCATACTTTACTCACTTAAAATAATTATTCCATCCAACTCATTTGTTTAGCTCACCCAACTCAACTCATTCATTTAATGCAACTCAACCCATAAATTCAACTCAACTATTTCCATTATTTATTTCAACTCAAACCAACTCAAATATTAATTAAACTTAACCCAATTAAGTTTTGAACTCACAAATTGATTAATCATATCCACCTCGACCCATTGGATCCCATTTGGGTCCTTTGACCCATTTAACCTCTTTGACTCAAATAAATGTACCTTGCCTATTTAACTTAATTTAAACCTTATACAAGAACATTGAGCAATGGGTCCCACCATTTTTCTCATCTATAATCATAACCCTTCAATTTATAAATCCAAGGGCATTTTCGTAAATATTGATATATTGAAAAATCTGGGGTATTACAGTCAAGGGGGATGATTTGTGATTGTTTATATCTTGATGAGGTTTTTTGGGTCAAGGGGGATATGGCATCATGATGGTATGGATGATGGGTGGGACACATGACATAAAACACCCATGGCATGGCATTCATTTTATGGTTTTCATTTCATTAGACCTATGTGCTTGTTATCACTAATCCATGTGTTAGCCCTACTCGGAGTCCTACTGGGCGCGTTGTCTAACGCCCTGCTTCTACCCTAGCTGATGACACAGAAGATAGCGGAAACGAAGGACGAGACGGGATCCAAGCGTAGGAGCTTGGGAACGCGAACTACTTAGTTTATTTAATTTATTTTGGAAATGTAATTTGAATAGCTTAGCTCGTCGGAATGTAATAATTTAGATTACTTACTGTGGTTTGGATTTTACTTTGGACATTATCATTTTGAGGTATAATTATGAATTTAGGGGTGTTTTAGTAATTTAAGCGCTGTACTTCCTTGCTATCTAAAACTGGTAGGATAGTCTCTATTATAATGTCCGCATTAAGTTATATTCCGCGAGCTTACGTCTACGTGTGAACCGTTCTCGTGGACTTCGTTCCACGCGCACGTAGGGTTGGCCAGTTAAGGGCCGGGCTTTAGAAGATCGGACTTAACTCGCATCCTGACGTCCGCGAGAATATTTGTGGATTTAGAGTTTCTTAGATGGTTAAACTTGTATGGATTGGTTAATAAATAAAAATAGGGACCCAAATTCAAGTGGGTGAGGTTCGGCCATGTTGTATGGTCGAACCCCACAAAGATGTGTTTATGGACTTAAACATCGTTGGAAATCAAAGGGGTCATTGGTTTGACTTATTTATATGTAATAAGGCAACGGGGTCTCACAAGCAGTATACGATCGGCTTGACGTGATCGGGAGCGGTTTCGGACAAAAATGCAAGGACACATAAGTTTGTCATTGGTAGGATTCCTACCTCATTGATACCATGGAATATGTATGATGGTTTTTAATTCCTATTTGGATGAGTTATGTTGTATAAATGATAGTTTTCAAATATGAGATTTTAATGCTATGATTTGTATAATTGCATAGCATGTGGACATTTGCATCTCATGCATGGCATGGGAAGGATGATATGTAACCGAAGACCACACTCCGTCGGGACGTCCGTAAGGCAACTGTGGGGGTACCTTGATGTGCATTATCCCTCAAGAGGTAACCAGTGTAACGCCCGCCCCTTTTCACCATAAATCAGAGTCTATTTTTTTTTTTTTTTCCATAAAAGTGACAAAGGGCGCGGACGCCACGACGCGAGTTAAGTCCGAGCTTCTAAAGCCCGGCCCTTAACTGGCCAACCCTACGCATGCGTGGAGCCAAGTCCACGAGTACGGTTCACGCGTAGATGTAAGCTCAAGGAATATTACTTCTCAGTGCGGAATTAACAACAAAGACTATCCTACAGATTTGAGATAGCAAGGAAGATAACATTCATTTAAATTTCTATAATACCTCAAAACCATAATGTCCCTAATAAAATCCCAAAACATAACCAGTAATCTAATTTATTACATTCCGACAAGCTAAGTTACTCAAATTACATTTTTCCAACATAAACTTAAAAAAAAATAATGAATCTGCCTTCCCAAGCTACTAAGCATGACTCCCGTCCCGTCCTTCCGTTTCGCCACCTCCTGCGTCATCAGCTAGGGTAGAAGTAGGGCGTTAAAACACGCGCCCAGTAGGACTCCGAGTAGGGCTAGTACATGGATTAGTAATAACAAAGCATATAGAAGATATTATCTCAAAATTATGCCATTTGGTACAATGTAATGCAATGGGTGTTTTATGTCATGAATCCCACCCATCAATCTCATCTTCAACTCTACAATGTCCCTTTTTCCAACCATCCATAGTATTCCAAATAGAATCCATACCATCATCGTACCATGACCCTCTTGATGCAAAAGCCTCATCAAGATGCAATCCACACTAGGCATTCCCCCCCTTGATGGAAGAACCATCATCAAGGTACAATAATAAATACAACATCCCCCTTGATGGAAAAGCATCATCAAGGTATCATAATACATATGTGAAATGTCCCCATGCTGTTTATCGGTCGCCCCGACGGAGCATGGACTCCGGTTTCATTTCATCATTTCCCTGTCATATCCCTCCCATGCCATGCATGAGATGTAGATGCCATGTGCCATGTAAATATATGTAGTTCAATAGTAACACAAAAACCCATCTTAAAACAATTACTTGATTATCAAATAAATCAAAGGGAAAAACATCCCATAATATTTAATCCAAAATCCATCTTAAGACATTCACATGATTTCCAAAATAATTTAAAGGAAAACATCACAAGATACATAATCCAAAACTCATCTTAAAGGCAACCACATGCTTTCCAAAATAAATTAAAGAAAACATCACCCAATCCATGGCTTACAAAAATGTAGGAATCCTACCTGATACCGACTTGCGTCCTTTTACATTTTTTCGCTCGACAAACCCGGTCGCCGATCGCGCACCGCCTGCGATGTCCAGTACCTTGTTACACACTAATCATTAGTCCATGTTTCAACCATTTATAAGCCCTTATGAAAAACCGGTCACCATTTAGGTTTTGTGGGTCCCACCTAATCCATTATATATTTTTTTAAGTACATATGCCTAAAATCAGCCACCCTAGGCTTTATTAACCACTTATAAGGTTATCACATTAGATCCCCTCATTCCATGATCAATCTCCATGGAATTCTTGAATTTGGCATTTAATTACGGTTTTGCCACTACCTCATTTTCCATGGTTAATCACCCATTTATGCATGCATGATTAAGTCCAAAATTGATTTTTAAACTTAGATCCCTAACTTAGGTTCATTTATGACCCACCAAACTATTAAAACTTGTCATCTAATTAATCCAATTCCCATTACTTAATCACATACATACACATTAACCTTAGACCTAAAAATGATCCACCATTTGGGTCATGGATTCAAAATACCTAATTCATCAAATCCTCCGATGGGGTTTACCTTATGCATTTAACTTCAATGAGTGCATCACTCATTCATTCCCTTTGGAGGCCACAAACACCATCCATCATCCAATTTAACCCACTACAATGGGTTACAATTGGGCCATGGGTTCGGCCATACACCATGGCCGAACCCATGGTGTCCTTTCCCCATTTTCCATCCTTTTAAGCCCATTTAAAATTTGTAAACATTACCATAGGGTTCGGCCATACACCATGGCCGAACCCATGGTTCATATTCCACTATTTTTCCATGTCTCTTGGGGCCACACCATTACTCATTTAAAACTCTAAACTCATCCATACATTAATCCCTCTTTTCCATCCTCTAAACCCATCAATTGATCCTTATTACATCACCATAGGGTTCGGCCATTCTCCATGGCCGAACCCATGGTTCATGGTCCAATATTTCTTTATGCCATTTTAGACCATTAACTTAGCCACATTTGCATTGATTTAAACACATGCATAATTCTACATTTTAGCCCTTCAAGCATTCTAATTTGTGAGACTAAAATGCATCAACCCCAAGCTTAATTTAATCACTCATAAGGTCATCTTAATTTAATCAAACTTTCCATCATAAAAGGCATTTTGAAACCTTTCCCACATTCACTCATTTACTACAATTCATTAACTTAACACCCTCATTGCTTTCCATTCTTAATTTCATAATTTACATAATGCACATAACCCATTTAGTCATTTTCTTACCCTAACCCTAATTCACCCATTTAGGGTTTTCTCCATCTTCCACCCTCTCATTTGATGGGTTTAAACTCCATTGCATAAAATTATCTATCCACCATTACATTAATACAAAATAAATTCCAATTCTTAAACCCTAAAATCCAAAATTTCTTGTTTAAGAAATACTCACAATCCGACGTCTCCTCCGATTTCCGCCGCTCCCGTCGGTCTCCTTAGCCTCCTCTCTCCTTCCTCTTGATCTTTAATAGGTCAAGAGGCTTGATCAATGGTGGCAACCCCCAACCTTAGGATCAGCCAAGTTAGGGTTTAAATTGAGAGAGGGAGAGGGAGAGGTGATGAGAGAGGAGATGGTAACCTTGACCTTAGAGTAATTTCCCTCCAAATTCCACTTCTTTCTTCTCTTCTTCTCTTCTCTCCTCCTTAGCTCTCTTTCTCCCTTCACTTGAACATGGGACGGCAATGGAGGAGTGGGAGGGATGGAGTTAACAAAAAAAAATGAGAATAAGACACCAACAAAGCTCATCTCCATTTTTTACTTTACATTAATGACACCCACCAACCTTAAGATATTTTCTTAGATATTTAAAATGCTTTATGGTGGTGGTTATCTAAACCACCACCAAGCCAACGTGTTTCACTTGAGTTTGAGATGAGGTGAGTCTTCACCTCATGGCCCCACTTTGACCACTCTTAACTACCATTTTAAATAATTTAATTATTTAATTAATTAGATAATTAACTTAGGTTAATCCATTGGTACTTAGCCTAAGTCCATTACTCCACCCATGGTTGACCAAATCAACCATGGTGGCCGGCCCCACCAAACCTTGGCCCACACGCCACCTCACTTGATGAGGTGGAGGTGGGTCCCACTTGGCCACATCACCATTGTTTAATTCCAAATAACTTAGGTGATTTAAAATCATTGAATTCACTCTAAGTGGATTACCATTGGGCCTATGGCCCAATTACATTTCCATCTAGCCCATTTACCTTAGAGCATAACCATCTTGACCCATTGGGTCCCAAATGGGTATTTGACCCAATTTGACCATTCTTGACCCATTTAAATAAATTTAAATCCAAACCATAGTCTATTGGGCCACACTTGGGCCTTTATCCAAATTTTGGCCCATTTACCATTTACTCCACCAATTTTCCAATTTTCATCCTTAAAATAAATAATATTCCCATTTATATTAATTAAAAAAAATTCCGGGCCCTTACAATACAATCCTCTTTTAAAATTTTCGTCCCGAAAATTCGAGCGAAGTAGAGGTTCAAAACATCGACACAAAGAGTTCCGCAGTACCCTTTGTTCTCTCCCGATCACTCTGATCGGCTTCTCCACACACATCACGTCGCTTTGTACATCGACGTCTGGTACATTCAAGACATGTGAAGGGTTGGGGTTGTATTTTCCTCAACCCGGACACATGAAACACATCACGTAAAAATGATTACTGTGGAGGAAGTGCTAACTAATAGGCCACCTCCCCCACCCTCTTTAGGATTGGAAACGGCCCCACAATCTAGGCGATAGTTCCCCTTCTTTCTGAGTCTCATGTGTCCCTCCCGTGGTGAGACTTCCAAAAGCACCAAATCTCCCCCTCAAACTCGGGGAAACTTCTCCTCTTGTCGGCGTAATACTTATAACGGCTCTGCGCAGTGAGTAAAGGTTACCGTATAAATTTAATCTACGCCGTAGTCTCCGCAAGCAACTTTGGTCCAACCAGTGCAGGCTCACCGACCTTTGTCTAACGCACTGGAGATCTACACGGCCCACCATATAAGGCCTCAAATGGAGCCATCTGGAGGTACTGTTATTGTAGGAGAACTCCACCAGTGGCAGGCGATTCTCCCATCCACCCTTGAAATCCCGCATACCTGCTCTCAGCATATCCTCCAATATCTGTATTGTTCTCTCCGATTGTCCATCAGTGTGTGGGTGGATTGCTGTGCTGGTTAACACATCGGTCCCCATAGCCGACTGCATGCTCCTAGGCACATCCGTCCTACCTCGAAATACAAGACCTTGTCCCGGTCGCAACTCTTATTCCGGTACTACCTCACCGGTAGACATCTTAGTCCATATCTCCTCCATTTCTGGGCCTATTCGCTGTTCCCGTTCAATCGTGTCAAGTATCTCTTAATTACATCAACACCACTCATATCAACCTATGAGTTTCATTCTTGTGGAAATTACTCTGTCTCCTGCTATCTCTTTCTCTCATGAACCCATTTGCGATTTTATGCAGACTAATGTATTCTATTTCACTTTACCTGCTACCAAGATATTTCCCATCCATACTCCTTCAATACGTTCTTTTGTCTACTCTCCGTGTGAGTTAGTCTGCCAATACGAGCCTATGCTCAAGTCCATTGTTGATTCCATTTTAACTAGGTTTCTAGCTTCACCCTCCTGGAACTCCATCGGCCAACTACAGAGTCAGGTGATCAGTCTCACTCGGCAGTCGCCCATAGCTTCCCATTCAAGTTTCACTAGACTCTTAACCTTTCCCTTAAGTCCATCTCTCAACAGCAATCATACCTTTTATTTGCATATAAGTCACTATGGGACTAACCATTTTTTGTTCATAACTCCTCCAATACCAATACCCGACATCAATCCCAATCACATAAATACTAATTTCCTACCCTTCTGGATTATTCCACATACTTTCATAGATTCCATAAAAACAATGATATATCTAAGCTTACTTAGACTATGTCAAATAATGTCCATTCATCACAAAAAAATATTCATAGGTATTACCAATTCCACCACCACCAAATTCCACCCTACATGCCTACGTTATCAATGGTTACCACATCATACTATTCATATGCCTTCATTAGCAGGCCACGTAGAATTGAAATCACACACCATCTTCGAATAACACAACTCATGTGTAATTAGATCTTTCACCTCCATTCACATCAAACAACAACTTGGGGTATCATAAGAAATAACACATTAATAAGATGTAGTGATTCAACCTAATTACGATTAGGTTACCCTACCCCATTTACAACACACACCTAGAGATTTTTAAAAATAATAATGCTACTCATCCAGAGCAAATCATCCCAATACATTCGAAGACCACCCATGACCATCCATAAATTCCTAAACTTTGGAATTACTCATGAGCTCCACCTAGGTTTCCAACCAAACGCATTGGCATATCATGGCCTTCTCATGCATACTACATATTCACAACTCCCGGCACTTTATCAACTCATCATCATACCCATAGTCTATAACACATCCTTGTTCCTCAATGATTACTCATTGAATACCACCAATTATCAAAGTACATCATATAAACTCATTGCACAATTGATAATTCACAACTTAATAACCTCATAAGGAATCCTCATACAATCACTAAATAAAATGCTTTCATAAATTCATGGTCCATCATTCATTCATGCTTTTTTTTTTTTTTTTAAGGCCATAAATCCATTTCAAGGCCTATCATTACTTATTCATAATCTATACTACACATTGGGAGAATGCACTTGCATTATACATAGAAGATTTTTTTTTTTTTTTATACAATATATTTGTCTTTGCAAGCTAGACCCTTCACATTCTCCTCATAATATCATCTTCTCACGAGTTTCATGTGGCAAGTTAACCCATGCATTCCGGTCTCTTTCAAGTACACTGTTTATCCAACATGTCTCAAATGGCACTTTGTTCACATGAGAACCTCTTATAACCCTTCACAAAGCATTTACATCATCACCCATTATGTGTCATAATATAAATCTCTTCCCTTGATCATGACAAATTATCAAGCCATGGGTCATCACCAATATAAAAGCCATTGTACCATCCCCCAAGTATACCCATATATCACATTAACAAATACTCCCCACTCTTTTCATTCACATTTACCTCACTCATAAACATATGCAACACATACCCCACATCAAAAGTTCATGCCTCTTATCCTCATTTGATGCATGTAGTTCACAAATCGAGCATACCCCTTCAAGAGGGTGGGTAGTATGTGCAGTTGTGCCCAACCTAGTTGCACAACTCGTACCTATAATCGGGTCCCATTTCCCCTACCGACTTTCTTATCATCGGAAAGTCTTCCACATTCTCTTCAGGAAGAGATAATAAATCCCCTTCATCTTCCTCGGGAGGTCCCTCCTGAAAGTCCAGGCTAACTGCTTATGCTAGATGCAGACACCAAATCTATGGGACAGCTAGGGGTTTCCTTACCCCACGGTTCCATATACTCCTCGTCGTTTGACATATCTATATCATAAAATACAATAGAATACACAAACACCATCCACAACAGTTTCCAATAAAACCAATCTAGGTTTTGGGGATTTTCCTACATATAACACAACGTATTTTGGGGAAAATTTTCCAAACTAGCACACTCAGTTTTGAGAATAACATCCCTAAGTACCAATGCTTGTTCCATTTGGTGAGATGGGGGAAATTTTCCTACATTTGATAAATCCATCATTGTCCCATTAATTGGGGAAACTAGATTTATTTTCTCATTTTGGGGGAAATTTTCCTAAGTATCATTGTTTTTTTTTTTTTTTTTTCCATTTGGGGGGGAGTTGCCAAATAAGCACACTTGGTTTTCCTTTGTTTATGGGGGGAGAATCTCTAAACTCCTACTGTTTGTTGTTCAACTTAAGAATACTGGGGAAACACATCCTATTTTCGCTACGTTTGATAAAGTTATCATTGTTTCATCAATTCGGGGGAAAGATTTCTAAGTGATCACACCTTGTTTTGGGGAAAATTTCCTAAGTATCAAAGTACTGTGTTTTCATTTTCGGGGGAAATAAGCCCTATATTGCTACGTTTGATAAATTTAACTTAGGATGAATCTTTCTTCCCTTGCTATCATTCCTTTTCGTCAAATGTTGTTCTCAGACTGAATACTTCAGTTTGAGTCAATCGAAGTAAATTAACCCGGCCCCCGTGCAGCGGACTCCGAAGAGTCGGTCGGTTGGGATTCTTAGCTGCCAGTGAGACATTCAACCGTCTTAATCTTACTTCGAGAGATTCATTCTTCCAAGTTCGCTCTGATACCAACTGTAACGCCCGCCCCTTTTCACCATAAATCAGAGTCTATTTTTTTTTTTTTTTTCCATAAAAGTGACAAAGGGCGCGGACGCCACGACGCGAGTTAAGTCCGAGCTTCTAAAGCCCGGCCCTTAACTGGCCAACCCTACGCGTGCGTGGAGCCAAGTCCACGAGTACGGTTCACGCGTAGATGTAAGCTCAAGGAATATTACTTCTCAGTGCGGAATTAACAACAAAGACTATCCTACAGATTTGAGATAGCAAGGAAGATAACATTCATTTAAATTTCTATAATACCTCAAAACCATAATGTCCCTAATAAAATCCCAAAACATAACCAGTAATCTAATTTATTACATTCCGACAAGCTAAGTTACTCAAATTACATTTTTCCAACATAAACTTAAAAAAAAATAATGAATCTGCCTTCCCAAGCTACTAAGCATGACTCCCGTCCCGTCCTTCCGTTTCGCCACCTCCTGCGTCATCAGCTAGGGTAGAAGTAGGGCGTTAAAACACGCGCCCAGTAGGACTCCGAGTAGGGCTAGTACATGGATTAGTAATAACAAAGCATATAGAAGATATTATCTCAAAATTATGCCATTTGGTACAATGTAATGCAATGGGTGTTTTATGTCATGAATCCCACCCATCAATCTCATCTTCAACTCTACAATGTCCCTTTTTCCAACCATCCATAGTATTCCAAATAGAATCCATACCATCATCGTACCATGACCCTCTTGATGCAAAAGCCTCATCAAGATGCAATCCACACTAGGCATTCCCCCCCTTGATGGAAGAACCATCATCAAGGTACAATAATAAATACAACATCCCCCTTGATGGAAAAGCATCATCAAGGTATCATAATACATATGTGAAATGTCCCCATGCTGTTTATCGGTCGCCCCGACGGAGCATGGACTCCGGTTTCATTTCATCATTTCCCTGTCATATCCCTCCCATGCCATGCATGAGATGTAGATGCCATGTGCCATGTAAATATATGTAGTTCAATAGTAACACAAAAACCCATCTTAAAACAATTACTTGATTATCAAATAAATCAAAGGGAAAAACATCCCATAATATTTAATCCAAAATCCATCTTAAGACATTCACATGATTTCCAAAATAATTTAAAGGAAAACATCACAAGATACATAATCCAAAACTCATCTTAAAGGCAACCACATGCTTTCCAAAATAAATTAAAGAAAACATCACCCAATCCATGGCTTACAAAAATGTAGGAATCCTACCTGATACCGACTTGCGTCCTTTTACATTTTTTCGCTCGACAAACCCGGTCGCCGATCGCGCACCGCCTGCGATGTCCAGTACCTTGTTACACACTAATCATTAGTCCATGTTTCAACCATTTATAAGCCCTTATGAAAAACCGGTCACCATTTAGGTTTTGTGGGTCCCACCTAATCCATTATATATTTTTTTAAGTACATATGCCTAAAATCAGCCACCCTAGGCTTTATTAACCACTTATAAGGTTATCACATTAGATCCCCTCATTCCATGATCAATCTCCATGGAATTCTTGAATTTGGCATTTAATTACGGTTTTGCCACTACCTCATTTTCCATGGTTAATCACCCATTTATGCATGCATGATTAAGTCCAAAATTGATTTTTAAACTTAGATCCCTAACTTAGGTTCATTTATGACCCACCAAACTATTAAAACTTGTCATCTAATTAATCCAATTCCCATTACTTAATCACATACATACACATTAACCTTAGACCTAAAAATGATCCACCATTTGGGTCATGGATTCAAAATACCTAATTCATCAAATCCTCCGATGGGGTTTACCTTATGCATTTAACTTCAATGAGTGCATCACTCATTCATTCCCTTTGGAGGCCACAAACACCATCCATCATCCAATTTAACCCACTACAATGGGTTACAATTGGGCCATGGGTTCGGCCATACACCATGGCCGAACCCATGGTGTCCTTTCCCCATTTTCCATCCTTTTAAGCCCATTTAAAATTTGTAAACATTACCATAGGGTTCGGCCATACACCATGGCCGAACCCATGGTTCATATTCCACTATTTTTCCATGTCTCTTGGGGCCACACCATTACTCATTTAAAACTCTAAACTCATCCATACATTAATCCCTCTTTTCCATCCTCTAAACCCATCAATTGATCCTTATTACATCACCATAGGGTTCGGCCATTCTCCATGGCCGAACCCATGGTTCATGGTCCAATATTTCTTTATGCCATTTTAGACCATTAACTTAGCCACATTTGCATTGATTTAAACACATGCATAATTCTACATTTTAGCCCTTCAAGCATTCTAATTTGTGAGACTAAAATGCATCAACCCCAAGCTTAATTTAATCACTCATAAGGTCATCTTAATTTAATCAAACTTTCCATCATAAAAGGCATTTTGAAACCTTTCCCACATTCACTCATTTACTACAATTCATTAACTTAACACCCTCATTGCTTTCCATTCTTAATTTCATAATTTACATAATGCACATAACCCATTTAGTCATTTTCTTACCCTAACCCTAATTCACCCATTTAGGGTTTTCTCCATCTTCCACCCTCTCATTTGATGGGTTTAAACTCCATTGCATAAAATTATCTATCCACCATTACATTAATACAAAATAAATTCCAATTCTTAAACCCTAAAATCCAAAATTTCTTGTTTAAGAAATACTCACAATCCGACGTCTCCTCCGATTTCCGCCGCTCCCGTCGGTCTCCTTAGCCTCCTCTCTCCTTCCTCTTGATCTTTAATAGGTCAAGAGGCTTGATCAATGGTGGAAACCCCCAACCTTAGGATCAGCCAAGTTAGGGTTTAAATTGAGAGAGGGAGAGGGAGAGGTGATGAGAGAGGAGATGGTAACCTTGACCTTAGAGTAATTTCCCTCCAAATTCCACTTCTTTCTTCTCTTCTTCTCTTCTCTCCTCCTTAGCTCTCTTTCTCCCTTCACTTGAACATGGGACGGCAATGGAGGAGTGGGAGGGATGGAGTTAACAAAAAAAAATGAGAATAAGACACCAACAAAGCTCATCTCCATTTTTTACTTTACATTAATGACACCCACCAACCTTAAGATATTTTCTTAGATATTTAAAATGCTTTATGGTGGTGGTTATCTAAACCACCACCAAGCCAACGTGTTTCACTTGAGTTTGAGATGAGGTGAGTCTTCACCTCATGGCCCCACTTTGACCACTCTTAACTACCATTTTAAATAATTTAATTATTTAATTAATTAGATAATTAACTTAGGTTAATCCATTGGTACTTAGCCTAAGTCCATTACTCCACCCATGGTTGACCAAATCAACCATGGTGGCCGGCCCCACCAAACCTTGGCCCACACGCCACCTCACTTGATGAGGTGGAGGTGGGTCCCACTTGGCCACATCACCATTGTTTAATTCCAAATAACTTAGGTGATTTAAAATCATTGAATTCACTCTAAGTGGATTACCATTGGGCCTATGGCCCAATTACATTTCCATCTAGCCCATTTACCTTAGAGCATAACCATCTTGACCCATTGGGTCCCAAATGGGTATTTGACCCAATTTGACCATTCTTGACCCATTTAAATAAATTTAAATCCAAACCATAGTCTATTGGGCCACACTTGGGCCTTTATCCAAATTTTGGCCCATTTACCATTTACTCCACCAATTTTCCAATTTTCATCCTTAAAATAAATAATATTCCCATTTATATTAATTAAAAAAAATTCCGGGCCCTTACAACCAGAGACCCACTCTCCGTCAGGGCGTCCGTAAGTCTTGAGGGGTACCTTGATGTGCATTATCCATCAAGAGGTTACCGGAGACCCACGCTCCGTCGGGGCGTCCGTAAGTTGTGAGGGGTACCATGATGTGCATTATCCCGTCAAGAGGTAACCGGAGACCACACTCCGTCAGGGCGTCCGTAAGACAACTGCGGGGATACCTTGATGATGAGTTTTCCATCAAGAGGATACTATGTTTGTGATACCTTGATGAAGAGCTTTCCATCAAGAGGATGTTTTGTGATTGTGTTATGGCTGATGGGTGGGACTCATGGCATATAGCACACATGGCATGGCATTGTATCAGCATGATTATGATCTCTATTATCATGCACGGTTTCTGGTTTTATCTGTATGATTGGATTTCTATTATCATACACTATTTTGGATATGATGTTTTACAGATACGATATGATGTATTATATCTAGATTATTATACTAACCCATGTGTTTGACCCTAATTGGAATACCTAATGGGGCGCGTTGTCTAACGCCCTACTTCTACCCTAGTTGATGACACAGGAAATGGGCAAAGCAAAGGATATGATCGGAGCCAAGCTTAGGAGCTTGGATGATTAAGTTCCATTTTGTTTAAGTTACTCATGGACAATGTATTTGAGTAATTAGTTCGTGGGAATGTAATAACTTAGATTATTTGCTATGGTTTGAATGTTAACTTTGGATATGTTAAGATAATTATTGTTAAGTGATGGACATCCTTGCTATAAAAAATGGAATAGAATTTTTATTCTATTATTATTCCGCATCTATGATTTATTCCGCAAGTTAACTTGAATACGTGTGAACCGTTTTAGTGGACTTGGTCTATGCCCACGTATGTTTGGCCAGTTAAGGGTCGGGCTCTGGAAGCTTGGACTTAGCTCGCGTCGTAACGTTCCTGCTCTCTCTCACTCTTTTATTAAAAAAAAATAGACTGTGATTTCCGGCAAGTGAAAAAGGGCGGGGCGTTATAGTTGGTATCAAAGCAAAACCGGAAGGATGAATCTTTCGAAGTAAGATTAAGAAGGTATCATGTCTAACTGACAGATAAGAAATTCCAACTGACCGACTCTTAAGAGTCCGCTGCATGGGGGCCGGATTAATTTACTTCGCTAGACTCAGACTGAAACATTCAATCTCAGAACACTTGACGAAAAAAGAATGATAGCAAGGGACGTACAGTCACTATAAATTGGATTTATTAAACAAAGCAAAATAAGAGATATTTCCCCGATTTCCTCAACACAAGAAACAACGCTTGATACTTAGGAAGTTTCCCCAAAAACAAAGAAATACAAAGAGTGCTTATTTGGCAATTTCCCCAAAACAAGGAACGTCAAGATTTTCCCCAAAATAAGCAAAATTATGTGATACATAGGGAAATTCCCCAAAACAAAGATTAGTTTGATTAGAACCGTGGTTGTCATTAATATGCTCCTGCTATTGTGATACAAATATGTCGAGCAACATACAGAGTTGTGGGACAGAGGAACCCCTAGTTGTCCTATAGATATGGTTTCTTCTTCCAACAACTCCAGCAGGCCAGACCGCTCTGTGAGACGTAGACGTCCAAGTAGGATCACCCTAGGATGTCGAAGTGATTCCAGGCCCTTTTCCAGAAGAGAATATGGGAGGCATCCCAATGATAGGAGAATCCGTAGGGGAGATATCGCCCGGGTATATGTGCGAGTTGCGCAACCAGGAAGGGCACAACTGTACTTTCTGCCCCTACTTCCTTGAGGTTATTTGCCCTGTTTGTGGACTTCACGGGCACGGGAAGGAGAGCACTAACTGTCCTTACATTGGGGGACCTGGAATAATAACCTGTCAGACTTGTGGAGTGTTGGGGCACACGTCGACGACATGCCTAGACAATTTCTTCAATTTTGGTGATGATGCAGGGTCTTCTACGAAAGGTTAGGCTAAGGAATGGTAAGAGAATGTCGAGGAAAGGGGAGATTTTGTAAGGGTTGCGGGTACGTTATGAAGGGTTTGTTCTAACCCTACCAACCTTTGTATTGTGATGGAAGTTTGAATGATTTTTAATAAAGTATGCAAACTTAAGAGTCTATGAGGACTTTGGCATTGAGATGTATGTCACGTGATATTGATGATTGAGATGTGGTATGAGTGCGTCCCTCACGTGATATTGATGAGATAAGTATATAGATTCCATGAGTATTGCCTAGAGTAGCCGTAAGACCGTGGGAACCTCGATATGAAATACGGAGACTTGGTCCCGTAGAGTTGCCGTTGAGGAGTGGGTCCCTCCCATGCTAGCGCTGGAGGGCGCTCTCACGACTATTTCTGTAATAGCCCGGATTTCTAAATCAATACATATGTTGGCAATTATTTATTATAATGGTTAAAATTTAGAATTTTGATGGGATCGATGTTAAATGGATCAAAATTGGGGCAATCCCAAGTAGGGTCCAATGGACCAAGGATTGGATTAATTTCATTTAAATGGGTCAATGATGGTTAATTGGGTCAATGATGGTCAATTGGGTCAAATACCCATTTGGGACCCAATGGGTCAAGATGGTTTGAGCATTAAGGTAAATGGGTAGGAGGTGAATTTAATTGGGCCATGGGCCTAATGGTGATCCAAGTAGGTGGAATGGATTGAAGTGATTAAAAATCACCTAAGTTAAACTGGAATTATCCAAGTGTTATGGTCTAGTGTGGACCAAGACATAGGTGGGGCCGACCACCATGTTGACTTGGTCAACCATGGGTTTTCAAAGGTGAATTAAGGGGGATCAAAGTAAGTTGAGTTGAATGAATTAATTTAAATCACCTAAGTTAATCTTGAATAAACCAAGGTGGCATGATCAAGTGGGACCCACCTACACCTCATCAAGTGAGGTGGCGGGTGGGCTAAGGAATTAGTGGTGCCGGCCACCATGGTTGACTTGGTCAACCATGGGTGGATTCATGGAGAAATTAAAGAGAAATAAATGGAATTAAACTATGTAATTAAATGACCTAAGTTAAAAATCAAATTAATTAAATGAATGGGGTGAGTTCAATGGGGTGAGTCACCTAGGAAATGGGTGAGTCAAATGGGTGGTTTCATCTCATCAAAAACCACCCAAACCACCAAGCAAGACCCACCAAAACCGTTGGCTGATTTGGAGTGCCACATGGAGGGCATGCTTCCCCCTTGGCTCGACCAAAAGCCTAGGTGGAGAGCATGCCTTGACCAAAACCGTGTACAAGAGTGGTATGGCTAGACAAAGATCCATAAAATGGGGGCATGCTAGGGCATGCATTGGCCCATTGTGAGGTGGTGGTTCCACCTCACCCAAGTCACCAAACAACCAAGCCCAAAACCGTGTACAAGAGTGGTATGCTAGACAAGAGTCCTAATATTAAGGGCATGCATGGACTATGGTTGGGCAAAAGGGGAGGTGGAGGAGTCCAACTCAAGCAAACCAAAATGAGATGGAAAAATCTAGGGTTTCCATCTCATTTTCCATCTCACACTCTCTCCCTCTCTCCCTCCCTCTCCTATCCGACCCTCTCTAATCCAATACAAAGAAAACACAAGGATAAAGAAGATGAAAAGTCTTAGAAGAAAAACAAGAAGATCCCAAGCTTGGCTGACCACTCTCAAGACCAAAAACCTCAGGGTATTTTTCCATCCTCTCCTCCTCTCCCTCTCTCAAACCTACTACATCTTGGCCGAACCAGCCCTTGGAGATTTCATTGGATCAAGATCATATCTTGGCCGAAGATCAAGGAGAAAGAAGGAAGGAGAAAGGCTAAGGATCAAGAGGATCAAGAGGAAACCGGAAGAGCCGTGGGATTGGTAAGTATCTTCAAACAAGATTTTATATTTTTTTTAAGGATTAAAAAGGAGACCATGGGGTCCATCCTTATTGGATTAATTGGTGGCCAAAATATTATGGGCCATAGGTCTAAAATCCATCCAAGAAAGGGGATGAGAAATGGACAAACCCTAAAGGGTAAGATAAATTAAGAAAGATAAATGCTAAGGACACTATGTATATATTTGGGTTACATATGCATGCATGGCATGATGGGTCAAGGATCATGGTTCGGCCATTGCATGGCTGAACCCTAAACATTATGGATTCATGGAGAGGACCTCATGCATGTCAAAATATGGTGGATGATCAAGATAGATGCTTTGGCCTTTGCATGGCCAAACCCTAGGGTTTCTTGTATGAAAACTATCAAATAATAAGTCATGGAAAATATGATTTTTGGAAGATATAATGTACCATAGGGTTTGGCCATGGTGTATGGCCGAACCACATGGAATGAAATTAAGTTTCCCTCCATGGGTTTAAAGGATGGAAACCATGGAGTAATGGTTAATGATTTTAGGGTTTTGAATGGTTAAATATTTGTAAATTTTAAAGGAGTTTTTAATAAGGAAAGTCATGGAGGATGTTGATGATTTTTATGGCCTCAAAGGTTGTAAATGAGGATGAGCCATGGACCATGGGTTCGGCCATAGTTTATGGCCGAACCCCATGGGGGTGTATTGATGATTTTTGGTGAGATTTCAAGGATGAAAATAGTGTGTTAAGGATTTTTTTAAGGGTTTTTGAATGGATGCATGTTAAGGATTTAAGTGGGTCTTAGAATGTTGTACAAGATCCATGCAAAATGGGGAAAATAATATCATGGGTTTGGCCATGGTGTATGGCCGAACCCCATGACCCATTTTATGAGCCATTTTATGGGCAAAGTTGGATCCATACATGTAGTAAAATTAATAAATATTAAGCTAAGAAAATGGAGGTAATTATTAGGGGTCTAATAAATTTTATGGCATGATTAAATGAATCAATCATGGATCCATGTCTATGGATCAGTTATGGACCTAAGGATGTAAAAATAAAATGAGAGTTTAGCCATGGAAAAGAAGGATGGCAAAGAGGTAAATATGGCCAAAATGGAAGACCATGGGTTCGGCCATATACCATGGCCGAACCCCATGGAGGATGGTTGTGGACTCAGGGACTTCTATGATAACCTTATGTGTTGATTAATGAAGCATAGGGTTGCTAGTTTTTAGACTCATATAACTAAAATGATCTAAGGATTAAAATGGGACCCGAAATCAAGTGAGTGAGGTTCGGTCATGGTGTATGGCCGAACCCCACTAAGGTATGAGTAATGGACATAGGCATGGTTGACACATGGGTTAATTTATTGATGTGTAATAAGGTATCAGGATATCGCAAGCGGTGCGCGATCGGTGACCGAATTCGTGGACAGAAACGCAAAGGAACACTAGTTGGTATTGGTAGGATTCCTACCTCATTGTAAGCCATGGATTATGTATATATGGATGTTTTACTTGATCTATTTTGGTAATCAAATTTTATGTTTTAATGATGGGATTTTAATGCCATGGTTTGTAATATCATATAGCATGTTAACATTTGCATCCCATGCATGGCATGGGAGGGATGAAATGGAACTGGAGTCCATACTCCGTCGGGGCGACCGATAAATAAACATTGGGATACCTTGATGTGCTTTATCCATCAAGAGGGATACTAGGTGTTTATGATATCTTGATGAGGCTTTTCCATCAAGAGGGATACTATGTGTTTATGATACCTTGATGAGGCTATTCAAACAAGAAGGTTACTATGTGTTTATGATTATCTTGATGAAGTTTTTCCATCAAGAGGGATACTATGTGTTTATGATACCTTGATGTGCTTTTCCATCAAGAGGGATACTATGTGTTTATGATACCTTGATGATGCTATTCAAACAAGAAGGTTACTATGTGTTTAGGATACCTTGATGTGCTTTATCCATCAAGAGGGATACTATGTGTTTATGATATCTTGATGAGGCTTTTCCATCAAGAGGGATACTATGTGTTTATGATACCTTGATGAGGCTATTCAAACAAGAAGGTTACTATGTGTTGATGACTATCTTGATGAGGCTTTTCCATCAAGAGGGATACTATGTGTTTATGATACCTTGATGTGTTTTTCCATCAAGAGGGACATTGTATGATGGTGATATGGATGATGGATGGGACTCATGGCATATGACACCCATTGCATGGCATTGCATTTACTTGCATGCTTTTGATATACTTATATCTATGTGTATGGTTATACTAATCCATGTGTTGAGCCTACTCGGAGTACCTACTGGGCGCGTTTTCTAACGCCCTACTTCCACCTTAGATGATGACACAGGAAATGGAGGAAATGAAGGACATGATGGGAGCCAAGCGTAGGAGCTTGGAGGAGCAAGCTAGTCTATTTACTTAAGTTTTATATTGGAAATGTAATTTGAGTAACTTAGCTCGTTGGACTGTAATATTTTAGATTTCTTTCTATGGTTTGGGCTTTACCTTGGACATTCTAATTTTGAGGTATTTTAGTAATTTAAGTGATGTAACTTCCTTGCTATCTAAAATTGGTAGGATACACTCTGATTTTTCAGCTGAGCATAGTGAAAAGGGCGGGGCGTTACAATTTCGCACACTTGATGTGCATTGATGTGCATAGCTAGATACTATTTTACCCCATAGGGGTGGTGCTAGCTTCGTTAGACGTGGTTCGACTGCCTCAAAGTTTGACTGAATCACCCTTGGGTGAAGGGATGTAGGGCTAGGTAGACTTGATCACGTTGGACATGGGTCTTTTGTTTAGTAAGTCATAGGCCCTAAGTCTTGCTAAGGGTCGAGGTATAATTATGATTTGATATTGTTGCCACAGTCATGTAGTGACTCATTCGAGTGTTGTTCCTACGGATAGAATATCTCATGGTAGATGATGTGCCCTAGATTAATTATGCCCATGGAAGGATTATATTCATAGATGGTTGTTAACCATGGATACATGATACTTACTGATAGAGTGATACCAGGGATGGATGTGTATAACTGTGGATGATGGTTCCCATGGTGGTTTGGATTGATGTCGGGTATCGATACCATAGTAGACATGTTGGTAGTGTGATGGACCTGTTAGTCCCATAGATGACGTATTGTTCTAATGATTGGGACATGTTTCGATCTACATCCGACTTTATAAGAAAAAGGTGTTAGTCGAATTACGACTTGTATCACAGGGAAGTTAGTGTTGAGAGATACTCGGTATCGTAGAAGTTTCGAACAAAAGGTGTTAGTCACATAGTGACTTATGTGCAAATGAAGATATGCTTAATTTTGGAGATGTACTTAGTGGAAAAGATAAGAGTCTAGTGAAACTCGAACGGGAAGCTATGGGCGATTGCCGAGTTAGACTGATCAGCTGACTCTGTAGTTAGCCGATGGAGTTCCAGGAGAGTGCAGCTAGAAACCTAATTAAAATGGAATCAGTGAAAGCCTTGAGCATAGGTTTGCATTGGCAGGCTACCTCACTAACAAATTTCAATAAGGAGCAAGGTCAACACTAACCTCACACAGAGAGTAGACGAATGAAGGTATTGAGCGAGTACATATGGAAAACATCTTGGTAGCAGGTAAAGTGAAACAAAGTACATTGATCTACATGAGATCACAAATGGGCTCACGAGAAAAAGATATAACATGAGACAGAACAGAAGGTGATATGTAACCGATTCAGTTCGTCAAGGTAGTATGGGATCGACATAGTAATAAGGAAGCCACTTGGGAATTTGAATCGGAAATGAGAACAGCTCACCCTGAGCAATTTAGGTAATCTATTTGAAACCCTACTTCACTCGATTTTCGCGACGAAAATTTTAAAAAGTGGGTTGTATTGTAACACCCCGGATTTTCAAGCTATGGATATTTATGGAAATTTCCCATTTAATTTGTGAATTAATGGATATGGACATTGGATGGGTAAGGTGTTGGGTCAATTGCCCAATTAAGACCTAACGGATTGTAGATATGGTTCAAATTGAAATAAATGGGTGAGATTTATTTAATTGGGTCAAGATTGTCAATTGGGTCAAATGCCCAATTGGGACCCAATGGGTCATGGTTGACTTGGTTGACCACCAAGTGAGTTCAAGCTTAATTAAATTGGGGCTGAATTAAGTTGGAAATGGAATCAAATAACTGAGTTGTTTTTAAGTGAGGTAAAGTGAGTTTAGTTAAGGAGGTGAGTGGAATGGGGAGCTACTGGGTCTTCCATCTTAAGTGAGTGGAGTGGGAAGATGAAGAGTTTTGTTGTTTCAAAAGACACCTTCAAGGGTTACACATTGGAATGGTGGGAGTTTCATCTCATGGGATGAAACTCCAAAGGAAGCTTTAATGAGGGAGGTGAAGAGCCATGGTGGTTACAAAGGGGTATCACCAAAGGACACCATCCTTGGTCGACCCTCATTGATCAAGATGAGGAAGTTGGAGAGTTGTGTTGTTACACAAAGACACACAAGGCTACACGTTGGAACATGGAAGCCCAAGGGCCATAAGATTGGGAGTTTCATCTCATGGGATGAAACCCCCAAAGTAAGTATCAATGGGGAGGTGAAAGGTCATGGGAGTTACAAAAGGGATATCAAACAAAGGATACCACCCTTGGCTGAATTATATTGGACAAACAAAGAGGATTCTTTGCTCCATCTCACTCTCAAGCTTTCACACAAGGCCGACCCTCTCTCATTGACAAAAGACAAAGGACTTAGAGTATTTTTTATCCCCAGTTTCCCTCTCTCTCTCAAACCTACACTCTCTTGGCCAAACCCTCTCTTTGGGTTTTCATTTCAAGACCTCTCAAGCTCACTCTCGGCCAAGGATCAAGGAGGAAGAAGAGGCTAAGGAGGGAGAAGATTGGAGGAGCAAGAAGGAGTGAAAGAAACCGGAGGAGTCACGGAATTGGTAAGTACATGATAAGATTTTATAAGCATGGAAAAGATGGTCAAAGAACATGGTTTGTGTAACGCCCCGCCCTTTCCGAGAATTTCAGAGTCTAATTTTTTTTTTTTAAAGTAATAATAAAACATCGAAAGAGAGCGGGCGGCGCCAGACGCGAGTTAAGTTCAGACTACTCAAGTCTGAACCTTAACTGGCCACCCATGTGTACATGGACTAAACCATGATAATGAATCACACATGGAACTAACATCAACATGCGGAATAACCTAGATTAACTGCGGAATAGAAAGACTAGATAACAAGTAACAGTCTCAGACATTAATTAAGATAAATCAACGATCCAAAGGTTATTAACCTAATCAAACCATAGCAAGTAATGAATTATTACATGTCCAACAAAAGTATTCAAATGACAGTAATATAAAGTAGTCCAGTCCATCATTCAAGCGCTTAGGCTTGGCTCCCCTCCCGGTCAACGACGTTTTCCTTCCCTTTCCTTGTACCTGCATTCTCCTCTGAGGATAGAATTAGGGCGTTAGATCAACGCGCCTAGTAGGTTCCCGAATTAGGGCTACCACATCATTAGCATATAAAACATGCATATATATCATAGTACATGATTAGTAAAAACAGGTAAAACAATGCTATGAAATATGGACATGCAATGAGCCTTCCCCCATCATGTACATTCATAGCCATCACTTGACGTGCCTTGCACCGACAAGGTAAATTACAACACACTTTCATCTCTTCATCATTGACTGATTCATATCACGTATGAGTCCTCCTGGCGGGACTCTGATCGCCTAAGGAGACCATTGTGACTATGATCATCATGTTACTCTTCCTGGCGTGACTTGCACCGCCGAAGGAGGACGTAACTCATAACTTGAAACACTGTAGAACCTCATTCGTAATCCCATGTCTATGCATGAGATGCCAATGCCTGTATGCCATTTGTTAATGCATAATATAACATTTGAAACACATAAAATAAAACAAGAGTCTCATAAGAAAACTGGGGTAAAAGTGTGGTTACAACTAGGTAGGAAACCTATTGAAATTTTACTGAAGTGTCCGTTCCTCTTTGAGCTTCACCTGGTCACGACTCGCACGTCGTTCAACTCTCGTCACCTTGTGATACAATAATCAGTAAATCATATTGTCACTTAAGTGTCCATTCACATATTAAACCCAAAACATCTTGTAAGTCCTTTGATCAATCCCTTCATTTGACTTGTATTCACAGATTTGCCATTGGTCTAACCAATGTCTAATCTTGCTCATTAACAAAAATCATAAAAGTAATCTTCCTTAGTGGGGTTCGGCCATACAACATGACCGAACCTCACCACTTTATTCTTGATCCTTTACATCTTTCATACATCAATCTTCAATTTGATTTTTAACCAATCAAGTTACAACTTAGCCACTAGGTCTACTAAATGACCACTAGTGGGGTTCGGCCATACTACATGGCCGAACCTCACCATATTGATTTTGTCTCTTCTTTCATCATATATAGTGGCTGGTTACTTACTTATCACTAAGTCCAAAGATAAATCATGTGTTTACTTAATCCAACTCATACAAACAAATCATAATTTCCAACAAAACAATCTATGGGGTTCGGCCATTCATATGGCCGAACCCTATGATTCTCCTACTCAATGATCCATCATTTGTTCACAAGTTAAGTTCTACTTTTTAACCATGTTAACTACATGGTTCAGCCATCCCATGGCCAACCAAAATCAGTAACCTTATCACATAAAAATCTCCACCATTTGGTATGGTTTTATCTCTCCAAAACCATACCAACTTATCAAACATTTTTATGGGGTTCGGCCATCCAATGTGGCCGAACCCTATGCCCATGTTTTGGACCCTTTGTAACTTACATCACATGTCCATTAAATCATGTAAGAATCAGCATAATATTGTCGGGTTTTACCTTTCAAAAACCATCCAAAAACAGTCCATAAAAGTCTATGGTTTCCATGTTTCCCAACATGAAAACCAACACTCTTTTACATGGGGTTCGGCCCTCCATGGTGGCCGAACCCAATGGTTATGTTTACTATTTTTAAACCTCCAATAATCTTGTAATAAATATTATATTATTATCAGGTTTTACCTTTCAAAGAAACCATCCAAAAACCAACACAATTTCATGGGATTCGGCCATCCAAGATGGCCAATCCCCATGGTCCATTTTTCCAATTTTAATCCACTGATTTAGACCACATAAACTTCAGCCTTTTCTGACATCCGAATCCATGTTTTAAACCTTTCTAAGACATGCATTTGAATCTTAA
Organism: Chimonanthus salicifolius; assembly: GCA_013350335.1. Taxonomy (NCBI): domain Eukaryota; kingdom Viridiplantae; phylum Streptophyta; class Magnoliopsida; order Laurales; family Calycanthaceae; genus Chimonanthus; species Chimonanthus salicifolius. The sequence continues at coordinate 31,493,089 of CM023537.1, forward strand.
ATCAACCCAAAAACAATTCATAAAACCCATGGTTTTCATGTTTCCAAAACATGAAAATCAAGCAATCTTTTACATGGGGTTCGGCCCTTCATGGTGGCCGAACCAATGGTCATCTTTACCATTTCTAAACCTCCATTAATCAAGGTTAAACATTGGTGTATTCGGCCATGACCATGGCCCAATACACACCCCATTTGTTCCATGTTTTTCAACAAAACTCAATAGAAATACTTACCAATTTTCCAAGCCTTTCTTCTTGACTTTTGATCCTTGCTTCCTATCTTTTATTTCTTCCTTTCTTCCTTAATTCCTTGCTGGTTTAAGCTTGAATAATTGGTGCCAAAAACCTCTGTTGTTCCAGCCAAGAACACGAATTGGAGAGAGGGAGAAAGAGATGGGAAAAACTTGGGTTTGCAATGACAAAAATCGGCTAAACATGGGGTTCATTGCTTTTGTATTTCAGCCACCATGACCTCTCAATTCCCTCATAACTTCTTAACAAAATCGATGGGCACTGGGTGCCATCCAAGGCACCACTTGGCACCTACCCATGCAGCCATTCAGTTTACCATTCATCTCATCTCAATCCCATGTATTCTCATTTAAAATACATTATGGAAATCACCAAAACAAGTCCCCAGCGTGTGGGACTTGTTTTGGTTGGTTTGAGACCAGCCAACCTCTTCAAATTTCCACTCAACTCACTGATTTTACAGCCCCTTCAATTTCCCTTTTAACTCACTTGAACTCAAGGCTATTTAGATTTCCATCTCAACTCACCCAACTCAAATACTTAATGCATTTCATTTAATGCACATGTGTTGACTCACTACTTGATTTAACTCCAACTCACTTCAGTCCTACTCAACTGATTTAACTCATATTTTAGCTCCCTTGAGGGTCCACACGGTCAACCATAGTCAACTTGACCCGTTGGGTCCACCTTTAGCTCCTTGACCCGTTTTTGACTCCATGACCCAATTATGGGTATTCTGGTCATTTGTAATTGGGTTTTACATATGGATCAAGCCTACCCATTTTTTCTCCACTTGATTTCCAATCAAATAGGCTTAACCCCTTTTAATTTAAGTTCACAAAACGGTCAAATAATTCAGTAAGACCCGATGGGTCCCTTTTGGGCCCTTTGACCCATTTAGCCATTTTTGACCCAAATGATGAAAATTACCCATCCAATCAAACTTAACATTCATAATGTGCTCATATGATTTTAATTTGAGCAATGGCCCCACCATTTCCTTATTTGACATCACAAAATAATTAATTTAATAACTTAGGGGCATTTTCGTAATTTTCCACTTCATTGAGAAATTGGGGTGTTACAGTTTGGCCATTGCATGGCCAAACCCTAAGCTATATGTATGAGAACCATCGAGGACAACAAAAAGGGGTGGATAGGTTCGGCTATGATGTGTAACGCTCGCCCCTTTTTCACCAGCTTTCCGAAAATCAGAGTCTATTTTTTTTTGAAATAGAAGAGTAAGAGAGGGCGCGGACGCCATGACGCGAGTTAAGTCCGAGCTTCTAAAGCCCGACCCTTAACTGGCCATCCCCACGCGTGCGCGGAACAAAGTCCACGAGAATGGTTCACACGTAGGAAGTAAGCTCGCGGATTATAATCATTACGGAACATGATAATAGAGTCTATCCTACCGGTTTTTAGATAGAAGGGAAGATACAACATTAAATTACCAAAATGCCCCTATGATCATATTTATATCACCAAATGTAATTGTCCATAAGTAACGTCCAAACCATCGCAAGAAATGTAAATTTATACAACCCGACAAGCTAAGTTACTTTAAAATTACATCTCCAAAATATAAACGTAAATAAACTAAGATTGCGCTTCCCAAGCTCCTAAGCTTGGCTCCTGTCATGTCCACCGCTTCCGCCATCCCCTGCGTCATCAGCTAGGGTAGAAGTAGGGCGTTAGTCAACGCGCCCAGTAGGACTCCGAGTAGGGCTAGCATATGGATTAGGGATAACATGCATACCGATACAATAAAATATAACAAAATAAGCATGTAATGAGTGCTATGCCATGGGTGCCAATGTCATGTGTCCCACCCATCATCCGTATGATCATACAATGTACTATCCCCATGTTTGCTTCTCGGTCGCCCCGACAGAGCATGGACTCCTGTTATAGAACTATCCACATGTTTGATTCTCGGTCTCCCCGACGGAGCATGGACTCCAGTTATAGCCCTCAGGCTATCCCCATGTCTGATTCTCGGTAGCCCCGACGGAGCATGGACTCCGGTTTCATTATTTTCCCGCCCATGCCATGCATGAGATGTACTTGCATTATGCTATGTAGTATATAGATAAACCATAATTTTGATATACCATACATAGCCATATAATGCATAATGTTAAAATATAATCGATATGATTCATAACTTAAAACTCGTCATTAGATAAATCATAATCATAAAACCATCATAAGCCAAATCAAAATAATTTAAAATACCATCATATATCCATCGCTTACAAAAAGGTAGGAATCCTACCCAATACCGTGTAGCGTTCCGTTACGTTTTCCGTTCGATAATCCGGTCGCCGATCGCGTACCGTTTACGACGTCCCGATACCTTATTACATTTACCGAATTAGTCCATACGTTATCCATGATTAAGTTCCTAAGTGATCATAACCCTAGATCCATTCAATGATCCTTAAATATATTACAAGTTTATCAAAAATCGGTCCTTAACTTAGCCCATTATCCATTGGTTTAAAACACATACATAAATCCGATTTTTGGCCATTTCAAATATTCCATTGAGCGAGCCTAAAACGCAGCATCTATACGTTTTATTTAATCATTCATAATGTCCTTCTAATATATCCAATTCCATGTTCAATCCACATAGGGTTCTTCAAAGTAGTTAATAATTACCATTTTGCCACTCTCTCCTCTATGATTAATCATTCACCCACTTATGTCTATTTTAAGTCTAAATTTCATCCATAACTTAGACCCTTTTATAATTCCATAACATATCCAAAATCAGCCACCTATTGTTTAATTTTGAAAAACATTTAATCCCCATATGTCCTTTCACATTTGGCCCTAAAGGTGGCCCACAAAGGGATCATGGGTTCGGCCATACACCATGGCCGAACCCATGGTACCCTATCTCCATTTTCTTGGGTCCATTTTACTCCCTTTAATCCAATCTCCAATGAAATTTAAATCATTCATTTAAAACCTTGTTTTTCATCCCATTTCAAACGTTACATAGTCCCATATGTCCATTTAAATTTAATCATTCTTCTCCATCATTTTCTATTCATAAAAGTCCTAAAATATCACCATAGGGTTCGGCCATACACCATGGCCGAACCCATGGTTCATGGTTCCCTTCATTGGAGCCATATGAGGCCATTATTTCCTCAATGTTAGTCCATGGTTTTCTTTGCTAAAATTCCATTTAAAAATCACTAATTTTCATTCATTTGGTCCCTTTAATACTTTATATCATACACTTTCAAATCCATTGAAATTATCACTTCCTCCATCATCTTCCATCTTTTCATTGTTATAAAAATAGCTAGCCATCACCATAGTTCCATTCTTATATATAAAAAAAATTCTAAAATATAATCCATGGATTCCATCATAAAACTTTTTCCAAAAATTTGCCTACATTTAACCCTTGAAACCCTAACCATTCTCCGTCATTTTCAAACCTTAAAAACTATTAATCAATGAGCATTTAAGGACCCTAACCCTCATAAATCACTAACCATGGGGTTTGGCCACCTTGTATGGCCGAACCCTATTGTCCATGATTTCTTTAAAATATCATATTTCCATTATTTTGAGGCCACTTGAAATCATCTACATACCTCATAATTTTTCTTATTTAACACTTTTAAAACTTACCAACTTTCTAATATTTTAAAATCTTGAAATCCTCATAAAACCATTAATCATTCTCCAACATTTTAAACCTTAATCTCAAATAAATTACCCATCATTCACCATGGGGTTCGGCCATGATACATGGCCGAACCCTATGGTCATCCATTCACTCCCATTCACATTTCTTAATTCATTCCTCCATTTTTATCCATTTTTTATCCTACCTTTTGATGGATCTTAGATCCATGGCCGACAATGTTTTTGGCCATTTTTAGTCTAAGAAATGGATTCTATATTCAAAAATAAACTCTTGTCTTAAGAAAATCTTACCACCCGACGACTCCTCCGGTCCTTCTTTGCTTTTGGCCTTCCTTAGCCTTCTCTTCTCTTCTTCTCCTTGATGGACGGTCAAGATCAGCTTGATCAACGGTGAGATATGCTTGGATCGGCTATGGTAGATGGGGTTAGATTGAGAGAGGGAGAGGGGAAGGTGATGGAAAACAAGATCTTAGCCTTTGATCTTGAAGGGGTGGACCAAGGCTTGCTCTCTCCTTCTCTTTTCTTCTCTTCTTCTTCTAAGTTTTCTTCTCTTTTTCTTCTCTCCAATGCATGGGATGGTTTTGAGAGTGGGAGGGAAAGATAGAGTGAAACGAGAGGGATGAGATGGAAAAGCCATCTCATTCCTTGGTCTTACTTGGACCATACCCCTCCATCATGGCCTCACCAACCAAGCATGGGCTAGCTTGACTTTGGTGGTGGTGGTTGAGACCCAACCACCAAGCATGGCTCCCTTGTCCTCTTTGACTTGTCTTTGTTGACCCTAATTAACCAACCTAATTACTTAAGTTAAGTCCTCACTTAGGTTAATTAATTTCCATCCAATTTAATTCCATTAAATTATCTATCTAATAAATCCACCCATGGTTGACCAAGTCAACCATGGTGGACGGCCCCCACCTATACCTACCCCACCCGCCACCTCACTTGATGAGGTGGAGGTGGGCCCCACTTGGCCATGTTATTTTAATTCCCTTGATTTTAACTTAGATAATTTTACAATAATTTTAATCAATTTAATTTACCTTAATCCACCTTAGTCTTCTTAAATTTATCCATGGTTGACCAAGTCAACCATGATGGTTGGCCCCACTTTTTTCCTTGGTCCACACGCCACCTCAATGGGTGAGGTGGCGGTGGGCCCCATTTGCCCATATCACTTAATCTTGATACATCTTAACTTAGATAATTTTATAATTATCTAATCCATTTAATTTATCTTAATTGGATCACCATTGGGTCCATGGCCCAATTATATTTTGTCTTTCTCATTTATTTTAGGGCTTACATACTTTGGCCCATTGGGTCCATATGGCCCTTTTGACCCAAATTGACTATCTTGACCCAATTACTTACCATTGACCAATTAATTGTATTAATTCCAATTCATGGTTTATTGGTTAGACATTGGGCCCATGGCCCAATTAAATCCCTCCTTACCTTAGGCTTACCTCAATTGGGTCCATTCGGTCCCAAATGAGTATTGGGCCTAATTTGACCATCCTTGACCCGATTAGTCCTCATTGACCCACTAAATGGATTTCATCCAATCCATGGCCCGTTGGACCATTCTTGGACCCTTGTCCCAACTTTTGATCCATTTGGTATTCCATCATGTCAAAATTCAAATTAAAATCAATAAATGCCAAATATATATTGATTCGAAAATTTGGGCTATTACATGATGTATGGCTGAACCCCCATCAAAAGGATATAATCATAAGTAAATGATTTTAAGAGAAGATGTTGAACCATAGGGTTCGGCCATCGTGTATGGTACCATGGCCGAACCCCATGGAAGGTTATTAATAATTTTAAAAGGTTTTATATGGATTTATGTTGGTGACTTTAAAGGGTTCTAAAGGAGGGAAACAATGGAGTAATGTTAATCATTTTAAATGGTCTCAAAGGTTGTAAATGGATAAAAATCATGGATCATGGGTTCGGCCATGGTGTATGGCCGAACCCCATGAGAAGATATTGATGGACTTAGATGTTTTGGACCATGAAAATGATGGGAGAATATTGGTAATTTTAATAAGTTGTTAAATATGGTTAATGATGATCTAAAAGGATGAACCTAAATGTATGGCTAAACCCCCATGGAGGGACCTTGGTTTATGGACTTAAATATTGTAATTGATTTAATGGAGAACATGGAAATGAAACATCATGGGTTCGGCCATGGTGTATGGCCGAACCCCATGGACCATTTTAATAGGCCATTTAGAGATTTAAGCATGATTAGAAATCATTAATGATTCTATGTTTGGATCAGTTATGGACTTAGGCATGTTTAAATGAATGAAATGTTTAGTCATGATCTATGTTATGGACTTAAGTATGGATAGGTAAATTAGGAGTTTACCTATGGAAGGAAACAATGGCAAAGATGTAAAAAGGTGAAAATGATGGACCATGGGTTCGGCCATGGTGTATGGCCGATGTAACACCCCACCCTTTTCACCATAATAATCAGAGTTTATTATTTTATATTTTTTAAGTAATAATACACAAGTGATAGGGGCGGGACGTTATGATGCGAGTTAAGTTCGGACTTCTAAAGTCCGACCCTTAACTAGCCAATCCCATGTGAGTATGGACTAAGTCCATAAGAATCGATCCACACATGGTACAAATAAAACTTGCGGAATATACTTAATCTTAATCTAACTGCGGGTTATAATAGATCCTAAGACTACTCCATTTTATATTTTTAGATAGCAAAGTACATAATCATATTCTCCAAAATTACTTAAAATAACCTTCGATAAGCATTCATTCTAAACCATCCAAATCCTACCAAACTATAGCAAATAGTTAACTACCTTATTTCATGCCAACATCATCTAATTATCAAATTACATTGTCAAAATAAACTTAAGTAAAAGTCGATAAATCAAGTCCATTCAAAGCCCAAGCTCCTATAACTTGGTTTCCTTCAAAATCCTCGTTCTTCCCCTTTCCTGCGTCATCCACTAAGGATAGAGATAGGGTGTTAGATCAACGCGCCCAGTAGGTGTTTCCGAATAGGGCTACCACAAGGTTAATATAAAAACATGCAAATAATATGATAATACATGTTCATCAAAATCTCATAAAAACAATGCTATGTATGTAATGCACATGTAATGAGCCCCACCCATCACAAATATACATAGCCTCCTCTTGACGGGATTCTCATCGTCAAGGTACCCCACAGTGGTCTTTCGGACGCCCCCGACGGAGTGTGACCTCCGGTTTCCTCTTGATGGGATTCTCATCACCAAGGTACCCCACAGTAGTCTTTCGGACACCCCGACGGAGTGTGTGGCCTCCGATTTCCATAATCACCACCCCATGCCATGCATAAGATGTTCATGAGTTCATGCCATTTGTAAGTACATCTTAACATATAATACCACTTTGAAACATAATAACTGAACACATAATTCATCAAAATTACGATAAAACATCAAATATAAGTGTGGTTCAAAAAGGTAGGAAACCTACACAAAGTTCACTTAGATTGACCAATCTTTTAAAACCGTCACCCGTTCACGACTTGTATACCATTCAAGAAGCCTCGTTACCCTATTTATATAACAGCAAATCAAACATTTATCCATATAATTTCCAACTTAGTCTAAGTCCCAAAACCACTTTGTGGGGTTTGGCCATACCCCATGGCCGAACCTCACCCACTTAAATTTTGGTTTCTCTTTTATTTAACTAAAACCATTCCAATAACTTATATACAAACCCCAATCCACCAAATGCAACCTTGTGGGGCTCGGCCATACACCATGGCCGAACCTCACTTAATTTTGTTTTAATCCCTTCTTTGTATTCTTAAGTCCAAACACATCATTTAAATAACTTAATCTTCCAAATGAACCTTGGTAGGGTTCGGCCATACAACATGGCCGAACCTTACCACTTTGGTTTTGGCCTATATTTCAAATCCTTTGGTCATTTCATCTTTGATCATTTCATTCATATTTACAATAATGCCACTATACTAACCCTTGTTTAATTTTTCTTAAAAACCAAAATTCATATCCAATCCACCTTAGTGGGGTTCGGCCATACAACATGGTCGAACCTCACCACTTAATTTTGGTCCTTTAAATCCTTCATTCATCCATCTCCATTTACATTATAAATTAACACTAAGTCCACCAAATGACCATTAGTGGGGTTCGGCCATACTACATGGCCGAACCTCACCCTATGGGATTTTATCCCATGTTCCATCATCTATCATGGTTGATCAATTTAATACTAAATCCATAACTAAACGTAGGTGATTCTTAAATCAAAAGCATATAACAAATCATAATTTCCAACATGATTTTAATCTAATTATCCCATCAAAACAGTCCATGGGGTTCGGCCATACACATGGCCGAACCCTATGGTTCTCTTAATTCAATCATTCCATCATGGTTAGGCTCAACACTTTAGCCACCACAACCATATGGTTCAGCCATCCCATGCCGACCCAAGATATTAAACTTATCTTCATTCAAAACCCTTTTAACACCCTCATTACATGATATGGATTTTTGATCCCTTAAAAACCATAAAGTCACCACAGCCTTTCCTGGGGTTCGGCATCCAAAGTGGCGAAACCCGATGATCCATGTTTTGTCATTTTTATACAGCATAATACTTGATCTGAACCTTGATTAGGATTCGAAAACAATGGCCGGATCATGTTCTCCTTAACAACTTATTATCAACGGTGGATTTGTATGTGCATACCAATACCGCGACTCCTTCGGTTTCTTGACTACTTATCTTTTCTCCGGTTTGCGCTTCCGTTTCTTTCTTAGTCCTTCCCTCCTTTTCCTTTAGCTAAGACTGATCTTGCTTGGAGACTCCTTGAA